>VDFB02058242.1:404192912-404718987 GCA_007258455.2 Sequoia sempervirens
ATAACCCACATCTTGCGTGAGGGTAATTATTTGGTGGACTTCTTCACAAATGATGGAGTTAAAAGGTAATATATCAAAATTTGGGATGGGTACTCTTTAGTACCCATTGAAGTTCTCACTATCTTGAATAATAAAAGCTAGCATGTAAAATAATAAAGGATGAGATGTGGAGCTAATTACCCCTTGTTGTCTTGCACAATTTCTAGGTACTAAAAAGATCTTTTTCCTTTTTTTTATCTTTCATGGAGTTAAGGAACAAAATTTGGTGGTTTCAAAGTAGGGGAATTTATATGACTATGAGAGGAGAATGAAGCCAAGTGGAGCCTTTATCATGTTGTTGGCCTCCTACAATGATTTAACAACTAAGCCCTTACAGCCATGATTTAGATATTGGACATCTAATCTGAATAGCTATCTCAATCATCATGAAGGTGCATTTAACTTTTTAACCCAGGGACATAGACTTGAAATGGGTCAACAGAGTATGTGCACTAGGAATCCATAGTAGCCATATTCACTCTATAACTAAGGAAGACATAATGCTAAAAGTAGATTGCTTGGAAAGAAATAACATAAGTACTGAGCATCAACCAATAGTAACTAGAATGCATGACAGAAATGAAAATCTAAACAAATAGACAAGAAACTACTTTGTCTGCTTTGGTTGCAGGAACAGTCACAGAATGGAATTCTAGTGGTTGTAGGAATAGACAGTGCCAGATTTTTAACTAATTGTTGAACATAAAGTAATAACTAAACTAAAGGATGGAATGCTCACCAAGTGGGCCCCCTTGGATGAGTATCCCTTAAGACAAATGTACACTCAGATGCATGAACTTATAACTTCATTTTTTTCATTAGAAAGCATGAGTACAATCGAGCAACCTAACAATATTTCTGAAAAACTAAGAATGTGAGTACAACATCAGATCAATCAACCCCTTGAGAAGGAGAATTTGAGTCTTATTTATAGGAATAAAAAATACTAACTAACTACCTAGCAAGGTAGTCAACTCCAACAGATTAGGAGGATGCCACTTTAGGGAAAGCATAAAAAGTGGAGAGGAGGTTATGCATGCGTGGAATCTGGTCAAGCATGTTTTCCTTAACATAGATCTAGCACAATAGTAACACTTATATTCGCTCAACAAAGAATTAAGACCATTTACAAGGTGGTTACAATTCTTTGATTTAAACTAGGAATCTCCCTCCATTGAGAGTCTTCCCTCCATTGACCTTTGAATGATCACCTTGTTGACCTTGATGGCAAACAACTAGCTAGCAGAATCTTCCTCAATTTTGTAGGCTCTAATTATCTGCATAACAATATTAGGACACACAACAATTGCATGTCTATAACTATCTTAAAGTAACATTCATTTTAAATCCACATGTAAAATTAACATAGATAGTTCATATAGCATGTCAGTGTCATTTAAAAATTACAAAAATAACTTATGACCAATGTCTATGGTTTTGAGGAAATATCATAAAAGGTCAACATCCAAGTATCAAATTCTATGACAACTACATGAAATAGATAATAAATTCTATAAAAATTGAGTCATAAACTGGACTCGACACTCCCCCCAACCTAAGGCTTTGTTGGTCCTCCAACAGAGGAGGGGTTGTTATTTTGCTTAGTTGATTCCCTAAAATTTGCAACTACCATTTTTCCTACATTATTTCTTGCAGTGCATGAATTAGGGTCCCAATAGAACCCTTGTTGTCGGTCCAACCTGCTCCATCTCTGTCTCTTTGTAGCTATATCATATTGATAATACCTAAAATTTAGCACAGGCCATAATAAGATAGGTGGCTGAAAAGTTAATGGAATCCAAAATTGTCCCTTTGACCTTCCAATCTATATATATCTATCAACTCTTTTGCATGTTTCAACATAGTTCTACAGAGAGTGAGGCATGACTTGTTTTAACTCATCAGTCAGATTGTTCCACCTCTGTGCCAGATATCCCGTTACAGATTTCCCTATGATTTTTGCTACCTTATCATATTCTTTGTAAACTACTTCTCTCTCAAGTAGGATCCTACTACCATAGCTTGGTCGGTAAATAATTTTGTGCCAATCCCTGAAAATGTCTCATGGATTTCTAGATTTAGCCCTGATGGGCAAGGGAGTGTTGGATTATATTTGCCTATAAGTCCTAACTGTTGTCCCCAACTAATTTTATTATGTATCTAGGACATAAATTCCCTTAATTAGACATCCCCAACACACAACAATAGATTCTAATCATGATCTTGAGACACAACATAATTATGCAAATAGAATTCACACAACAATTTTTTCATTTCAAGAGGAGCAATCCGATAAGCCTGGAAAAATTCAAGAGGAGTCTCAATGGAAGGATTCAGACATGAGAAAATCCTTGCTAGTTTAAAAGAAATATTCTTCTCCTTACAATATAGAGCATAGACCCTTGGAGGAGTCTTGCACTCTAATATCTGAGGTACTAAGGTTGCCATATTGTCCACCTTCTCCTTTAAAGCAGCAATTTTTGCATTCTTATCTTCAATCTCTTCATCTCTCTTTTGAATTTCCTTCTTCAGTCTTTGTTTCTCCTCTTTCCATTCCTCCTCCCTCCTTTGCATCTCTCTCCATAATTTCATGGCTACCATGTGCATTGAAAAATCAAAGGGCTTATGTATTCCTACCAAAAAATTTCTTGGCACTGATGCTTGCTCTTCATATGACTCCAACTGCAGGGATTCTGTTTGTTTAGCCAATTCTAGCTATAGGGGTGCTGATTGTTCTCCCTGTTCTAGCTGTAGGGGATCTTGTTTTTGCTCTTGCTGCAGGAACTCTTACTCTTTCTTTTGTTGCAGGAGCTCCTGATTCTCCTCATACTCTTGACTTTCAACTTGTTTTGCGATGGCAGCAAGCTCTGCCAACGTTATATTTGTTGCTTCCTCAAATATGTCCTTTCCCTCAACATTCACCTACCCCATTGGGGATTTTGTGTCCTCCCGTGATGTTTCTCTCATCCTAAGGCTTCCCTACAGAGACATACCAGCAACTGGTCTAGTTGGTCTTTTTTTTCTAGGAGGGCTCTCATGTTTCTCTTCGGTTGTAGCAAGAACAATGTTAGCCTTTCATTTCTTAGATCTTAGCACTTTCTTTTTTTCCATTTGCTTTTTAGCTTTTCCCTTCCTTATTTATGCCTCTTTCTTTTGTGCCCTATCTTGAATTAGGATGCCAAGAGGGACATCATCATCAAAATATGAAGAGGAACTTTCTTTGTTTGAATGTTCTGCCTCAAAAGAACTAATCTCTATGGTTTGTTCAGTTGCATGAGGATTTACACTAGGGCCTACACCAGAAGTTGAGGCACTAGGAATGGCTTCAACCATGCTCAATCTCCTACTAGCCCTATGAGGTTGAGGCAAAACCCTAGGTCACAAATGATCTAGTCTAAATTGATCAATATTCAATAATTCTTCCCAAGTCATATCAAACACATCATGTAGAGACTTCTCTACTAATAGTTTGATCAGACAATGGTGGGAAACAAAATTATCCCTACCTTTTTGGGTCTCAACCGCCATGATTGAAAGAAGGTGGTATAACACATTTGTCGCATTCATTCTTCTCCCATGCCTCATATGATTTAGGACTTTGAAGTGCACAGAATGTAGGTTCAACTAATGACCTTCATAGGTAATGTACTTCATGACATAAACAACTACTTTCTTCCACGACTCAGGCAGAGAGGCTCTCTTCACACCTTGCTTGTCCACACTCAATGGAGGGTCACCAGGTTCTGTAAATTTATCCCTAGCTGACCTGGCATCTCTGGTAGTAGGGTAATGTTCACTGTCGGCAGGCAACCCTGTAACTTCTGCAATCCTCTCTTCAGTAGCTATTACCTCCAATCCTTTTACCGTGGCCTTTCCTTCAGACAATGTTAGTGCAAATTCCAACGCAACCTCTTCACTATAGCCATTCAACTTCAAGAAATAGTCTAACCTCTCACAGTTTTTGAACTTAGCCTAGCAAGGTGCATCGTGCATTAATACATCATGAACCATGGGTTCATTTTTTATTAACCCACCTCCCATTGTTCAGTTGTCTGCAATTAAACAATCACTCTGCAAGATTTCCCTTTCTGCAATCTTTTTCTGAAAGCCCAATTTCTCCTTCCTGCAATGCTGCTAAACTCCCAATGCCAATGTCATCTGAATTCTACCTTTTTGGTGGCTTAGGATTATGACAGGAGCAATAAAGGAAGTAAAGAGTAATAAATGAAGAATACGATAAAAAAAATGGCGGCGATGTGGTGTCATCTCACACATGCGAGCTGTCACCTCACTCAAGATTCAGATTAGCTCAATTCAAATTTGTTGACATGGCCCAACATGGAATGACATGTGGACATGGTATTTTCACTTCCCCCCAACCTCAATTTGAGCATGTGTCCTCACATGTATAGTAGTAATGACGATTTGATAGTGGTAGGGAATAATTACATGTTATGGAGAACATCTATATTAATGTATAGTAATTAAATGAATGTACTAAAAGATAATTAAGATATAACAAATTGATGTGCATGTACCTAAATTCATGGAAGATTTGTTGCAAAGATTATGGAGAAAGTACCAGTCACCTTTTAAGAAGTTAGTTGAGCAATGAATGAAAATGGAGATGGAATGAAGTGAAATGATGGTGGAATGAAGTGAAGTTATGGCGGTGTGATGGAAGAGAGAGAAAGGTGGAGATGGATGGGTGGATGGGTGAATGAATGAAGAAGTGGACTCACACAAAATTGGAAGTCTTTATTATGCCAAGTTACGTACCTTAGTTAGCCAGAAGGAGGGACACTAGGTCTGCTTCCTTCGGTTGCAGGAAGTTTGGGTGTTGCATGTTGAGTGAATTGTTGTTGGAATTTTTCCTTGAAAGTTGGCTTGTGATACAACCTAATGCGATGACCGTTGACAAGTAGATTAAATATGATAGGGTCAATGGCGGTGAGATGAACAACACCATTGGGGAAAACTTGAGCAACCTCATATGGTTCTAGCCACCTTGTCTGCAATTTTCTTGCATTATCCTGATACCTTGAGTCATAGAGCAGTGCCCAATCACTAGGTTGGAATTTCTTGTCCTTGATGAATTTGTCATGCCACAATATTCTTTGATTTTTCACTACCTCTGTGTGATGCAAGGTTGTCTTCCTCATCTCATCCAAAGCATTCAGCTACATAATTCTAGCCTTTTGTGCCTTAGAGATATCCATCCCTAAGTCTAGTGCAATCTTAAGATTCTTATGCTCAAATTCAATGGGCATCATAGTTGTCTTTCCATACGACAACTCAAAAGGAGTGAAGCATGTGGTTGTCTTCCAAGTTGTCCTATAGGCCCAAACAACTTCTAGCATCCTATTTTCCCAATCCTTCCTATGGATGGCCATTGTTTTGGTCAAAATGGCTTCAGTTTTCATGTTAGTCACCTCAACTTGGCCATTGGCCTAAGGGTGATAAGGAGTTGACTTCCTATGCCTTATGTTGTACTCATTGACTAGTGTTGTAACAAGGGTTGAGGTGAATTGAGCCCCTTGATTAGTCGCTATCTCTCTAGGAACCCCATACCATGTGAAAATCTCCCCATAAATAAATTATGCAACCTTATTATCTCTTGCATGCTTCATGGCATTAAATTCTACCCACTTGGTTACATAATCAGTGCATACTAAGATATAGGATTTACCATTTGATGGAGGATCAATGGGTCCTACAAAATCCAATCCCCATTTGTCAAATGGAGTGATTACTACCTAGGGGTAAAGGGGCATCTCATTAGATTTGGATTTGAGTAGAGCCATCCTTTGGCAATGGCGTAAAATGTTGGCCTCCTACAATGATTTAACAACTAAGCCCTTCCAGTTGTGATTCAGAGATTGGACATCTAATCTGAATAGATATCCCAATCATCATGAAGGTGCATTTAACTTGTCAACCCAGGGACATAGACTTGAAATGGGCCAGCATAGTATGTGCACTATGAATCTATAGTAGCTATATTCACTCTACAACTAAGGGAAGACATAATGTTGAAAGTAGATTTCTTGGAAGAAATAACATAAGTACTAAGCATCAACCAATAACTATATACTAACTAGAGCGCTGACAAAAATGAAAATTTGAGCAAACAACGGGGAAACTACTCTATCTACTTTGGTTGCAAGAACAATCACATAATGGAATTCTAGTGGCTATAGGAACAGACAGTGCCAAATTTTTTACTAATTGTTGAACAGAAAGTAATAACTAAACTAAAGGATGGAATGCTCACCAAGTGGACCCCCTTGGATGAGTATCCCTTAAGACAAATGCAAACTCAAGTGAAAACTTATAACTTCATTTTATTCATTGGAAAGCATGAGTACAATAGAGTAGCATAACTGTATTATTAAGAAACTAAGAATGTGAGTACAACATCAAATTAATCAACTTTTTGAGAAGCAAAATTTGAGTCTTATTTATAGGAGTAAAAACTACTAACTAACTACCTAGCAAGGCGGTCAACTCCAACATATTAGGAGGACACCACTTTAGGGAAAGCATAAAAAGTGGAGAGGAGGTTATGCATGTGTGGAATTTGGTCAAGCATGTTTTGCCTTAACATAATCTAGCACAATAGTAACTCCTATATTCACTCAACAAACAATTAAGACCATTTACAAGGCGGTTACAATTCTTTGATTTAAACTAGGAATTTCCCTCTTGCTGAGAGTCTTCCCTCCATTGACCTTTGAACGATCACCTTGTTGACCTTGATGGAAAATGACCAGCTAGCAAATCTTCCTCAATTTTGTAGGCTTTAATTATCTGCATAACAATATTAGTACGCACAACAATTGCATATATATATCTTAAAGTAACATTCATTAATCCACATGTAAAATTAACATAGATAGTTCATATAGCATGTAGTGTCATTTAAAGTTACAAAAATAAGCTTATGCCCAATGTCTATGGTTTTGAGGAAATATCATAAAAAGGTTAGCATCCAAGTATCAAAGTCTATGACAACTACAACAAATAGATAATAAACACTATCAAAATTGAGTCATAAAATTGGACTCATCATATGCGATGTGGTCTAGAAAAAGGTGTAGAAAATTTTGGAGGGGGTCCAACCCCTACATGGAAAGGTTACATGGGCATGATCCTAAAGCTTCTAAGCTCTTCACCAAGGGCTAGAAAAATAGAATTCTAATTATCAATGATAAGGGATTTTCCATAACGAAGGAGTTGATAGCACAAGATAATTGGGTTTTAGATGCAAGGAAGAAAGTTATTCCATGATAGGTTGGTAAACAAGGAAGCCCTTAATCAATTCTTTAAAGGTAATGAGCAAGATAAGTTGGTGAAATTGTCTTCTTTGGGATATAACAAACTATCTATAAAACCCATTTGGGCTAATATTATGAGGTTATCATGTGCTACATAACTCTGGATGGAAGGTATGCTACTATCTTGGGTGTCCATTTTTTTTTTTAATCACTTTAGGCATAAGCTTTTAGTGTCCTTTCCATAATTTTTCTTTGTTTCACTAGATTTTTTGTGAAAGAGCATTTGAAAAACCCTAAAATTCCAATTTTGCATGAGGGTTTAGTTTTATTAATCATGGAATATGTTATGACCTAGACCCCTATGTAGACTCTAAAGGGTAAGGGTAATGTCAAGAAAAAAAAAAGCCAATGGTCATGCACTATTCTGACATGAGTTTTGACTCCTTAGATGATGATGATGATGAATGGTGGGAGGAAGAAGAAGGGGATGACTCTGTGGAAGTGTTATCTTCAATTCCCTCTAATGGAAAAGAGAAAAAGTAAATAAAGGTTGTAGGAAAGAAGACCTCTCCAAAAAAGAAAGCTAAGAAGGCTATATCTTGGTCTGAGGGATCTCAAACTAGGGACGAGGAGGTGGGATTCAAAGGGAAATGGAGAGGAAAAGATAAATCTAAACCTTGTGGGGAAGAGGTTGGTAAAGGAAAGGATAAAATTTGGGAGGGGATTGGTATAGGCAAGGAAGAAGAAAGGATGGCCACAGTTTGGACTCCTATAAAAGGCCCTACCAAGGAAAACACAAATACCACTAATATCCCCCATTTATTTGGAGATTTCCCTTACCTACATGCCAATAGAGATAAAATTTATGATGTATTGGGGTTAGCAAGAGAGGGAGTGGCTAATAATTTCAAATTGACCAAATAGTTTTTCTTAGAAATTAATAAAACTAATGTTAAAGTTCAAGGCCTACAAGAAAAAAATCTTAATAAGGAGAGGGACCATTTGGGGTCTAGAAATAGGGAACTTTGCAAAATAGGTTAGATGATGTAGAGGAAGCCATCAATGTGTTAAAACAAGATTATAAAAGTTGTATGTTGGCTATGGAAAAGAAAATTTAGGAGATCAATACCATTATTGAGAATCTCTTAAAGATAAGGCAATGCTCAATTAAGAATAGTGTTGAGGCTCTGAGGATCCTCATGGATAAGTTTAAGGAGATTAAGGAGGACTAGATGGCTTGAGAAATCTCAAAGAATAACAAGAAGAAGGAGCAGGTTACAAAAGAAAAAGGAAAAAAAAATTAAATGAAGCATAGGGGCCTAGTGCTAGAACCCATGGTAGCAAGAAGTCTCTTGAAGAAAGAGTTAGTGGTTCACGAACCTCCCATCCTTCTAAAAATCCTAAGTGTTTAGTAGCATTTTTAGTTTATGGATTTTACATTTTACTAATAAGTTTGTTTTAGCACTTTTCCAAGTTCGTGAACCTTCACCAAAAAAGTTTGTAGGTTCCTGAGTTTGCTAAAATGTTGATTCATGAGGAAACAAGGGAGGAAGAAAGTAAGTTTGTGTTCTAGCAAAATATTTAGCTCACAAACTTCCCATTTTGTTGAAGAAATTCATTTGCAAACTCCTTGGTTTGTTGAAAATAAAAATCACTGAAATAGGGAAGATCAAGCCTTCTATAAAAAAAAATATATGTTTTGTGAATCAATAGGTTTGCTAAAAGTGTAAATTGTTGAATGAAGAACATTGTCAGCAAATTTGAAGTTTGCAAACTCATTGAAGGGTTGAAAAAGCTTAAAATGGGCTTGATTGATAAGTTCATGAGTTTTAAAAATCGTTGAAAAGTTGAAACCTAAGTTTTTCAGCAAGTTCAAAGGTTGGCGAACTCACCGAGGCTCTAAAGTGGTTTGTAAGTTCAAGAAAGTGTTGAAGGAAAGTGAAGTTTGAAGAAGATCAAAAGTTCTTAAGTGTCAATTTTCTGTTAAGTTATAATTTGGAACAATTTTGATGTTTTGGTTGTTCAATTTCATAACTGAAGAAGTTGTGACAATTTAACTTCCTCATCATGGAGAGTATAAAATGTGAGTAATGTCCTTTGCTAAGGGATTCACGATTCACTAAGGACAAGTTCTTGGCAGTTTAGAAAGTGGATCAAAGGACGAATATTGCTAAAGAAAGATGGTAAAATTGGGAAAGGGAATGTGAAATTCAAGACTATCAAAAGACTCGAAAACACAATAGGGAAAATTTGGCAATGAAGAAAGAGGGCAATAGTGGAACCAAAGAGAGGAATGCAATAGAGGGAATAGCCATGAGACAAAGGTCGAGTCTACAATTACATAAATCTAGAATGTAATTTGAAAGTGAATGTAATAACCTAAAGCATATGAATAAAGTAACTAAAAACTTGTTTTTATTGTGGATATAGTTGTTTGAGGTTGTTGGTTTTATTGCTTTGTGAAATTCCATAGTGTTGTGTGGCTGCGTGTCTAGGCTACCTAGAAAGGGACCCTGGCCACAACTATGTCATAGACATAGAAATAAGGTTACTAAACTCTATCAATATTGAGATTGGCTAAGGAATAGCCACATCCCTTGCAGGACATCAAATAGGATCCATCTTAGCAATATTAGACAACTTGTGGTTCTCTAAGGGAATGTAATATTTTTTTCTTTCGAAGTCCTAAGAGCATGCCACATTCAAGGAGGCCACAAAAAGGAAACAAAGGTGGGTGTTGTTGCTAATAACCGTACTTAGTGAAAAAAGAAGAAACCTAGGCTACATGTGGACCAATGGTGGAGATTGACATTGAGAAATTTTTGTACAATATATCAAATTCTAATGCACCATCAAATGAAAGATGATGCAGCACAATCAAATAACATGCATTGACTTAACAATATTATAACCTTATATACTTGCCCCACATACACCTTACAGTACAAAACTACTAATGCTATAATGATCTACTTTAGTTGTAAGCCATGTTGAACAACAATTTAGATAGGGAAATTTGCCACGTGTTTTTATCCAAGCTACCAATTGAGTATTGTAGGCTCATATATTCAAAAGGCAAGGCAAACCAATTTTTCAATCATGGAACTTACCAAGTTGATTGCATACATTGAGATCGATTTCACACTACACAATTGACCCAAATTGCTTCTACACTACACTTTTCCCTAGATCAAAGAAAATATTAGTTTATTGCTTGCTAGGGTATCGCATAACTAAATATGATATTAGACTATCGTTTTGGATTACAAAGTGATAGCTTTTTGCTTGCTAGGGTATCACATAACCAAATCTAATATTAGACTGTCATTTTAGATCACAAAGCAACTATTTGTAATCCATTATAATCCATCATCATTAAATCACACTTAGAGCTAAGTAACTCTAACCCATCTTTTCATTTGAAAAAATATGTTTTGTTTATTTGTAATAATAAATGGTAAAGACAAACTTCTTATCATGCATGGCTCAAACAAACATTTACATGAAAGTTGGGAAGGTGACTGTTTTGATTATTTTCCTAAGTTGTCTTGTTTCACATAAACAAGTCCTCTAGGTTTTTTTAGAAGCTTCTTGAGTTTTACTAGGGAAAATGACTCGAGAGAATGTTCTTTATAGATTTAAAGGTCATTGTTTTTAATAGTATAGCACTATTAGAACTATGATTCAAGGTCATTCTAGTATTGATCATTATTAGTAATATTTGAATTAAATGCATGTTTTTCAAATCTAAAAAGTAACACATCATGTGGTATCACAAGGACACATAAACAAAACATGACTTGATGTACAACTAAATATCTAAGCTTTTTTCAAGGCAAAGACCCAAGGAAATGAGGGGTGGGGGGTCCTTTATGACAACTCAACAAAAGCATACTAATGTAACATCATATTTGATGATCTGAACTTTGACACTTAACATTTAAACTTTAAATTCATCAAATAAACTATTAAAGCAGTTGAAAAGATTTAAAATCAATACATATAATTACAATAGAACAAATTAAAATACACAACAACTAAATCCCATCTCTTAATAATTTACAACTATTATAAAATATCTTTCATATAATTACACTTTCCATTTATAATACTCTTCAAAGTAATATTTCTTATAACATTGACTAATAACTAACATTGACTAATAACTATAAAGATTCATAAAACATTGTTAATCTTACATTTTAAATATTTCTTTATACATAAAAGACTATTAGTTGAAATGTTAATAAGAAATTGACCCACTTTAAGACGGACGGTTTGAAAGATGGGTAAAAGTCCGATAGTAAAGAAACGTTTTTATACATGGGTTCAGAATATTTTTATTGTGATAAATGTTTTACAGCGTGTTTATTTCGGATAGACGTTCCAACCACTTCAGTGAAGCGACGTTTGAGATACAATGTATGAAAGCTTTCTAGCAATAGTAATAATGATAACCCATGTCTTATCCTTAGTGGTAAATAAATTCAATGCATGGTAAATACTTTTAGACGTGCTGTCATTATCACCTTTTAGATACTAGGGATATTATATATTCCTTGTATTATTATCATGCTTTATCATTAATTAAAAGTTATATTGTGGATGCTATTCTTTCTTCTATTTTATTATTGATTATGTATGGTATATTTATGTTATTATTGGTGGATTTTATGTTTTATTGATATTATTGTATGTTTGTGTGTTTGGAATTATATAGAGGATATGTATTTTTTTAGTAATATGTTTTTTACGAGATTATTTAGTTATAAGAATTATTTAATTTTTTTTTCATTTGTCTATACTAGAGACAAATTTATGTACCTTCATAGTTATCTCCAACTCATATGCTTATCACACCTATCACTCGAAATATTTTATTTATTTGTCACAATGCATTCATGACATTGATTACTATACATGATCCATGCATTTACATGTGTTTCTATGATTATATTTTCATTTCATGTATCATTTTTTTTCACTCCAATTTTTTACATATAATGGATATAATCAATTGAAGATGAGCATGTCCTGTCTCAACGCTCTTATCTATAAAACACTCATATATAGTGCAAATAATTATAGGTACATACATAGAGGCTCATAACTTATCTATGTGCACCCTAATCATAAAACATGATAGTGACTGAATTAGAATAGTTTTAGTAATAACTATGTATGATTCAAAAATTCACACAATCTTTACTAAAAGTGTAATTCTAATTTATCACCATGGAATTAAAAACATAATGTTTATAACAGCAGTGATTGTTATGTTATGTTATTCTATGATCACAACATTGGAAGAAGCGTTATCATACCACTTCTCATAATAAACTTCCATATTATAATGTCAAGAAAATTATATTTTTGAGATATTAGGATTCATTCTTTATCATAATTACTACAACTAAATTTGTATTTTTCATATTTAATTTTATAAAATATATTTTCAATTATCAATTCCTAATTTGTTTCTATTTATTTAATTTAAATTATCCTTAAGATGTTTAGTATTTTTCATTCACAATCATTTACAAACTATAGTTATTTAGTATGTTTCCCATATTTTTCAAGGTAGTCTTCTTTCTTCACATAGGAAACTCGTGTTGATGTTTTAATCTAGTCTTACATAATGTTTTAAAAGATTAACAATCATTTATGTTGAATCTCTCAATATTTTAAAACAAATAGCCCACTTAAACCAATAAAACTCTAATAATAACTTCATATGAACATAAAAAAATATTATATCTAATTAACATTATTAACATTTTTAATTCATAAATTTTTAACATGATAAAACACCTAAAAAAAATTTGATAACATCCACACAACCAAACAAACTACATGACCAACATGCTTTCAATCTAACCCTATATTATAGGGGCACATTTTTCATATTTTAGTACTCTTCAAGGTAGTCTTATTTATGACATGAATTAATGATTAAATTGAAATAAATTGTGTCATATTTGCAATACTCTTCAAGGTAGTCTTCCTACTTTACACAAAAACTCATGTTGATGTTTTAACCTAATCTTACATCATATTTTAAAAGATTAAAAATCAATTATATTGAATCTTTCAACATAATTTAATGGACTTGAACTAAGTAAAAGTCTAATAATAACTTCATATGAATATTTTTGTTATAGGAGCATATTTTGCCATATTTTTAATACTCTTCAAGGTAGTCTTCCTACTTTACACAATATTTTGCCATATTTTTAATACTCTTCAAGGTAGTCTTCAAGGTAGTCTTACATCATGTTTTAAGAGATTAACAATCAACTATACATAATCTCTCAATATTTCAACATAAATCAATTGACTTAAACTAAGTAAAAGTATAACAATAACTTCATATGAATATCTATGTTATAAGAACATATTTTACCATATTTTCAATACCCTTCAAAGTAGTCTTCCTACTTTACACAAAAAACTCATGTTGATGTTTTAATCTAATCTTACATCATGTTTTAAAAGATTAAAAATCAATTATATCGAATCTCTCAATCTTTCAACATAATTTAATGGGCTTAAACTAAGTAAAAGTCTAATAATAACTTCATATGAATAGTTATGTTATAGGAGCATATTTTACCATATTTTTAATACCCTTCAAGGTAGTCTTCCTACTTTACACAAAAAACTCATGTTGATGTTTTAATCTAATCTTACATCATGTTTTAAAAGATTAAAAATCAATTATATCGAATCTCTCAATCTTTCAACATAATTTAATGGACTTGAACTAAGTAAAAGTCTAATAATAACTTCATATGAATATTTATGTTATAGGAGCATATTTTACCATATTTTTAATCCTCTTCAAGGTAGCTTTCCTACTTTACACAAGAAACTCATGTTGATGTTTTAATCTAATCTTGCGTTATGATTTAAAAGATTAGTAATCAATTATACATAATATCTCAATCTTTCAACATAAATCAATCGATTTAAGCCAAGTAAAAGTCTAAAAATAACTTCATATGAATAAAAAATTATAACCAATTAATATTTCAATGTTTTGAATTCATACAAAAATGAATAATTAACCCATAATCAAATTTAATAACATCCACATGACCAAATAATCTATATGACCTCAAAACGCTTTCACACCAGATAACAACCTATATGACCCCAAGATACTTTCACATGTGACCCCAAAATGCTTTCACACTAGCCCTATGTTATAGGGCCAACTTTCCCAACGTGTTTTCCAAGCACCTCCTCATTGAAGTGGACATTTGAGATGCATGATTCATGGCAGTACAATGCACCGAGAAAAGTCTGTAAAAATAACAATAAAGTCGGCACAGAAATGACCCTTCTTATCCTTACTGCAAAACACTCACCTCTTTCCACGTAAGGCATGCTAAAAATCCAGAGGCCAGAGTGTGTAGTGGATAAAGCCCATGATAATATCTGTTCTAGAAGAGGACAAGGGAGTGTGCCCACATTCTACCAAACGTTCCTTAGAATGTTGAATTGCTAGGAATAAGTTAAAATATAAAGATGCAATGTAAACAGGCCGGAAGATTTGACAAAAGTTAAGAAGAAAAACTATAAACAAGTGTGAATATCAACATGTGCTCTAAAGCAGTGAATTCAGAAAAAATAATAAAAAACTATTGCATTAAACAAATACATTGCATGGTCACTTTACAGTTGACTGGAAAAAACATTAAATGGACCGGCTTTAATAATTTAGTCTTTTTAGGAAAAAAATTATGTGAGTGGTGTCGAAACAGCAATCATAAATTCAACACATTTGAAGTTTCGCCCTACTTTCCCAAGTAAAATGCGAATCTTCTGCCACCTTCTCAATATCGTCGATGGCGACATATTCGGCCAAAAATCCACGATGACTCAGCCGCCGTGCCGCCGAAACGCGACAAAAGTGGGCCCGTCAGCTCATGCGCCGTGACGTAAGCGATGACGAAACGCAACGGAAAACAATATTGGCTTTTTGTAGTGTGGGGTTTGATAGTTATCTGAAATCAGCTGAACCTTCCAAACGCACACGTGTATACTGTTTGGGCGCCAGTTGTTAAGCCTGTCTGTCGGTCAAGAGCGGGGGGTTGAGATGCCGGTTTCTTCGGTTGGCCACTACGGACATGCCACGTTGCAGGAGGGGGAATTTTTGCCTGGCATGCTTTTGAAACGTCTGACTAGGCGGTCGCTTTTGGCCCAAGATTTCATCGGGTCCATGCACCTACACGTGGTGGGTGACGTCACGCATGGCGACTTGGATGAAGTTGACATTTGGTGCACCCGCCCGCCGCCTTGGCTGACCAGATGGTTCATGGGCCTGGAACATTGCCGCACCTTCTCAATACTTATAAAGCCTCCGCCCCTTGCTGTTTTCATAAATTTTTAGGAACACCAGCAAGGGGGAAAAAAGAAGAGAAGTCTCTGCCTTTGTAGCTTTTCTTAGAATCTTTTAATTCCAATTTTTGGAGCACCCATAAGGGGGAAAAGATTTGGATTGTAGTTTTAGTGGAATTTAAAGGATAAATAGATAGATTCTTATAAGATGGGTAGACAGGATGCTGAGGCTCAGCTGAATTTGCCCCCTGGATTCAGATTTTACCCCACGGATGAAGAGTTGGTGGTACACTATCTGTGCAGGAAGGCTGCCTCACAGAGCCTGGCTGTTCCTATCATTGCGGAGGTGGACTTGTACAAATATGATCCATGGCAGCTACCAGGTTTGTGTTCATTTTGGCTTTTGAAACCATTTTGAGATTTTTAATAGAACTGAAGGTTTTAGCACCTGGTTTGTGTTCATTTTAGCTTTTAGAGCCAATTTGAAATTTTGATACAACTTATGGCTTTTGTCCCTTGGTTTCTGCCATATAGAATGCGTGTTTCAGCAGTGTTATGTTTGTCTCTTTGGGCTCAGCTTCTGTGGATTCGTTAACATGTAATGTTTAATAAATCTGAAGGTTCTTAGCCCCTGGTTTGTAGTCATTTAGCTTGAGAGACAATTTTGAAATTTTCATGCAACTTATGGCTTTTATCCCCTGGTTTCTGCCATAGAAAATGTGTTTTTCATCCTTGTTATGTTTGTCTCTTTAGGCTCAGCTTCTGTGGATTCCTAAACATGTCAAAGTGTGCTGTTTAATCATTCTAATCTAGTTTAAGTGGTCTTGCCCCCCAGCTTTCTGCCATCTGTGATTTATAGTACCTTATGTTCGTGTTTGCGTGGTGGCTCTTGTTTTTTATTACTACTCTCTAAGGAATTCTGTTTAGCCATATGGATATTATCAGTAAAAGTGGGTCTTTCTTCCTGGTTCGTGCCTTTTGCATTGTATGCTTCTTCATGTTTGTGTTTCTCTTTCTGGGACCCTGTGTGTGAACCCATCACTTATGTCTGGATTCTAAAACTTGTCAAGGCGTTTTTTTCAGCTATCTGAATTTTGACTAAACTAGCCGCTCCTCCCTGGTTTTTGTCATCTGCAATATGATTTTTTCTTTGGGCCCTGTTTTTGACCCCTCTTCTACGTCTGGATTTTCAAACATGTCAAGATGCCCTGTACAATCTGCGTTTTTGTTTCTGTCGGTATGACATCTGCAGTGTGCCTTTTTACAATCTTCTAAATTTATTTCTGTCTCTGTTTTTGCCCTCTCTTATTTCTGGATTCTCAAAGATGCTAAGGTAGAAATCAGTTTATGCTGTCGTATTTATTGACACTTTCATAATATTGGGGGTTGAAATTTTAATTTATTGTTCTGGTTTTAACTTTCAATTTATGTTGTCGTAGTTTGTGCTATTGAGTTTTGTAGGGTGGGTGGCTGTGCTCTGTTTTTCATTTAAGGTTTACAGATTTATGTTCTGTTTTTAGCTTTATCTTGCCCTATTTATGTTTTGGATTTAGTCTCCATGCGTGCTATTGAGCTTTGTAGGGTCGCTGTGCCCTGTTTTTGCATTTGAGGTTTATTGGTTCCTAACTTTTCCATTCTGTTTTTGGTGTGCACTTGCCCTGTTTCTGCATTGGAAGTAACGTGATCTGTTCCTAAAAATCTGGGTTTAATTTTGTTTTCCTTTATAAGATTGTCTTTCCCTGATCATATAGTGAATTGACTGTATACATTGATAAACAGTTGAAACTAGGGTCATATAGGGCAATCCATAGGTGGTGTTGGGGATTCCTTTGTATCCATAAGGAGACTCCATTTCTGTGTTGGATGTCCCTTTTGTTGCAAAACCCTCAATGTAAATTTTCTTATCCATGGTATGGATATATGGAGTAGTTTATATTTTATTCTTGATTATGGGTTTGTCTATATGTGAACAGTTGAATCACCTTCACTGTTGTTGTCCTGCATATGTCCATTTCCCTCTGCCCTAAGAGTGAATTCTGTATTGTCTTTTTATTGGTTTTTGCTAGAAATTTTGTTTTTCTCTGATCTGATTCATGTATTCTGTGTTTACAGAATTGTCACTGTTTGGAGAAAAGGAGTGGTATTTCTTCACTCCAAGGGACAGGAAGTATCCAAATGGTTCTCGTCCCAACAGGGCTGCTGGTTCTGGATATTGGAAGGCCACAGGTGCAGATAAACCCATCACCACTCGGATTGGTGGCAGGCGTGTGGGCATCAAAAAAGCTCTGGTTTTCTATGTTGGGAAAGCACCCAAAGGAAACAAGACTAACTGGATCATGCATGAGTACCGCCTTGCCGATGTCAGTAGGCCTGCAAGGAAGAAGGGCTGCCTACGGGTAATGCATCTATCCCTAAATTATTCTCTTCTGTATATTTCTCTGTATATAGAGCATTATGGGATCTTGATTGGTAGTCAAATTGACACCCCAGACATTGGATTTCGTTGTAGCTTAACCATGACAGAAGCCATTCCTCATGGAAGTAGTGTATTATTATAGTTCAGTTATAGTGACACTTTTGGATTGTGTTAAATGTGTGTGAATTTGTCCATGTTACTGATGATTGAAAATTCTGTTGTTGCAGTTGGATGACTGGGTGCTTTGCCGAATATACAACAAGAAGAGCAGTGCCGAGAAGTTAGCAAAGGAGCAGAAAGAATCTTCTTCAGATGCAGCAATGGACTCATTTCATGCAGAAGTTGACGAGAAGGATACCGAAATGTTGCCTACTGAGATTACCATCATGAACTCAAGCATGGAGCATTCAGAAAGAACTTCTGAAGATTCAAGCAAATGTGCCCCTTCTACAAATTACAGAGCAGGTTCCAACTATGCTTCACGAAGTCCTGATATAACCTCCAACAAGTGCAACTCAAACCACTTTTTTCAGCACAATCTGAACACTTCAAATGCTGCCAGTGCCCCAATGGATCTTCCAGATTTAGCTCCACTTTTCAGCTCTCTGAATAATAATAACAGGACGAGCTACAACTCCACAAAACTTGTTCCCTTACTTCTCACTGATTCCAGTTGTTCTATACCTTCCTCTCCTGAACTTAAAACTGAAAAAGGGGAAGTGCAGAGCAGGTTTAGATTGGCAGAATTAATGAAGCAGCAGGACAATGATCTTAATCAGCCAATGTTCAGCTTCAGCTTGGATGGTTTCCAAAGCCCATTTCCACAATTAGATCAGATTCAACCTACTCCTAATAGTGACCCTCTCCAAGATTACCTAGCCAGTCTTAGTGCTCCAGGATACATACAGAGAACTTATTAGAGGGATTCAGTTTAGGCTTAAGCTAGTGGTCATCCAAACATATATGAACATAGAATTAGTCTGTACAGTCATTGGCACATTTGTTGTAGTGTAGCCAAATTCATTCTTTCACTCCCTTACTGAGAGAGTGTTTGCAAGGCTGCTTGATTTTTTTCAATGGGAAATTCAGAATTTGCTCTTCTAAAGAGTACTATACTTTCAGCTTCATTTTCAACCCAGTCACATTAGACATTGAGTTGGACTCAAAATACAAAGCCAATGCCAAAGCCATAAACTATGAATGGTACAGATGAGCCTTAATTCAAATTTTGTACAGCTTAGATTCACAGTTCTCAGGCCAATCCTACCTATAATACCCTTACTAGTAGTAAACTTGTGTTTTGTCTTGTGCACAAAAGTAGTGCAGTATGTGAAGGTTAAAAACCTCTCTTCTATCACCAGAAGCAGCTCTTACTGTAGAAATAAAAGAAGTCTTATATCCTTATTTAACAGGATATACATTAGAGATATCAAGTTTCCACAATCTATAAAGATTGTTTACATCAAATTTCTGGATTTATTGTGTAAAATTTTTTGCATCAATGTTTCGGATCACACTCCATGATCCGTCATCAGTATAGACATGATTTTTGAGATAGGGTTTAACATACTAAACAAATATATAATTTGTTTGAGCAAGTTTTCTCTTGGCAAACAAAATTAGCTAAAACATATTTTATTTTATTTTTAAAATCATGTTTGAAAAACACATTGTTCTGAGTAAAAGTAAAATATAAAAACAATATACATGCATTAGTAATATCACTCAAATAAGAAATCAATGAATAGGTTGTGGCCCTTCACAGCCACTTTTACCCATTAAAAAAAAAAATCATTCAAATAACACAAATAGTTATAGGCGTGTTAACCAAGCATTGTACATTTATATTTTATATTTGTTATTCTATATAGTGTTTGGCCAACAACTTTGAAGATATTTTAATTTATTAACATGGATAATAATTTTTAAAAATACCTCATAATGACAAAAAAGTATTTAACTATAAATACTAAATTGCACGTTTTAAAGGAATGAATCTCGACAAGATTGTTGATTTTTTTAAGATACATTATATAATAAGTCATGTTAAAATGTATTATTGTAAGAAATTAAAGGAAATCATAATGTTTGTTGACTATCACAATATGTTATTATACAATTGCAACGTATTGTGTACGATACAAGCACTGGATACATAAAAGTTGACCAAGATATTGAAATAAATGACAAAGCATTAGATACATAAAAGTTGACCAAGATATTGAAATAAATGACAAAGCATGCATTTAAGTGACTTCTACAAGTTATATTTATAATAAAACATATTAAGTCTTATAAATGGTAAAACAAATTTATTGGATATAAAATCTTAAAGGATAATTACCTTTAATAGTAAAATAGAATCTTTAGTTACAACTTCTTAGTGGATAATCTTTGTAATAAGAAAAGGTTTAAATTATTTTAGGTGCCTTCATGTATGGTTGGTTTGAAGATCATTGTCTTATTTCTCATGGTGGTGAGGCTCCAAATGTTCATAATGAAGGATTATGGTAGTCTATTTCCTCTTTTGGCTGAGGAGCTTTCTTTTGCTGCCTTCTTGCACCTAGTGCTTGGGCTGCCAAGGGGTGTGTTGACAACCTTTTCTACTGGTGTGTTGGCTTCCTGTTTGGTTCTACAGTTGAGGTCTCCTAGATCAAGGCCCTTCCCCTGCTTATCTAATCAAAAACATAAAATTACATGAATATCATGACCATTCCTTATAAAAATCATATACTAGTTAGTTATGTAGCATAATATTATATCAATAAAAAATACACATTTAAAATTATGTAGAAACAAATGGTAAAAAAGAAAAGAAATGGAATTACAATTCATGAATTGATGCTAGATATCATCAACATTTGAAAACGATGAAATTACACAAGATTTTGCTAATAGCTTAGATGAAAATATTTTATGTATGTCTTTTTTATGAACCAATTTTTTAATTGTGTTATTTTGACACTATAAACAAAGATGTGACAATATGCTTTGATTGAAAAAAAATGCATATAATTATTTAACATATAGATTGTGCTTATATTAATCCTAGATGAATATGATTATATTTAGTTAACTTTTGTGCACTTTTATGTTGTTACACATATCAAGAATCTTTTTCATAAGCCTTGTGATGTATTAATTCAAATGTTTTAATATTTTTGATTTCACAAATGACACAAGAGAATCTCTCCACACAAAAAAATAATTCAATCATCAAAACATGGATCTAGAGATAATTCAAGGTCTCATCTTTCATGTTGAGTCAGAAGATGGGCAAGAATTAATTGAAGATCAAATGTTCTTTTTTCTTTTATTTTGAAAAGATGGTTTATCCCCTTTTCCTCAAAGAATTGCATATTCTACTAATCTATAGAGCAAATGACTTATCTTTGTTAACCATTACAAATACAAGATTGAAAGCACTTAGGTTTGTGCCCTATGAGCAATGAATATTTTTTCTCAAATCTATCAAGCTTAGTTTGCACCATCAAAGTCAACTCTTACGTAATTTTTTTTAGATTTCTCATACCAGGTGGGAAGATAACTTCCTAAAAGTGGCTTTACATTTGTATATACCCAAATTTATATGGGTTATTACAAATATTTGATGATGATTTGATGTTTCAATGCATAATTCTTATGGTGTGCTCATTTCTCCTCACAACATTTTTTCCTTGATGGAAGCTCTCTTAGTGCTCACATACCCCTCTTCAAGTGTTCTTCCCCTAGTTTTTCCTTGATGGAAGCTCTCTTAGTGGTCACATACTACGTTAAGTTATAGGGTCACTTGGGTGACTAACACTAACAAAAGAGGTGACACATACCTCAACATGGACACTTTGTCATCTTTTGGCATTGTCGCAAGTCATTCCTATTTGCTTGTTTTTCTCCATTTTCTATCTCAAAAGTCAAGCTTTTCAATAGGAAATAATATGTTTTATTTCTTGCTTTAAATTTGAACTATCTTTCCCACTTCCGTTCAATATTTCCTCTAGTGCTTTCCTAGATAAATCCCCCTCTCTCATTTGCAAGGGAGGAGATTTTTTTATACACAAGCTTTGAGCCATATCAAAGAAGTTTTTATATCCATAGTATTGAAAGATTGATAAGATGAAAAATTATTCACAAAATGCTCTATGTCCCTTCCATAAGCATTGGATTACCTTTTAAGATTAGAAGCCTCATTACAAGGCCTAATCATCAATCTTGTTTCTAGGAAGTTAATGCTATCTTCCTTACTAAACCCAATTTTCTCTTTCCATCAAGTGGAGTACCCCAAGGCTAGAAGAAGAGATGATACTATAAATATAAGCTTGACACTAAGAAAATATTTATGATAGTTGCACAAGAAGCTTCAAATTATTATTCTAGGTTCTTCTTTTTTTGAAAATAATTTTGTTATGCAAATTTTTTAGTGATTAGATTACACGTTCTTGCCTAAGAAATGATTGTTTAGTATTTTAGTCTAAATGCATTGTTACTTTCTTAAGTAGATTAGATTTGGATTACTTTCTTTACTTTCCTTGCAAATAGATTAGGTTCACTTGAAAATCTCTATCAAAAATATGAAAACAAAAGTGTAGTATAGATTGCATTTGAAAAACATATATAAGTTGTTATTTACAAGTAGCTAATTAATTCATATTTCAAATTTGGAAAGCACAAAAAAGGAAGAAGTAAATAAATTTTTTCTTGCATGCATTTTAGAATAGCACTTTTAGTTAGAATTATTCCAAACATTTAGAAAAGAAAATTAGAAAGAGAAAAATCCCTTGATGCCATCATGAGGTATCCAACAAACATTCAACACAAAGTGAGAATTCAAGCAAAGAAAACAAACTCACCAAGAACCACACTTATTCAAATTTCCTTTCCTTGAACTTTTCTTTTTACACCAAATGTTTATATGGATCAAGGAAAATTTGATTGAGTTAATTTTGGACAAAATACAAGAAAACATGCCCCTTCTTAGATATATTTAAGAGGAGAACAAATAATGGTAGATAATGGGACACTTAAGAGCTATCAAATTTTGGGCATCTCACAATAATAACACTCTAATGAGCCACAAGACAATGTGTAAGCATACCAATGGTTCAACATCCAACAATGAAAAACAACACAATATTTTTCCATGCAACCCTCACTCCCCATGAGTGAGTGATCCTAGTGTTTGTGATACATATCATGAAATCAAAGTCACTCACTAGACTCCCAAAGTTCAAGAAGAGGGTGGTCAATTCAACTTTTCATGGCTTTTGATACAAGATTCAAAGTAGAGTGGATTTTTTCCATTAAGAAAGGGTGTAGTGAAATGTGATGTTTTGATTTCACACCATCACTTTTTGGTGAGGTAGATTTAAAATATCATAGTGTCATAATTTTCAAAGGTAATTGATTTGCAATAAAATTTTGCAAATCCCTCTAATCATTTGAAAATCCCTTGGAGGAGGTCCATGCCAAGTTGCTAGGTCAGTAAAAATATAACTTGAGGTTAGTTCATAACCAACCCCAAAATCCTTTAGTTGTTGCATACTTTAAAAATAATGATCAAGTATCTACTATAATCCCATACACAATACAAAAATATTTTGACAACAAAATCTCGATGCATACCTTGTCATCAAAACACCTTGTGATTGAAGAAGTTTTTAATTTTCCAAATGACTTGATGTTGGAAGTTTGAAGAGATTGGTATTGATGATGCTAGTTGGAAACATGAGCATCGAGAATGTACATAGCAATGTAATAAAGTGTTGTCATTGATGTCAATATTGTTATGGATTAGTTTGATTAAATCTAACACATTTTTGAGGTGTTGAGGAAGTTATTTGTGCAAGGAGATTTGGTCCAGAAAGTTCAATTGTGTGAAAACTTGACTAAGTGTCAGAACTGCTAGTTCAAGGTTATAGTGTATCAATTTTTGGGTCCGCACCACTCCGCAAAGGAATATTTTGCTCTATGATTCTAACCTAATTTTTGTGGTTGTTAGAAGAATCTAAATCCAAGATTTCATCTAGTTTAGCAAAGTATTCTGAGAGATGTGAATGACAGAGTCCAGTATGGCATTTCATAGCCATTTCATGTACAGTGTGTTGGTCTGGGAGATTCCACACTTCTTCGTAGATGAGTCTTTGATGTTGCGGTGTTGAAGATAAGTTTCCAAATGTCAGTGGAGTGTGAATTCCAAATGGTATCATGTTTTGAGGTCCACATGTTGCAAATTGAATGAATAGTTGAAGAATTTTTGTTTAGGTCCCATGGTGTGCCAACCTAACACATTTGATGAATATACGAAGGATTAATATGTGTTGAGCCTTTATGTGGGATCTATTTTAGGTCCACATCGACCTATCTTAAGGAGTTTTGAATTTTTAATTGTGGCACAAAGTTTGGTTGAAATGTTTTGGGGTCAACAAGTTGAATTTTGTGTGTTACATCCAATTAGGCCAACCTAATTAATGTTACACTTGATGTCGATATATATAATGGATTTTTTTTGATGTTTTTCTAGATGATATGAGAAATGTGAGATATGTAATACGAATTTGATCAGTGCAGTCAAAAGATAAGAATTATGTGAATGCAGAGGAGAGTAGAGAATTGATCTAGATCAGTGCAAAGTTTGTTATTATGCTTAATTGGAACTGTATCCCTGCATATTTTAGATGCTTTTGTAATAGTTCAAAATAGGTTGTGAGCCACCCCTCTCTCTTTTACCTTTTTTCTTTGTGGATAGTGAGTCTACTTGCAGTGAGTACTTTTTTAATATACTATAACCGGTTATAATATATTGTGAACTAACCCTCACTATGGTTTTTCCTATTTTGGGTTTTCCACATAAAAATCCTAGTGTTCATGTGTTATGTGATTTTGTGGATGTTTTCATGCTTTCTTTCCTTATAAAAATTGAAAATGATTTTTTAATTGGATGGCTAATGTTTGAATGGTTTAATAGAATACTTATTCACCCCCTCTTAGTATTTTGAGTGTTCAACAATTGGTATCAGAGCTTGGTTCCCTAGAAGGAGCTTAATCACTTTGGGAAGATCTTAGAGATTGAACACATGGTTGATAGGAAGTTCCCTATTCCTCAAGAAGAGATTCTTGCTATTGGATACGTAGAAGAAGACTGCATGCTTTATAAAGATGGAGAACTCGAAGTTTCTCTTGAAGATCTTGACAAAACTAAAGGTGAAAACAATATGAAGGAAAATGCTAAAGAAGAAAATGAATGCATCAGAAAATTGAGAGAGAGAATAAAGAAATTTAGAGGAGGGCATAAGGAAGTTAGTGAGTAATTGAAACAAGCAAATGAAAAAATAATTGGATTGAAAGTGCAAGTTGAAGAAAAGGAAAGAGTTGAGGAATGTCTGAATGTAATGGTGTAAAGAAAATTTGATGAATGCACAAGGATTGAACAAGAAGTGGTAAACCTAATATCAGATCTAGAGAAAGAAAGAAGTCATGAAGATAAATTCAAGACAAGTTCTACAATGCTTGATGAGTTGATTTTAAGTTAGAAAGCATCCAAAAACAAAGATGGTTTAGGATTTGAAAAAGGTGAAAGCTCAAAAGAAGATCAAAAAACTAATGCAGAAAAGAAGATCAATGAACCAGAGAAGACTGAAGACAAGAAAAAAAATGGAAAGATCTGGAATCAAAGAAACAATGCTAGAAGACCTCTAACCATCAGACAACTAAATGCTCAAAGGTACCCCTCTTTCAATGGTTTTTGTTATTCTTACAATAAATTTGGACATAGAGCAATGGAATGTAGAAGCAAAATGAATCAGAATGTTTCATCCTTTATTGGTCAATGCTTTGCATGCAATAAATTTGGACATAGAGCAAGTGAGTGCATAAGACAAATGATGAATGCATATAACAATGGCATAATGATTCAACCCTTTAATGGTTACTGTTATACATGCTATGGATTTGGACACAAGGCTAATCAATGTAGATCTAAGATGAATTGAAGGAATGTTGTTCAAAAGAATGTTGTATGTCACAATTGCAATAGATCTGGACATATTGCTAAGTTTTGCAGAAGCAAAAACACAAGGATAATCTGGTAAAGAGAAATGGACTAGTCAAAAAGGTTGATCCGGTTGAAGTAAAGAAGATGGAAAATATTCTGAGAAAGAAGGAAGAGACAGATGAAAAGAGAGAATCTGTACCACCCTTTGATGCAGATGTTTCCTCGAGAAACTAAGCCAAGAGCTATGGCTTAGGGGGGGCATTAATGAATATCCTTTGTCCCCCAGTAGAAAAGAGGTGCTGAAGCTACAACATGAAGATATGTGATGAAGAACAACATGCTAGATCTATAGGTGAAAATTATGAAAGAAAATATGTCTATGAGGAGTTTTGCAGAGCTTGAGAAGTTGTATGTGTATACAAAAAATGTGTTGCCAACTTTACTGCTTGAAGCATTTATTATAGATTTTTGGTAGATGAAAGGGTTATAAGCAAATTTTCCAAGGAAAATTCATTTCACAAAGCATTCAAAGAAAAGAAGAGTAGTGAGAAGCGAATTTGGAGTGTAAAAGGCGATTCAAATTTCAATGCATCAAAATTGTAATTCTATGAAGTGAAGTAAAAAGGTATTTAGCAAATCTTGTGTGCCCTAGCTTTCTAAAATAATTGTTTAAAAGTAGTTTAAATACATTTTGCAATGGCTACACCGAAGGTTGTAGAAGTTTCAAAGAAACCCGAACCCAAGTTCAAGAGATGTCCTGCTAGAGCCATGAAAGATGACCCTCTAAGCGCTTTTTCACACATTCCGTATGGGGTTTTACCAATAGAGGACATTACACTAGTACAAAAAAAATAATATATGACTAAATAAACTACTACAAATTGCATATAAATGACTAATTTTGGTCACGTGACCATTACTAGTTTATTGCCGGTCATTTATAACATGACCAACTTTATGACTAAACTATTTTAGTCATTTATCTAGTCATTGATTTGGTAATTGATTTGGTCATTGATTTAGTCATTGATTTAGTCATCGATGGTTGTTAACTAGTCATTTATTTAGTCATGGTAGTGATTTATTTAGTCATATATTTAGTCATTAATTTAGTCATATACATTAATTTAGTCATTGATTGTTGTTAACTAGTCATTTATTTAGTCATGGTAGTCATTTATTTAGTCATATATTTAGTCATATATTTAGTCATTGTAGTCATATATTTGGTCATTGTATTCATTTATTTTAGTCATAGTAGTCATTTATTTAGTCATGGTTTAGTCATTTATTTGAGTGAATCAATGATTCAAGTTATAAATCAAATCTAACTTAATTAATTCTCACAAATTTATGCATATAAACTTCAAATATCATAGATATTCAAATGTTTTTTTGGTATTGGATTAACATAAAAAAAAAGTACAATCAACTAACAAATTTATGCATATAAAGCTCAAATATCACAGATATTCAAATGTTTTTTTTGTATTGCATGAAAAAATAATAATATACAAACAACAAACAACTACATAACCAAAGGAATTACAAAGAATATACAGTTGCATAAACAAAGATCCAAGAAATACATCCTTCACTGCACTCTTGGCTGCCATGGAAGACAAATCCAAGATACGATACAAATGCTACAAACATTAAAGGGAGAAAAGACATGAAAATATATAGTAAATGTAGTTATATTATTTGTGGTGCATATATTGCCTGATAGAGAGCAGCCTTTCCCTCCCATTCCAATCGGACAACCCGTGAGAGAAGATTGGAAGGATTCAAATGAGAAGGATGGCAACTTCCTATCTAGAAATCTCACTGGTCATGGTCAGATGAAAGTAAAGAGTGCATGTTCACCTCTCCAATTTGACAAGCTGCAACCTGAAAATAAGATTTTAACGAGGGTTTTAGAATATGTTTATTAAAATGAAAATATAGTTATTAAAATGAAAATACAACCAAGATCTAATAATGAGCACATTTAGATTTTTACAATATGGCATCCTTTACCTGTTTCAGTGATTCTGTGAGATTTCCCATTATAGATGCTTAAATCGTTAATGATGTAAAAAGAGAAATGAATTTACTTCTATGCCACTTCACATGAGAAACATTTCATAGAAACTCGAAACCCTTAGAAATCAAATACTGAGGAATGATCATCAGTTGTTAACAACCTTTTCCATAATCTTTCTGCAGTAGTTTATCCCTCACTTCCTTCCCAATGTTTATGCCACTTTACCTATCGAGAAGTCATGTCATCAAAAGTTATGTATGCTTTGTGGCTTGAAACCGATAATGGTGATGTAATGGATTTCAATCTTAGATCGAAGCACAACTACAAAATAAAGTCTCTAGCTTCCCTCCTATCTTTAGTCCTTCATTTCCTAGGTTTAGGTGTACCTGTAGGATGTTAAAGAGATTTGTTATAGCTCGGGACATAAAGTTTCATCATATGTTATCGACAATTGAATAACTTAAACCTATGAGATATCAATCTAATTCAACCATATTAGATTAAAGAAAAAGAATTAAGATTAGATCATCAAGTCAAGGATGAAATCATCATCAAAAGGAACATTGAGTTCCATTGTTTTTATCTAACTTGTTTGTTCAGTGTGCAGGTACATGTACATGTCTCATTATTGGTTCATCATTTTAGCATGTGGTGTAAAATGAGGCTCCCACAAGGGTTGAGCCCAACATGCTTAAAAGAAACATTTTAACTGAAGGAGAAAATCATATAGTGTCCACAGGAGCCTCAAACATTGATCATTCATAGCAACCAAGTCAAAGATGCATGAAGTAGTTCTTCAAATTGGAAAATACAAATGAACAATGGTCTTTTCAGAATGTTATTGATATGCAAGATTGAATGAAACTGCATCATTTACATCATGTCTCACATCGTTTATTGTTGTCATAACATCATCTTTACTATTTTATCATATTGAATACACATTAATAAAGGGAGCAACAATGATTAATCAATCAAAGACAGTCATGATAGAATAGTGAGAGGTCTACAAGATAGCATAGTGGGTGAACTTCAAGTAATGAGCAATTTAGCTCAATAGGACAGCAATATGGCATAAAAGTAATCATCATTCTCCATGACTTGACAGTGATCATGTCTAACAAGTACAAAAATAGTGAGAGATCACCAACAAAAGTGAAAGAAAAATAAAGATAGGTTTTTGAATATCTAACAAAAGGATTGTCTCTTTGTTTCTCAAAATAATATATTGGTGACTAGACAGTTGATCAAACAATCATTGTTGGCATGATAAAGAAACTATCTCATACAAAGAACAATGAGTATTCACCATACTAGTTGAAGGTAAGCATGTCTAGATTCAGTATAGTCTTCATCATGTTGAAACATAACAGAGATGTTGAAGTGATTGGCAAAAGAAAATGGAATTCCTTTTACAAAGATCTTGAATACAATGGAGTGCCAGTATCCTATAGAAGCAAACATTTAGGGCAGCAAATGATGATCATTCACAATTGAATAATCCATGTCAATTATACAATATAAGGTACAGTAGTAGAGATGGCATGTTGACAATCAAATCCATTGAAAGCAAAATGTACAGATTTAGATAAAGGAAATAATATCACAATTGTAGCATAATCATAATTAAAAAATCAAATATAGGTAAGAGAGAAATAAATGGTAGCCTATTCGTATACAACTCACAACATCAACAGGCCATTTTCAAGCTTTCATACAAAGCCTAGATAACAAATTTCAAACAATGAAGATGCATTTACATAGAATTGATTATCATGCTATCCATGGAATTTCCTATAGAAAGAGGTTATTATTAGGGGTTTTTCTTTCTTTCTACTTAGAAAATCATAAAGAATACATTGAAAATACAATTATAAATTATTGAGGTAAACTTTCAGCTATGAGGACAAGCTTGTAGATCATAGTGAAAACCCAGAACAAGCATGGGAACAAGGAATATGTGTAAAGAAAATACATCCACGACCTGGAATAGAGAAGCTTCAAAGGCTGAAATAAAATGGAAAGAGAAATCATCATATGTTGTTCTAAACAAAAAGAAAACTAGGTTAGGTAGTCATGGCTTACATAACGAGGAAGAAACCCTAAAGATGCAAAAGGAAAATAGAAACCACGCAAAGCCCCAATCTCTTGCAACATAAAGAATAAGAATGAAGTATGGGAGATACAGGCCACAACCATATTGGAGAAGTTTCAGAAATAAAGAACCCTCATGGCAGCCACAAGCAGGTTGTAAAATGTGCAAAATAAAGGCACAGACAATGCACAAATACTGTTTGACAAAATACCTCAAAGAGTTGATTATCGCATGGGATGTAATAACCCTAAGATATGTGCAAACTGAATTTATTAAAGAAGCTTTAGAAACTATTATATACAGAGTCGCAACCATGAATCAAGGAGAAAAACCAAAATATGATCATCATTTTTTGCATGAATGGGGTAATAAACATCACTCTATTCACAGACAATGAGGAAAATCTAAGCTCTTATGCAAGAAATAGAGCATATTGTGTGACTTACCAACATACTCCCATACTATGACTGTAAATGAAGATCTTCATATTACACTAAGATGGCTTCAGAAATCCTTCAGATGTTGGCCACAGAACAAGAAACCATCAACAAAAGATCACAAAGACAAGAAGATATCAAAGATAATGAAGAGGTCGTGGCTGTAAAGCCTGTAAAGGCCCTTAAACATAGCAAAATATCTAGACTGGTGAAGAAGATAGCTTACCAAGCACCATTTATGGAGAGAACCTCAGTAAAATCATTAGAAAGCAGCTCAAAATGGTGAAGAAAGCTTCAAACCCTACCCAACAGTGACAGTGCAACAGTATGTTTCCAAAGATACAAAGTGAAGAATGATTAAGTTTAGGGTTCGAGTTGCTTTTTCTCACCCTAATTCAAATTATGTTGCTTTTTTGTCTATGTTTTAATCAGGGTCATCTCATATGATTAAAGATTTGAATGGTCATGACTTTCAAGTCAATCAACCTAGTATTGTGGAGCATGTGAGTTTAAGGGTAGATTTGAGAGTTAAGTCTCAATATTTATCATTTAATTTTGAAGTGAAAGCACTACTTCACTTATTTTGTTTGCATGATTTTGATTGAAATCAACCATTGTAATTAAATATTAAAGGTAAATTACCTTAAATTTAAAATGTTATGCATGTAATATAAAAGGAGGAGTCACCACATATTAAATCTTAAAATAATCATTTTGATTATCTTTAATATTTAATCACATAGTCCTTTTTTTCAAAATCATTCAAGAAGCACAGTTAAAGAATAACTAAAGTCAATGATAGTTATTTGGAGACCACATCATTCGGAGCCATTATGCATGGAGTTTTGAGTCAGATATTTAGTTTCACATTAGTTTTGGGCATCTTTTGATCATGCACAACATGGGGAGGAGTTTACAACATTCAGAGTTCAGTTTGCTTCAATTGTGGGCCCTCTTTTTGAGGCTTTTCTTCTTTGCTCATGACTAGGGTTTTTAGGGATATTTTACACTTTCAGTTGACTGTTTCTTCCACCTCTCAGCACTTTGGAGTCTCATCTCATTGTATATATTGAGAAAATACTTAGTCTTTTTCTCAGTTCTTGATTGTTTTCCCTTTGCGTTTTTGCAAAGAGAGATCTTGTAACTCACATTTTTACACATTATTATGCATCAATTTTTACAGGTTACTTGAGGATTGTTTCTAGCAGAGATTCCTTCATTGTTTCTTATTGAAATCAAGTGGTTACCATCTCACATTCAGGTGTTTTGCTTTTGATAATGATTTAGATGTGAATTTAATGTGCTTTAAATCATAAACCTTTAAGTTTAGATCTCATTAATGGATGCATGTACACAGAAGCAAATTTAATCACAGGTCATAGATTGTGCTACAATTTTGTCTTCCCCTTTAGGTTGTGAAAATATTATTTTCCTTCGTAAAGGATTGATTTGCAGGCCCTTTTGTGAAACACTTATGTGATTAAGCTGTTCAGTTTGAGTTGTAAAAACAGATTGTAGGAGATATAGTTGTGAATCTAATTGCATGCTTTATCATTATTTAGGTGTATCACCACAGTTTAAATTTTAGTTTATGCATTCAATTCAAGCCTTTCTTCCCTTTTCCATCAAAATTATAGTCAATCATTAGAAAATCATAAAGGAAGTCAACCTATAATCCAGAGGTCTACTTTCAACATAGGGTACCCACAGCCTGAAAGTATTCCCATGTTACAAGATTGCAAGGAATTGTTGCTATCACACACAGGTGTAATCTAGTTGATAACAATTATATTATATTATATTATATTACACTATAATATTATATTTTATAAGATTTTATAATAATAAAATATTATATAATGATATAATATTATATAATATATAATAATATAATATAATATTATTATATAATAATATTATATTATATTATTATATAATAATATAATATAATATTATTATATACTATATTATATAACTATCATATTATATATTATCCACTTTAATATCATATTTTCTAATTTTTATTTTTATTTGTGTGACTAATCATTTGGTTGTGTTTTTTACCCAATGATCAAATTAGTCATTTATTTAGTCATTTATAATTGTGTACTTGACCTTTTGAAATGAAAGTGTCTGTAAGATAGCCCTCAAAATGCAATTGGATTTTTTAAATAATATTTTATTAGTGAAATTGACCACAATTGCTCTTTGATACATTTGACATGCTAACACAACAGGAAAATCAAATTGACTTCAAATCATAGTTAAAAACATTAATGATTCATTAACATAATGAGTAATAAAAGTTAAAGAATGTTAATGTTAATTTTTTTTATAAAATATGTGAAGGCCTTAAGACTGCACCGAGAGGCAATGCCTTCCATGTAATAGGTATTTTTGGTTCACCAAGCAACCTAGGTGGCCAAATGGCCCGCTTAGGTAGGGGTCCCATGAGGGGGGCTTAAGCTCTGTGGATTATGATCAAATTCCAAAGAAAAAGAAGAGTAATAGTCATTTATTTAGTCATTTTTATTTGTTTGATCAATTATTTAGTTGTGATTTTACCCGATGACCAAATTAGTCATTTATACTTGTGAATTGCAAAAAAATAGTAGAATTTAGTCATTTTTAGTCACGTGACTAAAATTTTGAGTCATGTAGTCATTTATTTGCCAAATTCTACTAGTGTTAGGGCATACATTCATGAAAACATGGATGAGCATTCTCTTGGAAAGTTAAGGGATGTATGGGAAAATGAATTATTCGGTGAAGACTTCACCCTTAAGTCAGAATACAAAGCCCTAGTTGAGAAGAAACTAGATGTGTGGGAATGGTTCACTAACTTTTTCTATGATAACAAGTGGATTAGAATGGCCTTGAGTAGAATTCATGATCAGTTTGTTTGGACTAGGATATGCCACACATGATCACTAAGGACTTGTGATAAGAGAGGTCACTGATTTATGCTTCGTGACCAAACTTGTTCTAGTCTTACAGTTTGTTAAAAATGAAGATGTAATGGAGAAAATAGGTGCACATTTGACTAGAGAGCCCTTACTATAAATCCTACCAGAAATCCTTGTGTTAGGTATACTACAATGGTCATTGGCTACAAAATCCACTACACCAACTGAGACAACTTGGTTTCTACCACTGCAATCCATGTGACACAAGATATGGTAGAGAATGGTGTAGATCATGAGCTCTATGAGTTGCTTAGGCAACAATTGATGGAAAATTTAAAGGATATCAATAAGAAGAAATATGTGTTTAAGTATGGAATTTTGGTAATGTGCTTGCTCTTCTACTTTTTGAAGGAGGTTCTAGTAATTGGAAAGGTTAACTAGATAATTAGAAGGCCTGTGGCACATCAAATTGCTAATTACATGAGGAGCCTTGGATACACCAATGCACATGATGATGCACTTACTGCCTTCTTTGTAGTATTTCAAAGAAGAATGCATGAAAGACAAAGGATTCCTAAGACAATTGTGGAAAAATACAAATATGATATCACTTTCCTGGTTTCCATAGATCATTGCATCATACAAGCAATGGAACCAAGATCAGTTTGGGTTCCAAAATTAGGTTATGAGGTAACAAAGGTAGAGCTAGTTGGTTAAATGCAGATGTTTAACTAAATAGTCTGAAAGATATAGCAATGCCTAGGTATGGGAATTTTGAGGAAAAATCTATGGAAATCTACATGAAACAAAAATAACCACAAATTACGAAAAATGTTGATGCTATGGTTGACATATATGCACAAGAGTGTGGCATATCAAAAGAAAAGGTGAGGTATGCTAGAGAGAGAGCTAGAGCATATATGGGTGTTGAAGAAGCATCTGAGAGTTCCAGAAGATCTGGTAGAGTTTCTTCCACACCTCCCTCTATACAAAAGTCCTTTGGAGCTTTACCTGCTACATGAGAAAAGAGGAAATCTACCACCAGTCCTCTAGTAAGGGAGAAATCCCTTCTAGTTGTACATGTCACCAAGGAAGATAAGAAGAAAACAACCACTGTGGCACCTCTTGCTACCCCAACCAAAAGAAGATTGAAAAAAAATCCACAAGAGAGAAAGACATCAGAGTAAATGTTGTTGATGATGAGGAAGAACTAGAAGAAGAAGGACCATATTTGGTTTGGAAAAGAAAAAGTGATGCTTTACAAGGTGAAGCTAGTGTAAAAAGGAGAATAATTGACATAGTAGATACTGACAGTGAGGAGGAAATGGAAAAGGAGAAAAATGCATTTCAAATTCATGTCAGGGAGAAGAAGATGGAAGCCAAGAAGGCTTATCCGAAGAAGAAAAAGAATGTGGAAGCTAAGAAGGCTTCGATGAAGAGTAAGAAACAAACTGAACTAGAAATACCTCACTCTCCAATGAAGTTAGAGGCACTTTTTAACAACATAGTGCAGAATGATATGTTGAAGGAAATAGAATAATTGTACAAAGAATCAAATGAGGTGGACAAGGCCACCATTCTTGAGGCTATTTTCAAGTACATTGTGGTACTTAAAGTAGATATGATGAATATCAAAAAGGATATTCTTGATGATGTATGGTACATCTTGTTGAAAAGAAGGGCAGAAGCTATAAATGAACATGAAAGGCTAAAAGATGAAGCCTTGGAAAGAGATGGTGTTGCACTTTCAGAAGATGATGAGGCCACATTGGTCACTATATATAGTAAGGAGATGAGAACCAAACTAAACCAAAGATTTTGTGGTTGTGTTCTATGTACTTCTCTTGCACTCTTAGGGTTTTTCACCTAAAAGGAGAGAGATAAAACCCAAAAATTGAGGTGGTTCACTCAAACTAATGCAAGTATGATGGAAATATGCCTAAATGCAATGATCTAGATGCAACAAATTGATAAAATTGATTGATTATTTTTGCAAAACTGTTGAAATGCATGTTGTTTGAAAACACATTGTGATATATAGAAAAGACCTAAAAATGAATGCAAATTGTAACATAAATGGATGAAACTGAAAGTGTGCACCTGGGATCTTGATGGAGGCTAGAAATGACATATAGAATGCTACTAATCCTGATTTTTAGGCTGGTGGGACTCATTCGCCATTCTAGGTGAATTAGTCCCAGATCTGGGAAACTGTTTTAGAGCCCGTTTTGGACAAATGGGTTTCTAAAAATGCATAAAACAAAAAAAAGGCTTGGAAGTGGGACTCATTCACCACCCATGGAAAATGAGTCAAATTTTGAATTTTTGAAGATTCAAACGTGGAAATAGAAGCCTTCAATATGCACTTTTTGCTTCTCTAGGTGTCCAGTTTTGAAACTGTCAAATTCAGGTATGAAGGTGACTTTTGTGGGTATTTTGAATTATCCAATGAAGAGATGACTTGAAAAAATTTGCAATGCAATATTCAATTATTTCTAAGCTTCCAAGATTCCTAAATCTGCAAACACACAAAAAAGAGAAGGAAAGATGTTGGATGTTAGGGCATGGGGGTTTGCCTTGGTCAAACCCCTTTTAGGTAATTAAACCAAAATGATGAAAGAATGTAATGAAGCATGGAATAATGGAGTTAACACCTTTCCATGAAGATTGATCTTGAATTTCTACAGCAAAACATGAAGAATATGCTCTTGAATGTCTTAGGAAGCTATCTTGATGACTTGCAATTTGATGAAACCCTAACTTACTTGACTTGAAGGAGAAGATGGATGATGAATGAGTGATGAGAGATGTGTGAATGAGTTAGGAGATTAATGGGGGTTGAAATGGATGGAGAAAACTTATTTATACACACTTATATCCTAATTACCCAATAATATAACATCACAGGCTGACATAAGGTCTTTTTGAATAGGGGCGGGGGGCCTAACTCAGTTGGTTAAACCTTTCCTATTGCAAGAGGTTGGTCATAAGGTCTAGTATCCCCAACCCCCATGGTATCGAAGGTCATGTTGCACCAACATTGCCAGTCATATTAACACACTATAGTTTATAGGGGGTCGTGCTACCTGATTCTTGTAGTCTAAAAAAAAGGTCTTTTTGAATTAAAAACTGAAAGAAAATTTGAATTATTTTGAATTTGGGGCCAAGAGGAACTCATTCCCCACCCATGGCGAATTGGTCCCACTCTAGGCTTGTAAGTGGGTGTTGGGAATTAAGTTGCATTTAATGTTGTTTGTCGGGTTTACATTAAAAAATACACTTAATTATGACTTGTGAGTGCATCAAGGGGCCAAATAAAGCATAAGAAAGGTGTAAATAGTGATAACAAGCCCAGAAAAGCATGAAATATTGTTACAATACTTTACAACACTTTAAAATAGGACTTGATAAGTGATACAAAGGGAATACTTAGATGAATTATAATGAGAGGAGTCTAGGAAAGTGTAGAAATGTGTCACAACACTTCACAACACCTTCATAAGACATCGTTAAATGCATTTTATTCAATTTGCAAGGGTCCAAGACCTAGTGTGGATGTGTAAAAACACCTCACAACATTAGACCAAGGCTCATTAAGTCCAATTTATCATCAATTATTCCCAAATCAAGCAAGTTACCTTTTTTCTACAATACACAAACAAAGAATTAGAGTCCTCATGGGAAAAGAACAAAGTAACTTGGAAAGAATCCAAAAAGAAATCAATGACAAAGCTGAGGAGATTGTGTAGAAGTTAGGGCTAGCTCCGATAATTGAAGAAATTCTAAATAAATGTTGGTTCCAATGCTTCGAAACTCAATGCAGAAGAAAAAGTACATGCAAATGACGCTCACCATGAGCATGATACTAATGAAGAAGTTGTAATAGATAACACCCCTCCAGAAGTGGAGGATATGTCAAATGTGAATGAAGAAAAGGCAATGATTGGAGAAGACATTGCGAAGGAAAATATCATCACCTCTCTAGTACAAAATGATGAAGTCATTCCTCTACTAATTCAAAAAAAATTATAGAGGAAGTGAATACAGATAAAGATGATGATGAGGAAAAGATTGAAGAATAGAAAGTTGATGAAGAAAAGGAAGAAGAAGACAAAGGAAGATGAAAACAATGACAAGGATGCATCTCGAGATGTAGAGAAAAAAAAATTAGTCGACTTTGGTACTACAAATGATAAGGGAAGGCTATAGAGGTGACAAAGTCTCTTGGTGAATCTTTTGACTCCTTCAAAGATTCTCTAAGAAATCTACTAAGTGTACAGCCTAGCTTCCAGCCAGTTGTTTCCTCACAATTATTGTAATTGTCGATGAATCAAGGAAATGTGTATTTGAACAAGATTTTTCCTATCCACAAACTTCAACTAGGAAACTTGTTCCATACATCCGCCAAAAAAGAGATAATTGATTCATATCAAAGGAGTGGAGAGCTAATGGATGAGGTAGTTAAGGCATTGTAGGAGATCATACCTAGAACAAGAATAGACACATCTATCTCCAATATGGATAATTTCAAATTGTTGATTGATTCCTTCAAAACATACACATCCAGATTGAAGGTAGAGGTGGAGAAAGAAGTAGAGAAGAGATTGAGTGACAAAAGGATGATAGAGATAACAAAGAAATGTGTTATTGCACATAAGAAATTTTTAGAATTGTTGAAGGATGCAGAGGCATGTGTAGGTGAGGCTAAGGCATTATTGTAGTATGGAATGAAGTGGCCTAGAGCCACACTAAGTATAAGGAAATGGACTCTATTGAGTCTCAAATCAATGCAGCGTCTAGTGCATATGACCCAGTAGTTGACCTCACTTGTGCAACAAGAAATATCATAGAGGATCTTCACAAGAAGTTCTTCCAACTGTAGACACAGAAAGAGCACATCATTTTATAGTTTGGAGAGGTAAGGGATCTGGTCAATCCCAAACTTACAACTATTTTCTGAGCTCTTCTCAATTTTGATAAGGTAAAGAAGATGAATCTGGTACTTGCTACACCAGAAGAAGGAGAAGAATTGCTATTGGAGTTGGAAATGCAGAATAGGTTACTTGCGAAGGCCAAGCAATAATGGTCTGAACAAGGAAGGCAGGCTTGGGAAGATCGGGTGAAGAAATTGCAGACATCAACCACCTCCGGTTGACTCATTTTCTATCCTTTTTATGTATTTTTGTTCAAGATTCTTTGTAAATATGTGAACCTTATAGAACTATTTTGATTTTTTGCTCTGGTATATGTCTCAGGGGGAGTCTATTCAACTTGTATGATTACATTACTCAAGGGGAGTTCCAATAAAAGTCAAAAAAGTTTTGTATAGGCACCCTTTTCCCTTGATGTCAAAGGGGGAGAGTATCGGAGATAATTTTTGGATTTCTTGGCATGTTTCCATCAATGAAAAAGGGGGATATTGTTGGAAGTTTGAAGAGATTGTCATTGATGATGTTAGTTAGCAACATTAGCATGGAGAATGTACATAGCAATGTAATACAGTGTTGTCATTTATGTCAACATCGTTATGGATGAGTTTGATTAAATCTAACAGGTTTTTGAGGTGTTTAGGAAGTTACTTATGCAAGGAGATTTGATATGGAAAGTTCAATTGTGTAAAAACCTAAGTGTCAGAACTGCCAGTTTAGGGTTATAGTGTATCAGTTTTTGGGTATGCACCACTCTGTAAAGGAATATTTTACTTTGCATTTCTAACCTAATTTTTGTGGTTGTTAGAAGAATCTAAATCCAATATTTCATCTAGTTTGGTGAAGTATTATGAGAGATATGAATGACAGAGTCTGGTCTGACATTTTATAGTTATTTCCTGTATTATGTTGGTGTGGGAGATTCTGCACTTCTCTACGGATGAGTTTGATGTTGTAGTGTTGAAGATAAGTTTCTAGATGTTAGTGGAGTGTGAATTCCAAATGGTATCATGTTTTAAGGTCCATGTATTACAAATTGAATGAACAACTTTGAAGAATTTTTGTTTAGGTCCTATGGTGTGCCGACCTAACATGTTTGATGAATATACAAAGGATTAATATGTGTTGAGCCTTTATGTGGGATCTATTTTAGGTCCATTCCAACCTATCTTAAGGAGTTTTGAGTTTTGAATTGTGGCGTGAAGTTTGGTTGAAATGTTTTGGGGGCTGACAAGTTGAATTTTGTGTGTTATATCCAATTAGGCCAACCTAATTGATGTTACACTTGATGCCGATTTATATGATGGATTGTTTTTGGTGTTTTGTGAGATGATATGAGAAATGTGAGATATGTGATCTAAGATTGATCAATGTAGTGGGAAGATAAGTTGTGAATGTTGAGATAAGAATTGTGTGAATGTAGAGTAGAGCATTGATCCAGATCAATGTGAAGTTTATTATTGTGCTTCATTGGAACTGTATCCTTGCATATTGTTGATACTTTTGTAATAGTTCAAAATAGGCTATGAGCCACTCCTCTCTTTTCTATATTTTTCTTTGTGGACAGTGAGTCCACCTGTAGTGAGCACTTCTGTAATATACTATAACCGGTTATAATATATTGTGAGCTAACCCTCATTGTGGTTTTTCCCATTTTGGGTTTTCTATTTAAAAATCTTGGTGTTCATGTGTTATGTGAGGTTATGGATTTTTTCATGCTTTCTTTCCTTATAACAGTTGAATATGCTTTGGTAATTGGATGGCTAATGTTTGAATGGTTTAATAGAATATTGATTTACCCCTCCTCTTAGTATTCTGAGTATTCAACAGTTGACACTACCTTTTCCATATAACTTTAGGTTCCTTGATTTGTTATTGCTTATTCAAATAGGGGGTAAATTCATTAAAATGTATCACTTGATTATTCATGTCATTTATTTTTTATAGTTGAAGAAGGGTTTTCTAAAACTCCACTTGCAATCCATCTAATATGAACTAGATATGGAACTAATAAATAAAACCAAAAAATGTCAAAAAAATAACAAGAAGACTCACGAATTATGAAAATATATTTTTATTTTACATTTAGAAAATTGAAGCCTAAAAAAATCATGACCAAGAACATAACATAAATGAGGTAAAAAATCACACTTGAGGCTTTAAAAAAAGAAAAGAAAATTACAATGAAGTATGAATAAGATATATATATATATAACTTTAGAAAATCATTCTAAAAAAATATGATAAAATTTTGAAATTAGAAATTTCAAGGCTTATAGGTTTATGCTTACTCTAGTAGAATACATATTTATGTAGTCAATTTTGGGTCAATCTATTGCATCTTAAATATTTCTAACACTAAACTTTGATTCACATTTTTACTTGTGGTGTCAATTCATTGTAACTTAAACATATTCTTATATTGAATGCAAAATTGAAAAGTAATTGACTATATTATTGATGATTGTGTAGTTGGTGTGTATTGATGTAATTGTTAAAAATTCATGGTTGTAATAGGATAGAATTGATATAGTCTTGTAAATTTGATCTATTTTGTTAAATTATTTTATTATTTAATAACTACTCTATTTTTACATTAGGGTTTTATCATGAACATCATATTAAAGATTTTAGTGCTCAACATTAGAGTTTGTGATATGCACTTTGTAATTTTAATTTGAAGAGATTTTTTTTCTACAACCATTTTATACAACTCTTGAAAAGTAGGATTTTTAGTTTACATCAACACTTCTCTATTTGCTCCCATCAAGAGCACCTTTATTATCCATTATTTTGCATAACTCTCGCCAAGAAAATAAACCCTTCTTTGTCCACCTTTTGCTGTGAAAGAGTGCCAAAGATGACATAATCTATAAGTAATCCCCTCAAATTATTTTTTTCACATTGAAATATTATTGGTATGTGATACATTGAAGTCACAGTGTCAATGGATCTTTCCTACCTTTTGCCTAAAATGAGAAACAAAGAAGATATTTTTGAAAGAGAGACAATAAAGAGACTGTAATGAGCTTCCATATTAAAATTAATAAACACAATTAATACTTTAGAAATGAAAGAATCTAAGCAAAATAATCTAACCATTTTCATCAAAAGCAATAATTTTTTTTTTAATAAAAAATAGCTTAGAAACTAAACCATGAAGATTTGTAACTAAAATATTAAACAACACTTTATATTTAATAACTAGCATGGATCAACATTTTTCTAGTTTAAGGATTTTCCATACAAAATCTTAACTTTCAATTTAATACAATAGTAAAAAAATTCCATACAATCACAATCATATGTAGTGAATCATGCAAACACTAGATACCCTCTATTTATTGATGAATTTTGATTAACATGCAATTATGAGACTATGGTGAATTGACAATGTATTCAACTATAACATCACTTTGGCCAAAAATGTTAATAAATCATATTCTAAATATAATAATAGAGTTTAAACACTATTATCTCTTGCTTGAATCATCAAAATTATTATAAAATTATAAGGGTATAATTTATAACACAAGTGATCTAATAAAACATAACATTTTCCAAACTCCTAGCATATATTACCCTTGCATGAAACTTATTAGTATATCATTTAAATACCATCATTTTGTTGTACTAGATAAGTAAGTACATTCAATGTGCCTATTTAGTATAGCTATAGTCTCACATAGGTGATCTAATAGAGTTTTCATTCACTTTCCAAAGGGATAGTCATATGTAAATTTGAACGCCAATTTGAGGTTGTGTAAACATAAATCAAGATGTGTTAATTTAAGCTTTGAACTAGGTATATAAATGTTTATTTATATAATTATAATGGTTGTTCACACCTTTGTTTATGAATAATTTAAATAGTATAAAACCTTTTGTGTGTGTGTGTGTGTGCGGGAGTGCACACATGATGAAAGGTTTATTTTGTACATTTAGATTAGTGATGAGAGGTCACATATATGTACACTTGTCTAATATATTATTTAACAACCATTCGTGGATAAATATGTAAGAAACTTATAGGGCTAAACACTGAAGTATGGCTAGTAATTGTACATGAACAATAATAAACTCAACTCTTAATTCATTATATCTATGTTATTTGGGTATGACCTGTATTATCTTGGCTATGTGCTTTGATGACTCTTTGAAAACTATATGAGAAAACATTACATATGTTTGATAACTCTTCCAATATATCATTATGAATGAATTATATATATATATATATATATATATATATATATATATATATATATATATATATATATATATATATATATATATATGAGTCTATATAAGAATTGAATTAATATATACATATAAGTATATATTTACAATATATAATTCTTATCAGATTGAGTATATATATACATATATATAAATAGAGCAATATATATACTATATCTAATATACTGGTTATATTTATTGGTAGATTTTCCATGCTTGTAAAAGCAAGTAATAAAGTAATTTAAAATTATTAAATGTCCGCATTTCATGGGGCATATAAGCCTCCATCGAAGGCTTGAAAATAGACAATTTCAAATGGCATTAAAGCCATTGCAATGGGCAGAAAGATGGTGCCACAAACCCAAATGTTAGTTGCAACCACTAAGTGGTAGTTTAAACTGCTAATGAATGCTCATTAATAACCATTTTTATGAGTTTTGTAAGGGTGGCGAAGTAATTTGTTAGTCGAGCCCCTTATGGAGGTGTCAACTTTTATTTTTGGCATGTTATTTATTAGGAATGTGGCACCAAGCTTTAAAAGAAACAATTGGTAATTAATACCAAAAAATTTGGAGGAAGTCGCAGGCTTTAACAAGGCAAAACAAGATTTTATTTGAATATTATTCATTATGCACGACTCTATTTGAGAGAGTAGTGAGCGAATTATCAACTACAATACTTTTTTATTCTAAGTTGGTTTTGGAGAGGGGGGCAATAGGCAAAGAGAGTTGTTCATGCTTTCATTCACTTTTTGCACTGTGTTTTATATCTGAACCTTTGTGATAGGCATAGAAACGGTTCATTATTCTTCTCTTATGTTTGTTGGAAGGACTAAAAGGAGAAAGGAATAGTGTAGACTGTGTTATTGCAGAGAGCTTGTGACTGCAGAGATATATGTGTTTAGAGTTTAGTTTGTTGTGTATTCAAGTCTTATATACATATCAAATATAGACTATATTTTCTATCTTGAGTAGAGAGACAGACATTTGTGATTGTTAGTTTTTGGTAATTGTTGAAGGTGTTTTGCAAGAAAAATCTGAGATTTCGTCATCAACAAGCTGAGTTTTTTTGGGAAAATTATGTTCATCACTATGATTGTGATTTTTAGATTTTCAAAAGTGTAGAGCAGAGAGTGACTCAGGCGTGTTTAAATATTTATGTAATTTCATAGTTTCATTCTATAATTTTTAGTTTTAAAAAGAGAAAGAATAGATATTTATTTTAAAGAATAATATAAGTTTAAACAGACAAAGATTAATCTGATTTTCCAGTTTGTAACTAGAATTTATTTAGTCTTCATTTCACTCTGAAATGGACAACAGAGTTGAAAGATATTTCTCTACTATGTTAAATTGAATGATTTGTTCCATTTTCTCATAAAGATCTAATAATTCCAGTTTATGATATAAATGTTTATATATATATCAGTTATGCGTTAATCCTTAGGTCAAGATGGTTTCCAAGTCGAGTTAGAGGTGTGTGAACTTACGACTTCACTTCCTAAGGAAGTGTTTTATATGTTTCAAACTTTTTCCAAAGTAATGCAAAAGTATCTACTTGCATTAGTTGGTTCACTATGATCCTAATTGCATATCCAGTCAGATTGGTCATACTTAATTAGAGATGTCTAAAGTTGTATGGTTGATTAGTTATGTAGGACACAACATTAGAAATTCAAATGACATACTTGTGGGTTCCTTAGTCTATACTCTATGAAGGGTAGGGCCACTTCTAGTTGGAAGGTATGTGGGGAACGTCGATATGTGGTTGGAGGTAAAACACTCGGGTGATGCTCTCCCTCTTACAGATAACAACGTTGAGGCTTGTGAAACCAAAGCATTTTCCAAATATGGAAGACTTGACCTTGTATTATTATTGTATTATGTGAACTTGTATACTTGAAAGTATTACATGTATGAATTGTAATTGAAAAATTTAATCTTATTTCTCAAGTCAAAAATTTATATATTTCAATTTTAAAAGTTGTATTATACATTCCTTTTATGGTCATGTGCATTAAATGATGTATGAAAATGAAAAAAAAATACTATCCTATTTTTAAGCACATGTCAAGTATTTACTTCAATGGTAGAAACCAAAGTATTTACTTTGTAGTATGAGTGAGTATGTTACATATGGTATTAGAGCTATTGGGTTCAACACATGGACCTATGAGCTCATTGTGAAAGTTTTCTCAAACATTAACAGTTGGTAATTTGTGTAGCATCACAAATTGTCACCCTTAACAATTTCACACTATGTTTTGTCCTCCCTAAATTATTGAGCCTAATTAAGTCCCTAATTTCCTAAATTATGCATTCTAAGGCCTATTTTTACCATTTTCTGAGAAATTGCAAGCATTGAACAAATGCATTGATTTAATGTTTTTCTCCTAACACCTAAGATCTTGGAAAATAGGGCCGAGATTGGGATACCCTTGGGCATCTAAGTCTCCCTATTCTATTGGGATCCAAATTTGAATATGTCAGTGTCAGCATTTTAACATTTGAAATTCAAGTTTCAAATATTGGCTATCAAGATCTAATTTCTGGGAAATTAAAGAAATTTCTATAAATACCTAGTTATTTCATCATTTGAAATTTATCTAGATTTTAAATATTGGTAAACTTATGATCAAGAGCACTATCAAGCAAGTCAAGAGCAACATTTCAGAGCTTTATTACAACAATTAAAGATCCAAGCATCATGCCAAATCCTATGTGAGTTTATATGTGTTTATGTTATCATTGTTTGCGAAGGCTAACCCTTGTTGTAGGTCTCCAAGAAATTCAAGCATTCAAGAAAGACAAATCTAAGACCTTGAGGTGATGTGCATGACATTGGTCCTTCAAGGAAGTCATTGAAGTGTGGTGAGTTCCAACACTTTGTGGATTCATCATTCATTCCTATCATTTATTATTTTATCATTGACATTTCCATTGTGGAAGTGGAAACACTAACATAGGGTTTGACTAAAGAAAGCTCCTAAATGGCACAACCCTTCTTCTCTCTTTGGATGTGCAGGTGTCAGGTTTGAAGGAGATTGAAAGAAGCTTGAAGATCCATTTTCCATTGTTGCATTCAAAGCCTTACACCTTGTTAACTCACATAAACTCAGCTACATAATTATTCAACAGTGATCCAACAAGTTTGCAAGTGGAAATGAGTCCTAGATCTAACGTTAGAGGATTACAAAAATAGAGCAAGACACCCCTACAAGGATAAAGACACCCTTGGGTGGCTATGTCCTCCTATAGTCACTAAATCCAATTTTTTAGGATAGGTACACAACATTCTACCCTTCCTAGATCTACCTATAAATATCTGTTTCAATTTGTCAATTGTCAAAAGCTTACATTTTTCATATTAGGGCACATAGTCTAATTAGGTTAATCAAGGTGTATCAATTCCAATCCATTTCCAAGGCTCAAAAGGATCAAATTTGAGTTTGATTGGCTCACCTTCATGGTTGAAGGTCAATCTAATAACCTTGTTGATTTGCATCCTAATATACCTTTGAAAAATGAGCAAATTAACCTTAGGTTTTACTCATTAAACTTAGGGATTCATTTTTCTATGTTACATTTTGGTGACTTTGACTTGTTAACATTATATACATTCTAATATTTATCCTAGATCTAAGTTTTTCATTGCATTTGTTTGCATTGTTTATTTAGGGTTTCATTTTTGCATCATAAAAGGCATAATTTTTTTTAAAATTGCATATCATATTGCATCATAGGTGGCATTAGGATTTATTTTAGTCATTTAGGTCAGATCTACATTGAAAATTGTACTCATAATTTTCATTTTTTGTTCAAGAATTGTTATACATTTGCATTTGAGTCACATTATCTTAAATTGAGCAAATTCTAGAGAAATATTAACTTTCAAAATTATGTGTAGATACTCTAAATTTTCCTAGTTTGCGAGTAACACTTTTTTACTAATTTTCACCATTTTCCCCTAATGATCAAATAATGCCCCATTATCTAATTATTATCAAATATCATATTCTACTATTAATTAAGTGACTTTACGTTATATAATTAATTCATTCTAATTCGCACTTTTTGATTAATTAAATAAATCGTATTTATTTAATTATATCATAATTATCATTAATCTTCCCGATTAATCAAATAAAACTTATTTATTTAATAACGTCGCTAATTATACTTATTCTTCTATTTTAATTAAATAATTATCATTAATTTTTTAATTAACATTCAACAGTCCTTCTTAAATTAAATGATTATTATTAATTATTTAATTCACCTATTTCATCTCAACATTATCCATCCATCATTAATAAATAAATATTTTATTTTATTAATTAATCTGCACTTGCACCTTCCTCCAATAGTTAATTAATTAATTAATTATCCTCTCATGCATAATTCCCTCAAACTTAACTAACACTCTCTTCCAGTCAACTGGATAATTAATCTAGTTCACTGATCAATCAATTCACTTTACTCCCACTCACTTTAAGTCTTCAAATCAATCAATTTAGTTAACTAATTGTCAATATTAGTTGACTCTTCAATCAATTCTTCATGCAACTAGTTAACTAGAATCTTGGAGCCAGTTGTAGTCAATTAAATAGACAATCAATTCCTCTCAACAATCCTCAACAATGGATATTGATCTTGCACCTCTTAATCTGGATCATTCATTCAAATTATTAATTTTTATAAAATTATCCCTCCAAATCAAAGTGTTGATCTTTGTAGCCATCACTCAAATCTTTAATCTATTTAACTAAAAAATAATACTCATAGAAAAATATATGAACTCAAAAGTTAAGAAATTCAATTCATTTAAGCTTATGCAAATGTGTGCAGAAATCTCTTGACACACCACATTCAAGAAATTATTTTGAATATGCAAACAACTTCCATTTATTTTGAAAACACATAAAATAGAAACACCCACCTTCATCTATAGGAATACAAGTGATTTAAAATTTCCCTACTAGCAATACCATGCTAATTTTCAAGCCAAAATCTCAAAAAATCAATTTCTAAACACTAGGCCCTTAACCCCTTCCTGTAACTTTTTTCAATTTTCATCTTTTTGTAAATTTCTTTCTTCTATAGCTGGGCATTAAATTTTCCTCTCCATGTTATCATAAATTGATTTCCAAGACACCATATCGTGGTGTGGGAATAATCTAGAGGTAATTTCTAAATGTAACTCCCAAGTGCATTAAATGTACTACTCAAAAGATTTCAACAATTCAAAATTGCCTCCACTCCTCAATCTTATGCCCAAAATGAACATGCAACAATAAAGGGTCATTCAAAATGACCAAGAGACCCATGATGCATTTATTTGTACCAATCAAGACTTTGGAATTGTATTTTTCTTTTTTAGCATTCAATTTTCTTTGAATTCACCTTTTACAATTTTTGGTGCTAAATTTACAAAAAGAATTTGAAAATTTTAATCATTGCCTCCTATATCTTAGTCCCCTTCAAGAAATTAATATTCAGAGCATAAAATACCCAGCAAGAACAATAATTTGAACAAAATTCAATTATGTTGAACCCAATGCTCAAAGGAGTACCTACAATTTTATTGAAAACCAAACAAAAAATAAAGGTTAGAAACAAAAATATTTTTGGTGATGCAAGATTGATTAGCCCCTAGATGCTCCTACAGCAAACACCCAAGGTATAAGAAATGTTTCATGAGTTGGAGAATCAAGAACATTTAAAAATTGTATATTTATTTTTGATCCACTTGTCTTCCTTATCCATTTGATTTCTCTTCTTCTTCACCTTACTTTGTACCTTTCTATCTCTTCTCCTTTTCTTATTTCCTCTCTTTTTTCTTCTCATAAATTTCATCTTGCTACAAATTAAAATCTTCCATGGCTCATCTTCATATTATACTTCATCATCTCCAACACCTGCATATAAATCAACACTAGCAATCTTATAGAAATCAATGAATTCTATTTTTTCACATTCTTCACTTACTTCCTCTTCACTCTCTTCTTCTTGTACATGTCAACAAAATCAATCATACCTTTTTGTTGTATAGCTTGTAATCTCTTATTGTCGTCTACCCTCTTCTCCTTCTCACATTCCTTATCATTATGTACTATAATCTTTCCTCCACCTATTGTCAATGCAAGCCACTCTTCAACTATTGCAATCTCGATTAGTAAGTTATCTTCTTCTTTATTTGTTGTCACTCTAATTTTCTCATTTTTCTTCCTTTCTATGTTCTCTTCTTCAAACTGCTACCCCAAACTTTTCAATGTTTCCATGTCCTTCAATGGACCAAAATTTTCTACAACTTTACTTCTTTTTACCTTTGTAACTTCACTATTACTCACTACAACAATACTATCATTTTCATTCATTTTCACATGCACAAATTTATATATCTATTTAACATCAAATTTTCTTTCACAAATATCATAAAAATGACTATTTACCTATGTTTTTTCTTTCTTCTCTACTGCTACCCCAATTTTTTTTCTTGAATTTCTACTGCAATCTTGTTTTTGTCTTCTTCTACCTCCTCCCTTGTACTAAAATGTGTCATTTTATTCAATATATTTATGTCCTTCCAAGGACCAATCATTGCCCCAACTTCTTAATCACCTTCTTCAACATATTCCTTTATTTTTTCTACATGCAATTCAACATTAATATTTTCTTTGCAAAACTTATAAGAATGAGATAATACCTCTGTTTTTCTATTGGAACTTCTCTTCTTGTGCATGAAAATTCATTTTTCTACACTTTTATGCCTTCAACAAGACATACATCAGATGTTTCTTTCTTCTTGTCACCATCTTCTTTATCTTTGCTAACTCCTACAAATAAAACATTTTTAGATAAAACAAAATCATTAAAATTACCATTAATTTCATTATCCATTCTTTCTTTATGCTTCTCTTCTTTTCTTGTTTTATTTCAATTACAATTGTGTGGGCTGCTCCCCCATGTTCTTCCTTCCACAACATTCCTGTCATAGGATTGTAGCAATGCATATTTTCATCTTTCTTCTCACTACCCTCTTTACCCATTCTCTCTATTTCTGAAAATATTTCTGGCTCTTCTCCTTCTTCTAGATAGCATTCCACCTTCTCTTCTTGAGTTTTTCAACTTTACACCTTTCATTAGCCATCACACCCTTTTCATGTAATCTTTGTTCATGCACTTAATTTTAGCCTCTTCAAGTTCTCTTCTCTGGTCCATCTCTATCACATCCAATCTAGCCTCAATCTTCTTTAATTCTCCAATAAGCCATTTTGTAAACCTCTTTTCTTCCCACTCTTATATAGGTAAAATCCTCATAGGCTTTCTCATGACCCATCTTGTCCTCTTCTTCAAAGACATCTTCAGAGACTTGCAAGCCCCTTAGCAATTACAAGTACTCCTTGCAATAAACTCACAACTTCATTCAAAGATTCAGTGCCTCCTTATCTACCCCTTGCAATCATAGGTCATTCCTACAAAAAACCTCTCTAGGATTCAATCCCTCTACAGTTACAAGCCTCCTCTCACACACCAAAAACTCTTCTAGAACTCAATTCCTCTATGATTACAAAATCCTCTTCTGCAACAAACTCTCTCTAGGGTTTTCTTGAGACACCTTCAAGCTTCCTCTCATTAACCTATTTAAAAAACTCATCTCTAATCTCTCACAACAAAATTTCCTCTTCACAATTCTTTACAACTTTCCACCTCCTCAATCTAGTGATCATCTAGCTCTGGCACCATTTGATGTAGATCGAAGACCAAGACTACAAATTGAAGTTTCAATCTTTGCATCCACCACTCAAATCTTTAATCTATTTAATTGAAAATGAATACTCATAGAAAAAAACATGAACTCAAAAGTTAAGAAATTCAATTCATTTAAACTTATGCAAATGTGTGCACAAATATCTTGACATAACATATTACATAAATTATTTTTGAATATGCAAACAACTTCCATTTATTTTGAAAATGTTTACAATAGAATCTCCCACCTTCATCTACATGAATACAAGTGATTCCAAATTTCCCTACCAACAATACCATGCTAATTTTCAAGCGAAAATATTAGAAAATTAATTTCTTGGAACTTTTTTTAATTTTCATCTTTTTACAGATTCCTTTCTTCTATAGGAAGGCATTGGAATCCTCCTCTCCATGTTATCATAAATTAATTTCCAAGACACCATATCATGGCATGGGAATAATCTAGAGGTAATTTCTAAATGTAACTCCTAAGTGCATTAAATGTACTACTCCTATAAAGATTCCAACAATTCAAAATTGTCTCCACTCCTCAATTTGGTTCCCAAAATGAATGTGCAACAATAAAGGGGCATTCAAAATGACCAGGAGACCCATGATTCATTTATTTGTAATAGCCAAGACTTTGGAATTGCATTTTTCTTTTCCAATATTGACTTTTCTTTAAATTCACCTTTTACAATTTTTGGTGCTAAATTTACAAAAAGAATTTGAAATTTTAAATCATTTCCTCCAATACCTTAGTCCCCTTCAAGAAATTAATGTCGAGAGCATGAAATACCCAACAAGACCAATAATTTGAACAAAATTTAATTATGTTGAACCCAATGCTCAAAGGAGTACCTACAATTTTATTGAAAACCAAAAAAAAAAAAATTGGTGATGCAAAATTTCTTAGCCCTCTAGATGCTCCTAAATTAGAATATAATGAACAATGCAAGTAACATAAGAGTTAGAAAAATACATAGTCACCATCGGAGATGGGGGATCAGGTGGGACTCTAGCAACAACATAGGGGGAATTCCCCAATGGTCTAGTACTTCTTGAAGATAATCAACTTCAAGTGCAAATTTATAAAATTCCACTTGAACTTGCATAAGAATATTATAGAAAATCATGGACTTATTATATAAATATTAATGAGCATTAACATAATATCCAAAAAAGAGCACTATTTCTATCTTTCCAAATGATGAAGAGAATTTCTACTTTAAAGAAATGTCAAATCTAGGAAAAAATTGTGAAGGAGATAATACCAATATCCAAGAAGATCCATATGCTAGGAGAAGGGAGTGGGCCTAAACAACTTGAAAAATTCATGGATCCAAGTCCAAGCCTCTTGAGCTTTGGGACAAAACCAAAAGAGATGCTCAAAGAACTCCATAAGGCCACAACATAGACAATGAGGATTAAGAACACCCATACGAGTTAACTAGCTATCCAAAAGGAGGCTCTAGTATAAAATGTACTAATTAAAGTGAGCTAATTTAGGTGCCAAAATAGTCAACCAAATTCACTATAATTTATAGTGTTAAGTCCCAACAGAGGATTGAAGTTGTCACCATAGATTAAGTTGATCCACTATAGGAATATGGGGGGGGGGAATGGCATGTAGCCTTTGTGAGGTTTATAGCTGTAGACATCCAAATTTGACCACTTTCATATGGTCAAATTCGTCTCCCTTATCTGTCTACTTCATCAATATTAATTAAATGATTTATTTAATTAACATGGAAGAGACATAGGGTGTCTCGACGCCTTGCATCATTCCCAACGAGAAAAAGAAAAAGATAAAAAACATAAAAAAGTGAAAGAGATACACGACATAGAGAAGAATGAAGTTACAAATAGAGGAATGTCACAAAGAGAGACAAAACATCAAACAAAACATTATAGGGGATCACATTACGCACATGCAATCACACAAAAAAAGAAAAAGAAAAAGAAAAAAATCAAAATACTAGTAAGGAAAATGCGAGTCAACCTATGAGCAGGTCATCCACCTCTCAATCCCAGTCTGTATAAGTGGAAAGTGAACAACGCAGCTAAGGGACAATGACAAATGCATTACTAGGGAAAGGCTATCAATTGCTTGCCCCCATTGAGTGTGAGACAAGAATGAGCTAAGGTAGGTTATGGGAAAGGTCATGTAATGGTGAGAATAGAATATTCTACAACTATTACATGACAAGGGCCGGTGAAACAATATTAAGCTAGGCAATAATGCGATGACAATCATTGCCATCAAAGTGAAAGTTTTTCAATACTATCTGGAATGCATGACATTCATCGATACTGTGTTCGAGAATTTGATGATATGCATAATGTGGGACTTTTGCATATTTAGGATATAGTATTAATCTATTCATGGGTGGTAATGTTATCAGTCCTTTGTTCAAAAGCAATTGTAGTTTCCTTTCACTTTCGGATGGCGGATGAAGGGGTTGTAATTTTTGTAATTTTTAAGGCCTCTTGCGTTTGCTAGATTCACCAACTTCTCTAGATGGGATTAGGGCAGGAGGTCCTGAGATGATCTCATCCTTATCCTTGTCATTGTTATGAGTCATTGGTTGTTCCTTAGGAAGAAAGAGATTTAGATCGAGAGGGGAATCAAAGATCACCATACCATCACTTTGAAGCCTTAGATAGTCTCTAGGAGGCTTGTTGTTATGAGAGGGATCTTGATAGCTTAACCCCTTTGTATTTTCATCAACTGGTTTTTTCTCTAGGAGTTGATGAATTTCATGTTCACTTGTTGTATCACATCCTTGTTTACTCAAGATTGTGAATCCTTTTCCATATGTTTCTTCAAGATTAATAGGAGTGTTGGTTACTTTATTATCATAGAATGGTTGAGTGTTTGCTTGTTTAGAGGAACTAGATTCATTTGCTGTAGGGATCTTAGGTTCAACTTTTGTTTCAGGATGTAAGTAACCAAACATCTCAAGAGGTGGTATTGTAGGAAGATCTTGTTGTTTCATGGATGGATAGAAGTATGTACTAGCTTCAAGGTTGTTAAGACAATTGTTTAGGAACCTATTCATGCTGTCATCATCTTCTCCAATGATGTCAACATCACGAGGAGGACATGCATTAGGAGTTGAGTGAGCTTGAGTGAGTTCAATGTCATTAGGGTCATTTCCAAAAGCACAACTTGACACATCCACTAAGTATTTTAATGACATCCAAAGCTTGTTAAAGCACATATCCATAATACAAATTTCACATTGTAAACTATGCAACAATGTTGTAAATGCAATTTTGATTTTAAGTAATGCACAAGTTGAATGAATTTAAGCTAAATGCAATGAAACAAAAAGTATGCAGACTAAAACAGAGAGATAATAACAACAAACATAGACTCAGAAAATGAACTGTAAATGCTAGAAAATGTAGTGAAAAATATGCAGAGGGACTGATTCGCCCTAGGTGGCGAATGAGTCCAGGTACTAATTTTTTTGAAATTTTTCTAAATTTTTGAATTGAATTTTATGAATTTTATGTTTTTTGATGCAAATCTAAGATGTAAATGTAAAATTTTACTAATTTTTGATGAAATTAGATGCAACAATGCAAGCTATATGAGCTTTCACTAATGCAAGAATTGAAACCCTAGAATGCAAATTAACCAATGAAAAAATTGATGCAATGTTAATGCAAGCTAAATCTATGATGTAAATGCACCCCAAATCAAAATAATGATGTCCTAAATGCAGGTTCACCAAAATGGAACCTCTTAAAATGGATTTGGGTTTTGTGTTTTGATGTTGATGATGGACTTACACCTACTTTCAAAGAGATTCCACTCAAGGATAGCCCTAGAGATCTCAATGAAAAGGAGATTGAAATATTTCAATAGGGTTGTCATAAAGACTGAATGATAGCTAATGAGGGGTTCACCACCAAGTGTAAACTTGGAAAAGACAATGAATTGGAAAACACAGTGTGATATGCAAGATGACCTAGAAAGATGAATAAAATGTAACCTAAAGCTATGAAACTGAAAGTGTGCACTTGGAAGACTGAAGAAGGAAAAATGGAGGTCTGGATCACTAAAAAATCTACTATTGATGCTAATTGGAACTCATTCTCCAAGCTAAGTGAATCAATCCAATTTTCAAGAAAATGTGTAGGAATAGATTTCAGCCAAAAGGGTATCTAGATCTGTAAAAATCTCTGCCAGCCATGTACAATGGGACTCATTTTCCAATAGTGGTGAATTAGTCCACTTCTACTTTTCTTGAAATTCTAAATTGGATTTTGTTGCTCCCGGTCTGCTCTACTCTTTTTGATTGGTTTCTAGATCCAAAACTGCAAAATGCCACCTGTAGACCTTCTCCAAGCTTCTCCAAGGATTGATGACAACTTTATGGATTGTGAGGACTTAAAATTTTTTCTCTAGCTTTACTTCTTGGTAATCTGCAACCTAGCCCTACAAATCACACACAAGAAGAGGGAAAAATGTTGTGGGGGTTAGTGAATAGGGGTTTTCCTTGGTCAAACCCCTTGTTGGTAATTAAACCTTAAAATGAAAGCAAATATGAAAAGAGAATGATGAATGAACAAAAGATAATATTTCAACTCACCAAACCCTAACAATAAGGTGCTGCAATGATGCTTGAAATGATTGCAATGGATGTGGTTCTTGACTCTAGCTTGAAGGGGATGGATCTTGCTTGAAACACTTGCTTGGATCATGAACTCTATAGATCACAACTATTAGCACAATAACAAACATGAAGAATGCAATATTTGACATGATGATTGAAACTTGAAGAATGGTGTTGAATTCTTAATGCTCTTGAGAACTTTTGAATGCTTGTAAAATTTGCTAGGTGAGAATATGAGTGAAAGAACCTTGTATTTATACTCAATTATGCAAGAATTCCCGAAATTACAACACTACAAGCTGACATCAGATCTAGGAGAATAAAATCCTGCTAAAAATTTGAATTAAATTTGAATTTTGGTCACACGAGACTCATTCACCCAAGGTGGCGAATAAGTCCCATCACACATAATGTATTGGACCAAAAATGAAAAATGCGTAGAAATGTGTGAAACTTGCATTGAGGCAAAAAAGACCTAGGTGGGACTCATTAATACAACGTGGAGAATGAGTCCCAAACCCTAAATATGGGCCACACAAGCTAGGAACACTTGAATTATGATTGGTCTTGGGATTATCCTTGAAAAGATGCAATAAATGAGGCTTGTGGATGCAAAATAGGCCCAATTAAAGCATAAGAAAGCTCAATTATTAATGAAAAGCCTAGAGGAATGTGAAAGTGTGTTACAACACTTTACAACACTCCAAATAAGGCAAGATTAAAGTTGATTATTATTAAAATGCTTAGCTTATTTGATAAAACCCTATAAAAGTGTGAAAGTGTGTTACTTCACAACATTTTTTCAAGGCACCATTAAAATCCTATTAGTTCACAAGGGCCCAAGACCTAATGTGAATGTGTTATCCACATTGCAACACTAAATCAAGGCAACATTAAGCCAAAATCACAAGGAGGGCCCAAACAAGTCAGAAAAAGTAGAAGGGCTACTTTTTTGGTGACTCCAACGCGTTATCACAAAATACAAAAAGGGTAAAGGAGAAGACCGAAGGTTGAAGTTCGAAGGGAGCAATTGGGGTTTGGAGGGAAGAGTTACCTCTTTTTGAAGAAAGGTAAGAAATAAAGGAGAAGGCTGAAGCTCGACGTTCAAAAACTCAACACTTAGTCAATTTTTCAAAGGAAGGAGTGAAAGTGGAAGGAGGAAAGGTAGAAGATGAAAATTTGATGCCCGAAAGCCAAAGACAATATTTTAGGGATTGAAGTTTGGGAGGAAGGCTTACACCTTACGAGGAGAAATACGTAAGGCTAAAGAGGTAAAGCCGAAGGTCGACACCCGAAGATTGATAGAACAAAAAGTGAGAATATGGAAGAGGTAAGAGGGAAGCTTGAACCCCAAAGTCTAACAAGTCAAGACTTAAACAAATCTTGAAAAGAATCCTTGTAACTTCGATGATTGGGGGTAAGTCTTAGGGCTTACCAATGGAAGTGATAAGGGTTAAAGGGTAAGGTTGAAAACCAAAAACCAAAACACTTAGGGGAAACAAAAGGAAGAGAAGTGAGAATGATGAAGAAGGTATGCAAATAAGCAGGGAAGCAAGAACTTGAAAGTCTGAAAGTTAGGACAACCAATTTTTTGAACCCTTCAAGGAAAATTCATGCTAGATGGCCCATGTAGGATCTTTGATATTGACTATTAGTGATGGGTCATCTAAGGGTGGCATGAAATGACAACATTTTCCATCTTGGAATTATTTTGTGCATTATCATATTTAAACATATGTTCTCAAAAAACAATACTTATTATAATTTACAATGCATGTCTTACTCATGTTAGCCTACAATGCCTGTGGGTGCAAAAAATATAGGGAAAGGGATAGATTCTCATGCAAGCCATCGAGCCGATGAGTTTTATGGTGAAACTCTTAACCACAACGTGGGAAACACAATATGACAGTGTTGTTATCTCCTCGCTTAGAACTATCATCGTAACATTTCCTCTCATTTATTGATTTCGTCACTTTTATCCCCCATCTTGGTAGGCCCCAAACTATGTCATCCCATCATGTTATGTATATTTCTATATATGTTTTTATGTATACATGTTTTCATTCATTATTTTATGTTATCATGCCTGTGCTAGGTGCATTTTTTCGGGAGATTAGCTGCTCTTTTTTGGTCACGGGGAGTAATAAATGATGTCCTTGAAGTCTAGAAATCAAAATAGGCCACTCCAAAGTTATATTGAGCATTCACGGCAGGGTGAAAACATAATTCCGTGTCTCACTTTTTTCCCAAGATGGACATTTACATCAATATTTTTAACTAAATCTTCATCTTCAGAGACCTATAGTAGCGAAATCATTAAGAATTTGAAGATGATGTGCACTAATGATTTGTGGCAATTTATGTGTAGATTCTAAATACATTTTAATTTTTTTTTTTTGAAATAAATCATGAACCTTTCAACATCTCCTTTAATAACTAGTTTTAAACAAAAAAACAACATTTTTCAGAAAGTAATGTTTGTGTCGTACAACCTAACTTTTTTTCTATAAAGGATAAAATTCCAATTTTTGAAATATAGATTCTTAACATTAATATCTAGGGAAAGGATATGTTTTCATAATTTTTTGTTGTAAAAATATATATTTTTAATTAATTTTTGAATTTGTGTATATATCGAAATCCAATTTTTCTCTTTCTAGTGAAACAAGGACATCAATACCTAGGAAAAGGGTATTTTTTGAATATTTTTTACAATGGTTTACTATTTTTCCACCTCTATAGAATAAAGAGCTTGATGTTCAAATAAAAACTTATGTTTAGTAAAAATTAAAAATTAAATACAAGACAAAATGAAAACATATCAAAATTATACTTGTTGGAAAGCTCATTTTGAGGGCTACAGTCTTGCAAAAGATCATTTCTAAATGATGTTATTTAGTCCCTCAAAAGGTAAAGTAAACATTCTTTTTTTTCAGCATTTTGATAGGTGTGAAGGAGACTCCATTGTGGGTATGATTTAATACTAGAGGGGTTCTATCCAAGGGGGTTTGATCTAAGGGGGTCTTATCTATCCCTCTTCAATTAAAACCATTTATATGGAACCTCTCAAGGCTAAAATAATTAGTTTTTCTAAAAAAAGTGAATTTATGGAAAAATTAGCATGTCCCAAAAGTGAGACACTATTGTGGAAACACCCCGTAGCTTAGAAAACACGTCAAATCCACTGAAAGGTTAGGGCGTTGAGCTTGAATGAAAACCTTTCCTTATGCATTAAATGGTCTAGTGCCATGAAACCACATCTTCGTCGGGGATCGGGCATTAGGATTTCTTCATACTTTATGCTTCGTTGGCATCAAACCATTGGGGATCAGACTTCAGGCGTTCACCATAGCACATTCTTAGAAGAAGCAAGAAGGAAGAAATCAGTAAGAGAAAACAACAAAGTCTAAAATGGTCACCCTTTTCAGGCTTCGGAGGTCGGGAAGGAGGCTTACACCTTATTGTAAAATGTAAAAAGGGTAAAGGGGAAGACTAAAGGGAGAAATCAAGGTTCAGAGGGAAGAGTTACCTCTACCAATGAAAGGTAAGAAGTAAAGGAGAAGGCCAAAGCCTAACATTCAAAATCTAAACACTCAATTGATTTTCGAAGGAAGAAGTGAAAGTGGAAGGAAAAAAGATAGAAGTTGAAAGTTTGATGCCCGAAAGCTAGATATGAGATTTCAAGGATTGGGGGTTGGGAGGAAGGCTTATACCTTATGAGGAGAAAGCGATAAGGCTAAAGAGGTAAAGTTAAAGGTTGAAAACTGAAGATCAATAGAAGAAAAGGTGAGAAGATGGAAGAGGTAAGAGGGAAGCTCAAGCCTAGAAGTACGACAAGTCAAGACTTATAAAAATCTTGAAAATCATCCTTGGAACTTTGGTGATAAGGGGTAAGGCTTAAGGCTTACCAAAGGAAGCGATAAGGGTTAAAGGGTAATGTTGAAGGCTGAAACTCGAAACACTTAGGGGAAAACAAAAGGAAGAGAAGAAGCAGGAGCAATGAAGAAGGAATGCAAGTAAGTAGGGAAGCGAAAACTCGAAAGCCCAAAAATTAGGACTTAGCCAATTTTTTGGAACCCTTCAAGGATAATTCATGCAAGATGGCCCTTCTAGGATCTCTCAGATTGATTATCAGTGATGGGTCATCTAAGGGTGGAATGAAATGACAACATTTATGGAAACTTTTGTAGGATGATTTCCTACTAATCATAGAATCTAGAGGCCTTATCAATCCATTGGGCGTGGAGTCAAGAGGGTAAAAATTCAATAGTTGGGCCTCCTCAAAGAAAAACAAAACACGTGCAAGCCGCACTTGGAGAAAAGAAAAGAAATAGTACATTCCCTTAAGGAGAATGTAGGGTGTGTAAAAGCACTTCATGGGAGGCAAGATATTTACAACATATACATAAAACTAATAGGAAGCAAAAAATGAAAATTTTCCTTTGTCAAAGATGAACCTTTTAAAGGAGTTGATCTTCCTCAAACCATAGTTGCAAACCTCACTCGGTTGCAACCACCGAAAACTATTGCCAACATGCATGGAACTAAACAAAATACATGCAAGGTGAAGGATTAATTCAGTGTGAAATTTTACATTGTAGGGTGTGATGCGAAAATATCAGTATTGGCCAAATAACACTTGATTCGCGAAGAATCAAAGCATAACAGAGCCACCAATACTCGAATCTCAACAAGATGAATCAAATGAAATTGAAACTAAACATTTTATCAAAACCTAACATACTAAATCATGAAAGATTTCAAAAAATCTTCTCTAATCCATCTGAAACTTATCTTGTTATGGAATTGGTGCTGTGTTGATGTGGAACAATGAACCTTTCCCAATCCCATGATTAGTGAGCCTGTTTCAGTTGATTCTATGGAAGAGAATCGATGAAACCATAGTGATTGATGTATGAAAACCTAGTTTATGCACAAATGAACATGATGCAAGCTAAGCTACCATGATTTTATGCTACAAATGATCTAATTATGCTATTGCTAAGCTAATCTAAGCTAAAATTATGCTAAAAGATGAAAACCCTAATTTATTTACAAACTAAGATGGATGCATGGAAGCCATTAATGGATGCTCTAAGCTATTATGCAATGAAAATGAACTAAAATAAGCTAACAAGTGAGTAAAAGATGAGTGTGTATGTGAGTAAATTCAACAACATGACTTTGCAATTGAAAGATGGATCCATTTGTCTCCAAATAGTGATCTATTTATAGGAGAATAAATGAGGAATGAATGGTTGAGATCAAAAAGCTTAATCAACGATTCAAGATGAAGGGGATGAGAGGCATGGATAATGAATTCTCATCAATGGATGAGAATACATGATGGGATTTTAATCAAAGGCTCACACTTTCCTCAAACAAACACACTTTTGACCTACTCACATAGGTCAAAGGTAACTTGCTCAAAAGGTTAAAGGTTAACTTGCATTTGAAGCTAAGTGAGTTGATTGGAAGAGAGAGAATATTCCTTAGAGTATTCCTTTTGGGTGAGGAAAAAGTTAATTCACAAATTAAAACAAAGTTTTAATTGTGTAAAAAGGATAAAGAATACTCCATGGGAATATTCCCTTTGCTTAGAGGAAAATTACTTTAATTGCTAATTAAACAAGGTTTAATTTATGCAGTTAGGGAATTAAAAGAATTAAGAGATATTTATTTAATTAGATGATTTAATAAATAGGGGAGGGGTGAAATGATATTTAATTAAATAACTTAGGTTTATTTAATTAAATAAGATGACTTAACAAATTAAATTAAATATTTTGATTTATTTAATTTAATTAGATGAAGTGTTAGTGTGAAAAGAGATTAATTAACCCAAATTAATTAATTAGGCTAATGGATGAAAATGATGCAATTAATTAATTAGCTAGGCTAATTAAATTAATTAAGCGAAAAGAGGATGGATTAAAGAGGAAATGATGTTAATAAATATAATTTAAGTGTATGACATCAATTAGGACATTTTTCAGTGTCTACATTTTGCCCCTCTTTGAAGCGAGGTACCTATTGCTTTGGTTAAAAGAATAATGCTTTTCGGATAAAAAAATGCTTCCCAAATAAAAAAATAAATTTTTAAATTTTTTTTAGATGCCTCAACAGAAGGATAAAACTGACTCCCTACCCCCTTGAGAAGTTGGGTAAAAATCTCAAAATTTGGGTTGATTTCTTGATAAAGGTTCAAAAGCTGCCCCAAGGGTTCATAAAGGTTCTGGGATGCAAGAATAATTCCAAAAATGCAAAAACAATGCAAAATTAGGTCCAGATTGGAAAAATTGGTGAAAATGATAATAAACCCCATTATTAAGGTTAAATTAGGTCAAAAATCCCTAATTTTCTAGCTTAAATAGGCCAAGAGGGGTCATTTTCAATTCATTTGTGCATTCACACTTAAGGAATTCTTGCAATTTGAGCTCTGACCCTTCGATGAAATGGAACGTTGAGAGCTTCCCAGACACATTTATGATCTAGTTTGAGAGTTCTAGTGGCTTCCAGGTACAAGACTACCGGTATGTGATTCAAAACTTGATCTTAAATTTGAAATTTTGATGCATTTATTAGGCGTTAAAATTTAGATTCTGGCGGTGTCACTATATAGTGACGCCCAAACTTAAATCGACAATGCCCAAATGATTTATAGCGATGCATATGTATATGGCGATGCTTCTCTCGATTTAAAATTAGGGTTTCTAATTTTAAATGGTGATGTAGGCTTATTTGGTGATGCACTCGCCGATTTAAAAGTTAGGGTTAGGTTAGGCTAGAGGCTAAACTGCGATGCTAGATTGTTTGGCAACACACTTTTCATTTTGAAATTTGAAATGCATCAGGCGTTGCTATTTGAACTTTCAATATAGTGACACTATTGTGATTTTCAAGCCAAAAATTTCAAACAACTTCAAATTTTGATGATTTCTTGATGCCGTGCACTTTGTGGGTGCAAGAGGTCTTCCCACCATTGATGTTGAGGGAGCACAGGCTGATGGTTATGCAAAGATTAGGTGATCTTTCAGAGTTGTGCTAGGAGCACCGAAGAGAGATTGGATTGTGGTACATTACATACGTACTTATTATTAGGACCCATTTGGTGATGAGGACATCTTTGTGTGAGAGATGGCACAGTGAGACCTCATCCTTCCATCTTCCGATGGGGGAGGCTATAGTTACTTTGGAGGATGTGTGGTGGATATTGCGTTTTCCTATCCATGATGATTATGTGATTTACGAAACAGATGTCGGGTTTGATGCATGCCTCGAGGTGATGGAGATGGATTAGATTGCTTTGGTCACATCTCAGATTGATTTAGAGACATATAGAGGTCATGTGTTGACCTTTAGATTGATCATCGCAACCATCATTTTAGGTTTGGTGGCTCTAGATAGACATCTTAGATTCTTCAGTCTAGGATGGGGCTTGGCATGGCATCAGATGCTACATAGGAGGACTCTTTTTACGTGGGGCCCCGTGATGCTAGCCTCCTTATACTATGATTTACATGATTTTGTTTATTGCGATGGGAGAGCCCTTGGTGCAGGGGTTACTCTACTTCATATTTGGACATGGGAGCACATTTTCGTGCTTCGAACGATTGTACACATAGCAGATGTGGACCTGTATGATCTCATCATATGGAGATATCGAGGTGCCATCACACTTAGACACATTGGACAGATTGGGCTCCCATACTGGAGATGGGTTATAGATGATATGAAAGTGTTCTGCTAGCACCCATGGCTATAGATTCCACCATGGTTCGATGATATACAACAGTTATACTTTGCTAGACAGACCTGCTGAGAGCACCCGATGATCGAGAGATATCTTCCTACTAGGGTAGCCAGACAGTTTAAAGATGTATAGGATAGGCCCAATGATACGTACATGGCCATTTTTGCTAGATCAACCAGAGAGGTTCCCACATGGGGACCGACTATTCCAGTTTCAGAGGCCATTGAGAGCTTTCAATAGTTGGTTTCCCAGCCTTGGGCATATGATCAAGGTCATCCCATAACATAGACCACTCCAATGTATGATGCATGGTTCGTCCCACTAAGGCGACTTACAGATTTGGCAGGTGCTCCTCCTAGAGGGAGACCACAAGGTAGAGGTGCCAGGGGTAGGGGACAAGGAGGCTAGGATAACCATGACAGATAGGTTTTAGGGGCTCCTTTGGTTGTGCAACATCAGGTTCATCCATAGGTGCAGCCACAGATGTAGCCATAGCCAGGGCCACCACCACCACCAGATGTGTGAGACACACTGATTCAATAGCTGCAATAGTAGGTGCAGGCATTGACTGGTGAGCGAGACCAGGCCCGCCAACAGGTTTTAGCTCTTACTGCTGAGCGAGACCAGGCTAGGCAATAGGTGATCACAATGACCATATAGAGAGATGCAGTCCTGCAAAGGGTATAGGATGTCACCGGAGAGAGAGATCAAGAGGTGGATAGGCGGCAGTAGATCAAGGTTATGGTGGAAACGAAACATGGTCGGATCGTTTCAGCATGGTTGTATAGAGAGGCTATCACAGAGGTTGCATACTATAAGAAACACTATCACTGGGATGTTCCAGCAACTCTTTGTCATCCATATTTTTCACAATGCAATGATGTGCATCCCTGAGCAGAGGATCAACCTGAGAGGTAGGCTGGAGAGAGTAGCAACCATTAGGGCTAGCTTTTTGATGTATAGATACTTTTTGATTTTTTCCCATTCTTTATCACTGATATACATTCATGGGATTCTTTTTGATAGCCTCATGGATATTGTACTTATTATTGATGTACATACACTGATCTGGATTTTATACCATGACACACTTTTTTGATATATATATGATATGGATACAGATGATTTATGCTATGATGTGTTGAATTTATTTCATGTATGGATGATGTATGGATGCTTATATGTGATTACATATGGATGCATTTTATTTATGCCTATGTGATATGCGATGATCATGATATGGAGGGATGCAATGCTCTATTCTTTTTCATTATCTTTTCATGATATGATATGAACAGATGATTATGATATGTAGATGTTATGGATGGATGCCTTTCTTTTTGTATATTTTCTATGCATGCTTTATGATGATGTTGTATGCACATGGATGTATAGATGCAAATGCTTATGATATGAAATGATTTAAGATGCTTAGAATAACAAATATATATTATTCATCACAACTTAAATGATAATGTAGAATGCATGATGTGATATGACCATGAGATATGTGATTATGCTGATGGATTCCTATGATTATGATATGATTATGAGATGCATGTATGTTGATGGTTTGTGGATGTAGGATAGGTGCATTGATGATTTTTTAGTTGGCTGTCATGATACTAGGTTAGCATGGAGAGAAGATAGAAGAATAAAGAATGAATGACTGTTGCTGATGATGTTTTCTTCAAAAGATCCAACAAGTCCTTGATCCATTGAGACTTTATTAGAGATGGTGGCAAGATAATGCAAAATGCAAGATGAAAATGTAGGATGGGTGCTCACACTTCAGGATTGGGATTTTTCGTCTTTCTGTATTGTTTGATATAAGACATAGACATGATGCATTAAGGTATTGATAACCAGGATAGTGTTGTATGTAGTGTAATGGACTTTGACTCCACAAATAGATAGGATAGTTCTTGCTCACACCTTGACATACGAAAAATGTTGTTGGAATGCAAGTTAGAAGCTTAAAATATATTGAACCAAAGCATACACAATAGTCAACAACATACTCCAAATGACCTTCCTACACACAACTAAGCAAGTGTGCGCCAAGATTATTTTACAAGAGTATCCACAAGAACAACAAACAAAATATAATGATCGATGCCCCATTCCTTTCTCTCTAAATCATTTTGTTAGACATCATCGAGAGGTCCTTGGAATGGGTCATTAAGATAAATCATAAGAAAAGATCAAAGACTTAGTCAGTGTTATTTATAGCTCTTTCCTAGTTAAAGTTTAGCTAAAGTGATATTTGATATTAATGTCCATCGCAGGAATGATACATCCTAGGACATGTTGATTAGAGGATTGTTTGATGTTAGGACAATGATGCTAAGATGATTCGTTGCTACAAATTTCACTGACACATTTAACAATGATTTAGACTTTAGATTTTGACTTTTAAGCTCTCCCTTGATGACTTGCTATGTTTTCTTTCTATTTTTTTCGCCAAAGGGTGAAGGTGACGATTGTTTATTATAGGTGAAAGTTTATTGCGGGTGAAAGTGAGATGGGATGGATGGGTTTTGGTTTTTTCTTGAATTTTTCAATGTTTTTTGGTATTTTGAAAATGTTTTGAGGCTATTTTTGGTCTTTTTAGAAGTTTATGCGAATGTTTAGGATTTTTGGATTTTCTTTAAAGGTTGTTTAGAGTTTTCTATATGTTTTGAGGCTTTTTAGGTATTTTGAATATTTTCTATTGTTTTTGGATATTTCCATTTTCAAATTATTTTGTGTTTTTTGAATATTTGGATGTTTTGGGATTTTCGAGATGTTATGATGTTTCTGGTTTTTCTGAATATTTGGATGTTTAGGGTTTTTAGAGTTTACGAGTTTCGACCAAGAACCTAACCTAAAGATCTATCCTAGGGGCCTCAGGGGTTGATCATAGATTAGCCTTGCGTATGTTATATGCGCAGAGACCACATAGTTTCGACTAACTCGACCCATTTACAAGATGAAGATATGAACACATGAGAGATGAAAGTTTATTATGATGGATTGCTAAAGGACTAACCTAGGGTGTCTCGGGGGCACATCAATGATGGCCTTGCCTACGTTCAAGCTCAAAGATGACATAGCTCGACAAAGAGACATTGTTTTTGGATTTTCAATGTTTGAACTTTTTAGGGATTTTGATGTTTCTCAGATGTTTTTGGATTTTAGCCTTTACAATTTTCTGAATGTTTTTGGATTTTTGCTGTACAGGGTTTTGCAAATGTTTTTGGATTTTCTGGATAAGATTTTATGAATATTTTTTGTGTTTTTTGATAAGATGTCCCATGACCTCAAGATATACAAGAACCTGATTGTGATGCATAACAAAATTCCCCTAGTGTTATATGTTAGCCTACTTCGATAAAGGCATGAAAAAATGACCTAGGGAATATGCCAAGTAGTACTAAAGAGTTCATGATACCTTACAATGACCAGCCATGATAAGGACATGGATGAGGGATCAATGGCGATGCAAAGATTGATGATCCAAAGAATAGATGGAGATGCTTTATTTACGCAAGGTGCCTGTTTGCCAGGTTTTCACCAAGGTACTTGTCCAAAGCGACATCGAAGTGGTTTTCACTAGAGGACGATTTTTTTCTTTACTTTTTTCAATCCTTTTTCTCATTATTTTAAGATTTTGATCATTTTTTATTTATTTTTTTGTATTTTCTGATTCACACCCTTCATGTTTAGGCATAATTTTTTTTGAGACACAAGCTGTTGATTGGATCTTGCAAGGGTTCACCTTCAAGGGTTGATAGTTGGTATAATCCTGATCCATAGCTTGCTGTGATGATGAAGGGACCCAACCAGTTAGGCTCAAACTTTCCTTTCCTTTCCTATCTTGATCTGGAAGGTTCTTTTGATTTTTCTTTAAGAAAAGATCACCTACGTGGAATGACCAACATTGATTCTCTTGTTATAGGTCCCGTTCAGTCAGTTTTGATAAACTTGTAAGTGATTAAGGGCATCAAGATGATGTTCATCTAGGAATTCTTACTCATTTAGTCGAGACACTCTGTATTCTTCCTCAGTTATTAGATTCTTTAGTGACACTCGCAATGATGGGAGCTCAATCTCAATAGGCAAGATGGATTCTAATCCATAGACCAGGGAGAAAGGGGTTGGACTTGTAGGCATGCAGATACTGGTTCGATAATCCGAAAGAGCAGGATTTAGTTGCAGATGCCAGTCATTACCAACTTCATTAACTGGTTTCTTTAGGATTTTTAGGATATTTTTGTCCATTGCTTCTGCTTGGCCATTGCCTTGGGGATAGTATGGGGTAGAGAATCAGTGTTGGATATTGAATCTTTGGAATAACTCCTTTACATCTTGATTCTCGAATGGTGTTCCATTGTCTAAGATGAGGGTTTGTGGTGCACCATAACAAAAAATTAGGTAATTCAGGATAAACTTGGCTATCTAATTCCCTATTATATGAGTCATAGGAATGGCTTCAACCCACTTAGTAAAGTACTCAATGGCGGTTATGATAAACTTATGGCCGTTGGATGAGTTTGGAGTGATTTTTCCAATGAGGTCAAGTACCCACTGCAAAAAATGCCATGATGTGATCATTGGTTGCAACTCTTGAGTTGGAGCATAAATTAGATCCCCATGCTGTTGACAGTGGATGCATTTCCACACATGTTGATGAGCTTCTTTTTCCATGGTTTGCCAATAATACCCTATCCTCAATAGTTTCTTAGCTAATTCCATACTGCTAGTATGGGACCCACATATGCCATCGTGTACTTCTGTTAAGGAAATTAAGGATTCCTCTTGGTTAAGACATCATAGTAATGTCCCTTCAATGCTTCGACGGTAAAGGGTATCACCTAAGATCACAAATCAGGATGCCTTTTTGACAAAGGTCTTTTTAAGGTTCAGGGTGATATCTAATGGAAGGGTTCCTCTGTTAAGATAAGTAAAGATGTCATGGTACCATGAGGATCCAGGACCAAAAATAACACACACAAATTTAGATTCAGGGATTTCAAAAGTTGGTATGAGAAGCTGTTCTACCAAGAATTCACATTAGAGGATGTTGTTCGACATGTCTAGTAATGATCTGATTGTTACCATGGCATCTGCTGCTCTATTGTTCATGTGAGGAATCTGCTCAAAAGTTATGTCTATAAAAATATTTTTGAGATTCTCCACCATCTTCTTGTAAGGAGTGAGCTTGTCATCTTTAGTTTGATAGTCGTCATTGACTTGGTTGATAACCAGCTATGAGTCTCCATAGACTTTCATCTCTTGTATCTGCCACTGAACTACTATCCTAAGACCTGTGATCAAGGCTTTGTACTCAAAAATGTTATTGGTACAGGGGAATGATAGCTTGTGAGACTTTGGCATGCAATCACTTTGAGGGGTGATTAAAAGAATGCCTACTCCCGATCCATGTTGGGTGAATGATTCATCAAAATACATCTTCCACTGAGCTATGAGATTAATAATGAACACTGATTCATCAGGAAACTTAGATATTAAAGGGTTCTCATCATAGATGGGTGCTTTTGCTAGCTGGTCTATGATCACTTTTCCTTTGATTGATTTGTGCTCCACATACTCTATGTCAAACTCTGTTAGGATCATTACCCATTTAGCCATTCGTCCTTTGAGGGTTGCTTTGGATAACATATATTTTAATGGATCAATCTTCATGATGAGCTTAATTTGATGTGACAACATGTAGTGCCTAAAATTTTGTGAAGTGAAAACTACCACTAGGCATGCTTTCTTAATGGGTGAATAGTTCATATCATAGCCTAACAAGGTTCTCCTGATGTAGTATATGGCTCTTTCCTTTCCGTTCTCATCATGTTGTGCTAAAAGAGCTCCTAGTGCTTCTGGTGTTGCTGAGATGTATAGGATTAGTGTCTTTTTTGTTATCGGTGGCATGGGCACTACAGGTGTTAGTAGATAATCCTTGATCTTCTAGAAAGATTTATCACATTTGTCATCCCATTTGTAGGTTATCCCTTTATGAAGAAGATGTAAAAAGGGATGAATCTTATTTGATAGTTGGGCTATGAACCTTCTGATGGACTGCAATCTTCCTTGTAATCCTCTCATTTGTTTCAATGTCTGTGGTGGTTCCATGTCTATGATGGCTTTTACCTTTGCTGGATCAATTTCTATCCCTCTTTATGAAATGATAAAGCCAAGAAGTTTCCTTGATGTGACCCCAAACACACACTTTTTTGGATTCAGTCGTACCTTGTATTCTTCAAGCCTATCAAAGATAGGTCCTAAGACCTATATGTTCTCACTTATCTTCTTTGATTTTTCCAAAATATCATCCACATAATCTTCAACTATTTTGTGGAGCATGTCATGAAAGATGGGGGTCATTGCTCTTTGATAAGTAGCTCCTACATTCTTCAACCCAAATGGCATCAAATTCCAGTAGTAGGTTCCCCATGGAAAAGTAAAGGTAGTTTTTTGTTGATCCTCTTTGGTGATTATGATTTGATTGTAGCTTGAAAATCCATCCATGAGCAACAAAATTTCATTCCCAACTGTCAAATCCACAATGAGATCGATGTTGGGAAGAGGGAAATCATCCTTTGGACATGCCTAGTTCAAATCTTTGAAATTAGTGCATATTATGATGCTCCCAATGGGTTTTGAGATTGGCATCAGGTTTGAAACTCATTCAAGATAATCTATTGGTCGGATGAATCGGATGTCAAGAAGCTTTTGTAGTTCTAGTTTAACCAAGAGTGCTATTTGAGGGTGCATCTTCCTTAATTTAAACTTGACTGGTTTGGCATCAAGATAAAATGCTAAGTGATGTACAACCAATTCTGGATCAAGGCCTGGAATATCTGTGTATGACCATGTAAAGTTAGCTCTTCTCTCTTTAAGGAATGCTACAAGGTTCTTCTATTCTTCGTCCAACAAGGATTCAACATAAATGGTGATCTTAGGTGCTTCTTCCATTCCCACATTGACTGGAGTAGCCTTTTTTGCTAGTACCGCTAACTTTTCTAGATGAATTGCACTAAGGGGGAGATTGAATCCCTCATCCTTGGGCCCCTTAGAGAGGTTTTCACCATCAGATGCATCCTTTGATTTTACTATTTGCGGACCAGAGAGTGCCACTAAGTGGTTTTCACTCAAGGATCTGCATGTTAATTTTATTTCATTTATTTTGCAACCTAAGGATTCAATTGTCTCCCCATAGTATGCCCCTGTATCGAGCTCTATGTCAAAGCTTGCATTGTGATCTACCCATGATAAGTTGTCTTGGAGTCCCATGAATTTTGAGATCGCTTCATCATTTTTGAATAAATCTAGAACCAACGGTTCTTGTTAGTTCATGTCAATGAGCTGCGGGTATACTAAGTGTATTTTAGTTGGTTGGTCATTTGAGACAAATAATGTTATGGATATCATGAAGAGGGTATTGTTCTCAAATAGGTCAGCAACATCAGGGGGAAATTCATCTAAGGTTGTATCACATGATGTAGGTGATCAAGAGGAAGCCTCATCTCGTTTAGCAGCAATACCTTTTCCAATAAGTGTGACCTTGCTAGTAGTACAACCTAAGCCAAGATTTTTTAGTCATTTCTTAGGAACGATGGGTTCTAGTAAACCATTGTCATTCTATCCTAGCTTCTCATTCTTGTTATATCCCATGCTTTGCATTAGCGCTAGAAATTTGTTTTCATCTTCCATGGGAAGAACAAGAATAGGTCATTCATCTTAATAGAGTAGTTTAGAGATATATTTTTCATTGACATCTTCTTGATTCAAGTCTCCCACTTAGTGAAGGTAGTAGCTTCCATCTTGATTATTTCAAGTTCTTTGGTGCTAGATGTTGGTTTCCCATGAGATTGAGGTGAAATAGGTAACTCTCCTAAGCCAAAGGTGTATTTCAATAATTTTTAACTTTCATAACCATCATCTTGGATCACTGCTTTGATGTTAGGTATGCTTTTCACAATGGGTATATTTGATGCTGAGATAGAGGCAAGGGATGATGAGTCAATAAATGAGCTTTATGGTGTAGGTCCTTCATCATTTTTGGGTATTTCTGGGATCTTATAGAACTTGGCCTCAAGAATCTTGTAGTAATAGAAAGGCTCGGGATCTCCATGGATAGTGATTTATCTGTGTTCAAAAGGAAATTCCACACACTGGTGATAGGTTGAAGCTACAACTTTTAGAGCATGGATCCAAGGTCTTCCAAGTAGTATGATATAGGGAGGATCAAGATCAAGTACTTGGAATGTAGTTTCTATAATAAGAGGTCCCACTTGGATTGTAAGTGCAATGATTCCTTGTGATACCCATTCTTGGTCATCATATGCTCTTATGGTAGTACTCTTTGTATTCTCAATAGTATCTTCTAAATAGCCTAGATGCTCGATCAAATGTAGGGTACAAATGTTCAGACCAAGACTCTTTTGACCTTATTTTTATGAATGAAAACCTCAAGGTGTAAAGCATGGTTATGACATGGTTGTGATGGTAAATATTTCTTGGAGAAGGTGAGAAGATGGTTGGCGATATGCCCTACCATATCTTGAAATTGATTGGTATCAAGGTTCTCGAGAACAGATGACTTAGACAAGGCTTTTTCTAGTATTTCCCTATGTGCAAGAGATAATCTTAAGAGTTCTAAGATTGATATCTAAGTAGGGGCCTGTTTAAGCTAGTCTATAAAATTGTACTTGCTAGGATTAGATGTAGGAAAAGTAGGCTATATCCTAGATTGAGCTGGGAAAATTCCTTGAATGGTTATTTTTCCACATCATGTGGCGACTCCACATTCCGTACTAGCTCCTTTGATGGTGACAATAGTGATAATGCTATCATAGGAGGAAACTACATTGGAATAAGTATGCAGAAAATTGGTGTAATCCTTAGCTTTTCCATTATTGTTTGCTTTGTTATGATCGAGCATAGGAGTCTTTATATCTTGAGATACTGGTTCCCAATTGGTACCTCAATAGATATGGTATCATTCTCTATGAGATCTTGGATGATATTCTTGAGTTTCATGCAGTTTTCTAGTTTATGTCCTTTGATTTTATGAAAGTCATAGAGATCATGCTCATACCAGGATGACTTCTCTTGTGGTTCTTGGTAGTTTTCAAAGTTAGGGAGTGTTATAAAATTTGACTCTACCAGTTTCTTCATGATTGTATCGATGGGTTCTGATAACTGTGTGTACTTGCATTTGGGATTATTGTTCTTGTTACCGATTTTCCTCTGTTGCATGTTGGTGTTACTGATTTGATTGTTCTGATGTGGTACCATTTGTTGCACAGTTGGTTGGATGCTAGAAAATTTATTATTATTGGGTCTAGGAGCACTTAGTATGACCTTAGCGTCTACCACACCGTCTTTTGTTATGTTTTTGTTCTTAGCCCATACACGAGGTTTCTCATTCAAATTGGTTGAAGGACAATTGTTTTTGTAAGCCAGAGTATTTCCTTGTAAGATTAGGGCTCTTTCAATGTTAAGGGATCTCAAAAAAATCTCGTCATATGATGTGATACATTGTATTTTCTAGTGGAATGATAGATTTGGATCAAGGTTGGGTATAATGATTCCCACTTGTTGTTCGTTAGGAAGAGGCCACTTGCTTTTACTATCTCTTTGTCTCCATTGTTGTAAGAAATTAGTGAAAGTTTCTCCTGGATTTTGTTTAAGAGTGTACAACTCTTATAGACTAATGTCCATGTCACGATTTAAGGAGAAGTGATCGATGAATTTATCAATTATTTCTTGAAAAGTGTTGATACCAGGAGGCAAGTGAGAAAACCAATTCATAGCAGTACCTATTAAACTTTGCGGGAAGAGGCGCATTAGATATGAATCATTGTAAGCCACTTCCATGCACATGGAATTAAATTCTTTGATATGGTCAACAAGACTTCCTCTCCCTCTGTATTTTTCAAACTTGGGGATTTGAAAACCAAGAGGGAATGGTATCATTGCTATGTTTTGATCAAATGGGTAAGGAAAATTTTTTTGTGTATGAGGCTTCTTTGTCTTGCCCATGCAAAGGTCCTACATTTCTTGTGAGAGTGCTTTCAATTGTGATGCTAGATTGTCTTGCAGATTGGGTGGTGGAACATATGTTGGGATGAGAGATGAGTTATATGGGGTGTATGAATGTGTGAGGTTTTGTGAAAGTGATGAATATGTTCCTGATGTGTTTAGATTGACAATGTTCATATGAGGATAATAGGATCCTTGTTGTTGTTTTTGGGCATATTTTTGAGCTAGTAAGGCTTGCTATTGAGCTTGTTGTTGTTCTTGTGCCACTAGGGCTTGTTGTTGGGCTTGCTGTTGTTGTTGTGCTAATAAAGCTGCTTGTTCTTGTTGTTGTTGCGTGGCTTGTTATGATGCTAAGGCTGCTTGCTGTGCAATGGCCGCTTGTTGTTGTTGTTGTTGTGCTAAGTCTACTTGTTGACCTTGATGTTGTTGTTGTGCTAGCGCTGCTTGTTGAGCTACTAAGGCTGTTTGTTGTGCTTGTTGTTGTTGTGCTAAAATCGCTTGTTGTACCTACTATTGTTGTACGACTTGTTGATAAGTTTTTTGTGCTTGCTATAGAGCTAAGGAATTTTCTTGCAATTTGGGATTAGGTGGTTGTTGAGACATCTATGAAGGATAGGGATATTGATGTTTTGAGTGGGTAGCAGATTGTTGGTGAAAGGTGGAGGGTTCCCTTGGTTTAACATTCCTTGTAGTATGACAGAATGAGGTGGAGGAATGTATGTTTGAGGTCGTGATTGATTTGGCATAGAAAAGGGAACTGTTGGAAATGATGATGGCATTAGATTTTGCAATGGAAATGACACACTAGGACCTTGAGTCCATTGATTGAAAAGATTCCCTTATCCTATGTTTTGAGGATTTCCTTGTGCAGAAGATGTAAACAAAGGATTCACAATCAAGGTACTCTTGAGATTGATAGAACTTATAACCAAGGGATTGTTTTGAGGTGGATTGATAGTGGATGATGTGATAATGGTAGATGGAATGGATGAACCCACCAGAGGGTTGGATAAGGATGTCCCTATTTGTGTTGAGGGTTGATTCTATGTTATGGTATTGACATGCCCTTGTGTACTATTTTCAGATACTTGGTCTATACTACCTTGCATGATGGTACTAGGCATACTTGTCGTACTCATTGGTGTGGATGAAGAAGGGTGTTGTTGGAATGTCGATGTGTTGGTAGAATAGTGAAGTTCAAGGAGAGTTCATCACTGTTTTGGATCTTTGGGAATAGGAGGAGCACTAAAGGTAGGTTTCCAAACGATGGTGGGAGGTGGAGGATTAGTTTCAAGAGTACCCACAAGTGTACTATTTTCAAATGGTGAGGTGTGACCAAAATATTTAGCAAGGCTAGTTGCAAGAGTAGGTATGTACATTTGACCTAGCCCTTGTGATGGAGTTGTGAAATTTTGTGTTAGACTCTACACTACAAATGTTGGGGAGATAGGAGCTACACTTTCAAAGGATTGATGTTCCAAAAGTTATTCCTTAGTGAGCTCAAATGGGTTGTTTGTGATGTCTTCAATTTCATATGGTCCTGAAGGAGATGATGGTTGTTGTGATGGTGCAACATGAATCCTAGGATCAAATTCTATAGGATTTGGATCACTTGAGGTAAATGTAACTTTGTCTTTCTCCATGATTCTCTTGTGTTGTGATCTCGTCTTTACCATAAATTTGGTGTTAGCTATGGGAGAGTTGTGTTGAGTTTTGTAATGTTTGAACTCTCTAGTTGACTCAAACCTAGGTAAAATGGATGCTCTAAGTCTTTTGGGAGCAATGGTGATAATGTGGGATGGAAAGATGGGTGATGTGGGAAGTGATATTTGCAAATGTTTTGGGAAAACACTTTTGATTTGAGTTTGATGTTTTGATGTTGGGATAAAGGATGCTAATGATCTTAGAAATCTTTAGGGTAGACTTGTGACCTTCAAGATAAACTAGTCCAAAGATGATAACTATCTCAACTAAGTGCATGGAGAAGGATACATTTCACATACAACGTAGCTAAGGTAGCAGTTGGTTTGATGTTTAAGTCCCAAAGTGTTGGTGTATTTGAAATTTTGCAAAGGTAGGTGAGATGAAGGATGAAATTTGATGAAGGGGTTAGTGAAATGTTTGACCCAATGTTGACCTAAAGTGAACATTTTGTTTTGAAAAGATCAAGGTAGTGAGAATGATGCTAGACCTCTAAAATGTTAAAATCCTATGAAATGAGAGGATGGATGGGAATGTTCAAACCTGTTCGGGCTCTCCTAGCTCAGGCATAAAAGTTTCTCAAAAAAGTGTAACAATTGTGGTAAAATATTGAAGTCCACTTTTGACTATACCTTGTTCTACGATTCCTATGTTTGAAATGGAGTGCTGGAGATTTTCCCCTATGTATTTTGACTATTTGATGAATCATTTAGAGGAGTTGAGTATCATGAAAAAGACTAGGATTTTGACTCCAAAAGAATGCATACAATTCTGGACTATACCTTGAAGTGTGTCTATAAAAGTTTGCTACCAATCTGTTTCTATTTGTGTGAACTGCTCAAAGGTGTTTCTTAAGATATTTTGGAGTGAGATGCCTAAATCTAAAATGAGGACCTGTAGAAGAAAGGAAGATATTTATTGCCACACGGGTGGTGGTAATAGGGGCCTTTCAGCCTCAATATTGGCGTGTTCCTCTTCTTTGTCTAGAATGGTTGTCACGTTTCTCCATTGTGTGTTTGTTTCCTATTTTCAAAAGTGAAGGTTCTCAAACTACTAATGAGATCTGTTTGTTAACCGTTTATGAGTTCAAAGTTTGGCTGAATTATAGTGCCTAGAAGACTAGGTTGTTCAACGGGAGCAATTGGTCTCCAAATAGTCATGTGGGCTTCATTTGTCAATTTATCTTTGCTTAAGTGAATTAATTTTTACCACAAACACTTGTCTTTGATTATGTTTCCAAACTAGATGTTTATGTCAAAAACATCATAACTTTCACAATATCCATTTCGTTGAATTCATGAGGTTAAAGCCATAATTTCCTATGTTGTCTTTAGTAAATATGGGTTTTAGATTGTGTGCACGTGATTTCTATTCTAAATATGCAAACTAAACTAAGAATGAAAAAATGAAAACACTAGACCACCTCAATGATTAGCCTAAGGAAAACACAAAAGAAAAAATAAAGATAAACGATTATACCTTTCTTTCGTATCGATCTCCTTGGTTGGCCCTTGATGCTAGTTGGTATATATGCTCCTTTTGATGGCAATGGATGAAAATGGATGGATGTAAAGTGGAATGAAGTCTAAACTAAATATGCCATGGTGATGAAGTGAAAGTAAATATGAAAAATGGTTGGGAATGCAGGTAATTGCTTAATGGAGGCTTGAAAATGGCTCACAATTTTGCTAGCATGAGGGTACTTGAATGCTTAAAGTGTTAGAATGAATGAAAAAAGGGGGTATTTATAGAGGAAATTGAATTCTCTAGAGAATTCAATGGTTAAGATTAAGCCACCATGCCAAGATGGAGGACTATGGGTAGTTGAGGACTCACAAGCCCTCACCTCTTGCCATGTGGCAGATGATGTGTCACAAGAACACACGAGGTGGAAGATGGCATGTGATGGGAAGGTACTTGTAAGTATCTTATAATAAGGATGATGTGACCTCTTAATGATCACATGGGGAAGAGGAGAATCTTGGATGAATAAAAAGTGAATTTAAAATTCACATGATTGAGAGATCTTGTGGATAAGACAAGGTTCCCAAAAAGAGAGGTGAGAAGTACCTTGGATAAGAAAAGGTACTTAAAAAGGTAAGTACTTACCCACATGTGACTGATGTGTCAAGTCAAAGGTTCTAGAAGACCTTGGAACATGTGATTGATGTGACAAGTCAATGGTTCTAGAACTTTGCATGAGAATAAGGAGAGTCTTGGAAGGATAAAAATGAATTAAAAATTCCTTGGGGGAAGAGAGTGGTCTTGGATGAATAAAAAAGAGTTAAAAATTCCTTGGGGGATGGGGAGTGTTAACCAGGTACTGATTAGGCTTAATTGATGAATAATTAGAAGATAATTAGTGGTTAAGGAAGATTAAAATCCAACTTGCAAAAGTTGGAGGATGTGACACATCCTAATCAAGGATTAGACATGTGCACATCCCTAATGAAGAGATTAAGAGGTTGATTAGGATTTAAGGAAAATGATGTGACATGTGAGGAATTAAATAAATGTCATATTTATTTAATTCATTTTATGAAAAGGGGCGTAAAAGGGGTGAGGTATTTAATTATTAACTAAATACCTTAGGTATTTAGAAGAGTTAAGGGTATTAATTAGATAATAGAAATATTACCTAATTAATGCAAATAAGGGGATGTTTAGATGAAAAGGGAAAAATTTGGACAAAAGTAAGTGTCCAAATTTAGATGTCTACATTTTTCCCCTCTTTGAGATGGTGTTATGAAGTAGCATCATTTCAAAGAAGATTAAAATATAGCACCAGGAAGAAGATGGTTAGATTAGAAAAGATGCCCCAGTCATAGGAAAGATGATGGGAGTGAATATGAAGATTAGGAAATGAGCGTGCTCCCTCGAGAGGACATGCAGGTTCAAGAGAACACAGGTGTGCTCTCAAAATGGATGAGATGATGCAAGGGGAGATGAAGAAGATGATTCAAAGTGATGGATGAAAGAGGATGATAAGTGAGAGGAGGTTGAGAAGCACAAATGGATTTAAGGACAAAGGTGATGTTGCCCCAGTCAAGCTACAAGCCAAAATGGGTTGATGATGAATGGAGTGTTGTCAATGAGGGAATAATATATCCCAAAACAACACAAGGGTAGGGAAAGATACATCCCGATGATGATGATGATGAAAGTGTTGTTGATGAGGGAAGGATACATCCCAAAACAACACAAGGATAGGGAAGGATACATCCTGACAAAAGGGTTGTTGATGAGGGAAGGATACATCCTGAAACAACACCAAAGGATGGAGAAGGATACATCCCAATGATGATGATGATGGTGATGATTGGATCAAGGCTTGTAGCAAGGCTGGGAACAAGAAAAAGGAGGCGATTAGATGATTTGTGCTAGATTGAATTGGATGAGAATTGGATAAAGATGTGAGAGGGTAGAAAGATGCTTAGAATAACCAATCAATATTATTCTAAGAAGATTGAAGAGATGAGGATAAGATATTGGATGGATAGGGGAGGGAGATTGATGAAGGATGAATGGATGGGGAGGGATTGGTGATAGATGAGAGGATGGAATGGGAGATGAAATGCAATCCTAATGCAATTTTCCATTTTTAGAGCACTGATTTTTGCTATAGCATAAGACACAAGATGCCAGGGTATGAAGAACCAAGGCCTATTCATGTCTAATGCATAAAAAAAACACAACAAACAAGAAGGCTATCTTGACACCCCAAAGTCACGAAGACCTTGGTCGGGCTAGGCATTGGGATAACCAAAAGCATAAAAGGATGCCCCAACATAACACAAGACCTCAAGGGTCTTCGTGGGTACTACGTGGGACAACCAAGAAGACACAAACAAACAAAAGATCAAGATATGCCCCTATGTTTACCAGTCAAAGCACACCATGATATGATGGATCAAGGTGACCATGAAAAGTGATGATAGGGAGCTCAAACGATAAAAAAAGCCAAAAGAATTAAAATATCACAATTAATTTCAAATATCCTTTGCCATAGGATCAAGGGGATGGGTGGGATTGATGAGGTCTCTTAGGAAGGATGCATCCTATTGAGACCAAAGATGGATACTAAGCTAAAAGATCGATATGATGTAGGATACTAAAAATTGATTGGATCTGTTGATACTAGTGGATCTTGTTTGTTAAGAACCAGCTAGATAGGGGCATACTTGACGACACAAAATGAGAGAGACAAGACACAAGACTGACACACCCTAAAGACCTAGGGGCTCAGGGGCCAATCAAATATTAGCCTTGTCTATGTGAAAGCATAGAGCCCTCATAGTTCGATAAAAGGCTGACGACTGACCATGGATAAAAGTGGGAAGAGGACAATGGAGACCTCGGTGATGGATGGAAAAGATTGGACTGACAAAGGCCTCAGGGGTGGATCACATGATCAACCTTGCCTACGTGAAAGCACATGGGAAACGTAGTTTGAAAAAAGACCAAAGACAAACGATGGATAAAGGATGATGAGATAACCCTGGATAAGGGGGTAAAATGATAGGACCGATACGATAAGATAAGACTGACCTAGTGGATTAGATGGGATGATGGTGATCACATGAAGCTCAGGGATAGGACAGTTATCCAAATCATTAAAAGATGAATTGGCAGGATGATATCATGGATAGATGAATGATGAGAAAGGATAGGAGATTGGAAAGATGTAGAAAAGAAGCAGGAGTGATGACGATGAGATAGATGGAATTGGGTTGCATGGGGAGTAGCCTATAGCTAGATACCAATGACAAGGGATTAGGAGATGGGATGAGGATAGAGATAAATGGATAGGGAGGTAAAGATGGGGAGATGGAGGGGGTTGTTTGGATAGATGGATAGGAAGATATAAATTTGGATGAGGAAAAGGTTACCAGATGGATAGATGAAAATGGATGCTATGATGGATAGGAAGATGAGGATGGTGAGATGGAAAGGATTGTTTGGATGAATGATGTCTCCAAGGACTATGTCACAAAGGAGATGCCCTACTCTAGATATGTCATGTATGATGAGGCAGGAGGGATGGAAGATGGAAAGATGGGAAAATAAAGGAGTGAGATGGATATGGATAGGATGCATGGATAAGGAAGGGAGATTAATGGTAGCATGACAGGTGGACAAAGAGGATAGAAAAATGCAAATAAGGATTAGGATAGTGTATGGATGAGGGTAATGTATGCCAAGAGGTGTCTAAAGCACGTTTATATGTTTTCCCCTATCTAGATCAAGATCACAAGGAGGATGAAGGTATTGGGTTAAATGGGATATGAAAAGTGGGATATGGAAGATATGTTAGATGGAGGAGAGGGGTGAAGGGGATGCAGCTGATGGATGAAGGGGATGGAGTTGCCCCCAAGTGCAGAAGTAAAATGGATGGGGAATTTATGCATGATGCTTGTTTTCCAAGTTTTCATCATGGTACTTATCCAAGATGATTTTTTGCCAAGTTTTCACCATTGGACAAATTATTTCTTTTTACTATTTTCTTGATTTTTTTTTGTATTTTTGACAATTTTTTACTTTTTTGACTTTTTGGATAGTAGGTGGATGGGGATGGATAAGGATATGGATGTGGATAAGGGGATTGAGAAGATATGTGATAAGGAAACAGATGGACTCAATCATCAAATTCCATACAGAGTATTAAGAGCCCATGTGTGAAGCGACTGTTGGATGTTGGTACAACCTTATTAGGATAAATGGATTATGCAAGAGGATGAATTAGAGGGATTTGATGGGGGAGATATGGGGGATAATGGATGGGATGTTGGAAAGTGTATGGATGGAATGATGGGGTGGATGTGTGATTGGGAGGTGAGTTCAGGACCAACAGTGGCACATATGGTGGTGGATGTGAAATGATAGGAGTGTTAATGGATGGAGAATGTGGGGATAATGGAGGAGATGGGATAGTGAATTTTGGGACATAAGGACCCAAAAAAAATTTAGGAGATGAAAGGGGTGTATGATTAGCTTTTGGATTAGCAACTTTGGATGTTGTTACAAATTTTTCATTTGAAGGTATTGCATCTTTTTTTCTTTGGGATCCACATGGTTTTGATCTTTTCTTTGGTAGGCCTTTGTGGCCTATGGATTTGATTTGGATTATGGATTTGATTTTTCTTTTCATCACCATGTCTTTTAGAGGGGACATGAGGAGCTTTAGATTCATGTGGATGTTTAATTTATGCATTTTTTTTGGCATCCAAAATTCTTTGAATAAAAATGGGATGGGTGCAAGGAGATGGATGATATGAAGGAAGGATGAGTGGGGTGATGGGGGTAGGATTTTGGGGATGATATGTGGATGGAGGATGTGTGGGTATGTGCCTTTGTTGATCTTGATTAGGGGACATGAGAGTGGGATGTTTATGATGGATGACATGGATAGGTGATGAATGGATGAAAGGATGAATAGGACGAGATGGAGGAGGTGATTTTGGGATATAAGGGCCCAAAATAGATGTAGTGGGTGGAGGGACATAAGGAACCAAGATGGATGGAGTAGATGAAGGATGGGAGATGGTGGATGGAGGGATGTAAGGACCCAAAATGGATGGAGCAGATGAAGAAGGAATATGGATGGTTGTTTTGAGTTGATACGATGGAGGAGGAGGGATGGCAACATATGATCTAGTGGAGCGATGGGAAGAGCCTATATTTCTTTTGGAAGAGGCTCATTGAGGACGTCTAGAGGTTGTACCAACATCTTTAGATTTTGAATCATGAGAAATATGTGCAAGACTTTGCATACAGATTTGTTCTTTGACTTGGATGGGCTCTAAAATACCTTGCTCGTGAAGGCCTAAACCTTTTCCTTGATAGTTCATGTTCGTGAGCATTTGATCCATGATAGGATTTTTTTGATTCTGGAACAATGATGCAAGTCCATTATTAGGTGGAGGATGATGGGTGGTGTATATTCTTTGTTTTTATTTTTGCAAGGAGACCACCATGGAAGAATGTGAGGGTACCAAGGGTGTACAAAAGTGGTGAGGGCATAGTAGGTTTAGGTGACGATGGATGATCATGAGATGGAGATGATGGGATAGAAACATCTTGATGGGTGGTATCACGAGAAGGATTAGGTGATATGATAGGATCTAGATTTGTGATAGTAGGCGATAAGGGATCATGCAATGGAGATGGAGATAAGGGCTCATGAGGTGGAGTGGTTGGATCTTGAGTGTCAAGGGAATCATGGGGTGGAGTGGATGGAGGACTGTGATCTTGAGATGGACTAGATGGGATGACAAGATCTTGATGTGGAGAAGGGGATATGCTAGTGCGCTTTGGATCAAGCTATTGGCATGACTCATCGTGTGTGGGTGGCATGATGATGGAGGGTTGGAGAGACTCTTCAAGTGGGGGAGATGGAAGGATGAGGGATTCATGAAGTTCATGGGAATTGATTTCAATGATACGAGGAGTGGGACAAGTGGATTGGACTTGGGTGTCTTTGATGGATTGGGTGGATCTAGGAGTAGGTGGGGTAGATTGGATTTGGGTGTCTTTGATGGGTTCAGTGGCTCTCAGAGTAGGAGATGGGGTTTTAATGGATTTGGTGGGTTTGATGATTTCAATGGTTTGAGTGGTGCTAGGGGTGGTAGTATCAATGATAGGTGCGGTATGAAGAAAGGTCTCATCACTAGTGACCATGGATGATGGGTTGGGATGGCATGGTTTCAGGACTCCAAGTGGTGGAGTGGGTGATGTGTGCTTTGTCATAAGTCCTTGGAGAACTTCTGGAGTGAGAAACTTGCATACCCTAGGCTGAGATGGTGTGATAGGAATAGATGGAGGATTAGGGATTGGTGGAGGACTAAGATTATGGATTGGTGGACTAGGGTTAGATGGAGGAATGGGATTGGGTATAGGACTGGGAGTAAATGGAGGATTAGGATTGGATGTAGGATTAAGGTGGGGATATTGGAATAGTGAATTAAGATAGGAGGACATGGACGGTGGATTAGGACAAGAGGATACGACTGGTGGATTGTAGTAAGGGTATTGGGATGGTGGATTAGGATGGGAAGACAGGAGTTTTGGATTAGGATAGGGAGATGCGGATGTCGGATTAGGGTAAGTTGATGGGTGTGTAGGATTAAGGTAAAAAGGTGTGGATGTAGGATTAGGATAGGTTGATTGGTATGGAGGATTAGGATAGTGGGACATGGATGAGGGAGTGTAATAGGAGTATTGGGATGGAATATTAGGATAAGAAGATGTGGGTATCGGATAAGAGGATGGTGTAGATGAAGGACATGACAAATATGCGGATGGGGAAGATACTGGAGATCCCTTGTCAAAGGTAACATAAGGAGTGCAATTATATATAATGAGATAACTTGAAGGGATGATTGGATTGTGGAAAGAAGGTGGAGAAAGCTTACTAGTGATGATAGCATCAAGGGGATCTATGTCATATGCCTCTTGATTGGCAAGACTTTTGTTATCTTCATCAATGTAATTAGGGTTTCCCTTGACTACTATTGATAGAGGATAAGGATTCATGATGATGAATGGATAAATAGGATGGATCAAAGATTTTGGATGGATATAGACTAAACCTCAAATCGAGATCGAATTAAAGCTCAGATTAGGATGATTGGATGATGCAATGGGATTGATTCTGACGATCGGATTTGATTATCAAAGGATAGTCATGACACCAAATCTACTTTGAGATGGAAGTAGATTGATTGGGTTGAAAATGATTGGATAGGGATGTGGTTGGGGTTAGATCTGATAAGGTCAATCAATGAGATGATTGATAAGATCAAATGATTGATCAGATAGGATGATGAAAGGGATTCTAAACCTCATTCACAAATTACCCTAGGTGACTTAGGATGCTGATTGATCAGATTAAAGGATAGATAGATGATTGCGGCACATAATCCACCTTGAGATTGAAAGTGGATTGATTAGGTCAATGATGATGATTAGCTCAGGACGAATAACAATCCTAAGAAGATTTGGATGATGACGATCAAATTCAGACACCTAGGTCAATTTGGATAATAAATTCAAATGAAGTTCAGAGGATTTTGATTGAGAAAATGATGAGGGATGTGTAACCTAGAGATGCTTTCATATGATGTACCTATATTATTCGAATGATGAACGAATGACCTTGGGAGAATGAAGATGGACTAAATCTCAAATTGGGATTAGATCAGAGGACATGATATGATTTATCCTAAACCAATTTCAGTGGTTTTAACTAGAGGACATAAGATGCTGACAATCAAATTTTTCCAGATTTGGCAGTTTTTAAAAATTGTCAATTTTTGCCATTTTAGGTAACTACACAAGCATATCTTTGAGAGTCCATTTTTTTCCCAAAAACTTCCTAAAGCCAAGGTAGGCTGAATTAACAACTAACATCCTAAATTTGAGACATGCATTTTGAGTTATTAATGAAAATAATTTTTCAAAAACTGAAAAAAACACTAAATTGCAATTTTGAGGGTCAAGATGAAAGTTTGAAGCCCTAAAATTGTGCTGAAATGGGGACCAACCAAATGAGGGTTGTTGAGAATCCACATTCCACCTCATAATGGAACCACTCGTAAAATTTCAGCCCAATTGGACACCCAAGTCAAAAGTTATGGCCTCTGGAAGTTTCTGCATAAAAATCAAAACCCCTGAAATGAAGTCTAGATGATTGGGATGGATGATTTGATGATAGATATGGAATATAATGATGTTATAAGATGCACCTATGTGATTTGGTTGATGAAACAATGAATTTTAGAAGGAAATGACGATGATCAAAATGGATGAACGAGTACTCAGAACGAGTAAACGAGTGCTCAGAACAGATGAACGACTACTCAAAACAAGTAAATGATTGCTCAAAATGAGAGAGTGACTCTTAGAATGAGGAGATGAATGCTTAGAATGGATGAATGATTACTTGGAATGAGAAAATAGGTGCTCAAAATGGGCAAATGGGTACTCAGAATAGGCAAATGGGTGCTCAAAATGACTGAACGGATGGTGAAAATGACTGTTTGGAGGGCAGGTACACCCCTCTATAGGGCTAGTACACCCCTATATAGGGAAGGTACACCCCTCTGTAAGGAAGATACACCCAACCTAAGAAACAAGCTGTTTGACTGAATAGAAGGAAAAACTGACTATTTGGAGGGAAGGTACACCCCTCTATAGGGCAGGTACGCCCCTCTGTAGGGTAGGTATGCCCAACCTAAGAAACAAGTTGTTTGATTGAATAGAAGGAAAAATTGACTGTTTGCAAGGCAGGTACGCCCCTTTATAGGGAAATTACGCCCAACCTAAGAAATAAGCTGTTTGATTGAATAAAAGGAAAAAATGACTATTTGGAGGACATGTATGCCCTTCTGCAGGGTAGGTGCACCCCTCTGTAGGGAAGGTACGCCCTTTTGCATGGTAGGTACGCCCCTCTGCGGGGTAGGTTCACCTATTTAGTGAAAATTTTGATAATTTGGACAAAAATAGATGCTCAGATCAAGTAAACTGACACTTTGAATGAGGGGATGAATCCTTGAATCAAGGAGATGAATGATTGGGATGGGGAATGGATACTTGGAATGGGGGGACCACTGCTCGGAACAGGCAAACGAGTACTCGAAATGAGGAAACAGGTGCTCGAAATGAGCAAACGGGTGCTCGAACTGGCTGAATAGATGATTAAAAAGGCCATTTGGAGGGAAAGTTCACCCAAGTTAGGGAAGGTACACCCCTTTAGAGGGAAGGTATGCCTGTTTGGTAAAAAGATTGACAATTTTGAGAGAAACAGGTTGTAAAATGACTGAGACAGAGGGTAGGTTCGCCCCTCTATACCAAAACTGAACTTGACTTAGGTGAAAATAGTTATGGCAAAGGACCCAAAAGACTACAAACAACAAGAAAAAATAAAAGGCTAAATTGACTCAACAGTAATGCATTCGTTTCGCATGAAGAAAATAGTTCAAGTAGCACAATCCTAAGATTAGTAGTAAAAGGGTATGGCCGACATAGTCCTTAATCTAGGATGAACAAGTTGTCTAGGGAGTCCTTGATATACTCTTGGTACATGAGGAACAACCATGAACACCAACCCATCACGGGCGTGAGTCCAAAACCCCAGCGAGATACTGAAGGGCTCAAACCAACTCTTCACGTCTATTTAGGTATCACCCTTGCTTCGATACTTCGCCAAACACGACGTGACTGGATTGAGGTACAAATTAGGCTCTCCCCCCTTTGTATACCCCATCGGTATGTGTGGTTGGGATCATCCTTTGGGGTGATGAAATCCCCAAGCAAGTCCCACTAGAAATAGAGCACTAATCATTTTCAGCTACTCCCCAGGCTCACACTAAGTGCAATGGGAAAGTGTGGAAAATGTCGTGCCCTCTTGGGTAACAAAATGGACTTGCAAACATAGAAAACAATATATTTGACACCCCCTAATTAAACTATGTGCCTATATTAATCAGTGAAAATGATAAGGAAAACGATAAACAAACTAGATAAATCGATTGTCCTACAAGAAAAACGTTAGTTGTTTTGTTCTCTGTTCTTTGTCAATCATGAAATAAGCTACATGAATGTTAGCAAAAACATGAACACACTCACAAACAGGTGATGTTAGGGGGTTAGAATCTCAAAATGACAAAAAAAGAAGCTAAAATGACTATTTTACCTCACACAAAGATTCTGTCAAGGGAAGGTACGCCCCTCTAGGAGGGAAGGTACACCTCTCTGTGGCTGTCAAGGGTAGGTATGCCCCTCTGGGAGGGAAAGTATTCCCCTCTATGGCTGTCAAGGGTAGGTACACCCCTCTGTAGAAAATAGTTAGAACAAAAGCTAAAAAAGTGAAAAAAAAATTGCTGTCAAGGGCAGGTATGCCCTCTATAGAAAAATAGTTAGAAATAGAAACTAAAAAGCTAAAAATAGGAAGTTTTCAAGGGTAGGTACACCCTTCTAGGAGGGTAGGTATGCCCCTCTATGGCTATCAAGGGTAGGTACACCCCTCTGGGAGGGCAGGTACGCCCCTCTGGGAGGGCAAGTATGCCCCTCTGTGGCTGTCAAGGGTAGGTACGCCCCTCTGGGAGGGAAGGTATGCGCCTCTGTGGCTGTCAAGGGTAGGTACGCCCCTCTGGGAGGGTAGGTACGCCCCTCTGCAACCTAAACCTACAAAAAATTAAACAAAAAACGTAAAAGATAGGGACCTGTTTGTGGGTCCCACCGGGTGTGCCAGAACTGTGTGCAAGTGTTTTCTATTCTAAATATGAAAACTAAACTAAGAATGAAAAAATGAAAACACTAGACCACCTCAGTGATTAGCCTAAGGAAAACACAAAAGAAAAAATAAAGGTAAACGATTATACTTTTCTTTCGTATCGATCTCCTTGGTTGGCCTTTGATGCTAGTTGGTATATATGATCCTTTTGATGGCAATGGATGAAAATGGATGGATGCAAAGTGGGATGAAGGATAAACTAAATATTCCATGGTGATGAAGTGAAAGTAAATATGAAAAATGGTTGGGAATGCAAGTAATTGCTTAATGGAGGCTTGAAAATGGCTCACAATTTTGCTAGCATGAGGGTAATGCTTAAAGTGTTAGAATGAATGAAAAAAGGGGGGTATTTATAGAGGAAATTGAATTCTCTAGAGAATTCAATAGCCAAGATTAAGTCACCATGGCCAAGATGGAGGGCTATGGTGAGTTGAGGACTCACAAGCCCTCACCTCTTGCCATGTGGCAGATGATGTGTCACAAGGACACACGAGGTGGAAGATGACATGTGATGGGAAGGTACTTGTAAGTATCTTGGAATAAGGATGATGTGACCTCTTAATGATCACATGGGGAAGAGGAGAATCTTGGATGGATAAAAAGTGAATTTAAAATTCACATGATTGGGAGATCTTGTGGATAAGACAAAGTTCCAAAAGAGAGAGGTGAGAAGTACCTTAGATAAGACAAGGTACTTAAAAAGGTAAGTACTTACCCACATGTGACTAATGTGACAAGTCAAATGTTCTAGAAGACCTTGGCACATGTGATTGATGTGACAAGTCAATGGTTCTAGAACTTTGCATGGGAATAAGGAGAGTCTTGGAAGGATAAAAGGGAATTAAAAATTCCTTGGGGGAAGAGAGGGACCTTGGATGAATACAAAGGAATAAAAAATTACTTGGGGGATGGGGAGTGTTAACCAAGGTACTGATTAGACTTAACTGATCTGTAATTAGAAGATAATTAGTGGCTAAGGAAGATTAAAAGCCAACTTGTAAAAGTTGGAGGATGTGACACATCTTAATCAAGGATTAGGCATGTGCACATCCCTAATGAAGAGATTAGGAGGTTGATTAGGATTTAAGGAAAATGATGTGACATGTGAGGAATTAAATAAATGTCATATTTATTTAATTCATTTGATGAAAAGGGGAGTAAAGGGGGTGAGGTATTTAATTATTAACTAAATATCTTAGGCATGTAGAAGAGTTAAGGGTATTAATTAGATAATAGAAATATTACCTAATTAACGTGAATAAGGGGATGTTTAGACGAAAAGGGAAAAATTTGGACAAATGTAAGTGTCCAAATTTAGATGTCTATAGAGATTAATGTCAAGATATTTAGAAATCGCTAAGGATAAATCCTTAGGACAAGCCGTAATATCAAGGCTAACTCAAGAAGTCCATATTTAAGCCTAAGTGTTTGAAATTTGGATAATGAATGTTTGTTTTTGAATCATTTTGAAACCAAACAAAGTGTTAAACTGACTCACGATCATTACAACCCTAGGATAGAAATGGCTATATTTGTTGAATCCCCACTAGGATTTCTCCAAATAATAGACAATGCGAACAGTTAGAGATTTGGCGACATTGGCTCCCCTCCACGACACACACTTCTCGGGACCACCAAATCTCAAAATCCTTAAAATCCTAAGATTAAAACGAATTTTTCTATTTCTACAATTGAATAGTACAAATGTGGGGTGGCTTTAGAATGACTGTTCCTGACACCAACAAATATTAAGTATTTTTTGACTTCTACACAAAGGTTTGTAATAAGGGCATCCAGTTTAGAGGACACTATGATAAACTCCCTCAAGATGTCTCCCAACCCTTAGAACAAGGGATTTACACATCATAAAGATACTGGGGGAGAGGTATCATGCATCATGCTTGTTGATTGCAAACTTTCCTTGCAACCACAAATTTATATAGCGGTTCAGAAGAGCCTGGCTTATGCTCATTACCATTTGGGTCATTCCCTTGGGCTGAGTACTTTTTCCCACCAAGTTAGGCCCTCTAAAGGTGAACAATAGCAAGGAAGTACATCCATAGTTTTATTATCTTTTCTTGCATAAACAAAGAGAGAACACATGCTAGGCCTTTTCTCACACTAGCATGGTTGCTTAATTTTAAACACAAATTTGAAAGATTTGGGTGATTTTGCAAAGTGTTGGAGAATGTTTTTGTTTCTCAAGATTTCCAAATGACGTGAGAGAATTGCATATGCATTCACCAAAAAAGTTAAAAATCACAAAACATAGCAAACAATTGTCAATTTTAACCTTTCAAAGCAATGATGAATTCATTTTCAGCACCAATTGAAAGATAAAGTTTTCCTTGTTCAATTTTAAGGCCAATTGAAAGATGTGATGTGAGGGTTCAATTTTATCCAACTTGAGAATTCATTTTAAACCAAATTGAATTCTAGTGCATTTCCTAAAGTAGAAAGTAGAATGCATGAAAATGGGTTATAATTTCCCCAAAGCATCAAACACTTGTTACAATCATAGAATTTGAGAGAGGAGAAAATTTCTTTCACTTTCGCTCCATATCCTTAAAAATTGCAAAACCCTGTTAGTCTAACAACCAATTCATAGTCAGGCATGCACGAGTGATAAGATAAACTAAAGAAATTAAGTCACATGTTGAAAAAATAAACATAAAACTTCTTACCCTAGTTGGGCATCACTGAACATGATTGCATCATAGTTTGAGATTTGAGCATCGCTCTGGTGAAAACGGGTATCACTCTACAACAAGACCAGTGAGAATGATTGCATCACTATTTTGATGGGTGTCGCTTCTAATGGTGGTGTAGCTGTTTGGAATTTAAAAGTGTTAGACTGGTGAGTTTGAGCATTTCCATTTTCATTTCATGATTTCTTCAAATTAAATACGTTTTGCCATATTTAAATCAATGTTGGTAGATTAAATATGCATCACTGTTTCAAATTGCTCAAGTGTCGCTATATGGCGACACTATTGAAACAGTGTCCTTGTTTGTGATTTAAGCGTCATTGTAACCTGCAAAACAACATGAACATGGAATTTGAACTAAAAAATTGTTAAATGATCGGTTTTCCCTCCTAGCGCTAGAACATGAAGAATCGAAGCATAATAGAGCCACCAATACTTGAATCTCAACAAGATCAATCAAATGAAATTGAAACTAAACATTTTATCAAAACCTAACATACTAAATCATGAAAGCTTCCAAAAAAAAAACTCTAATCCATCTAAAAATTATCTTGTTGTGGAATTGGTGTCGTGTTGATGTGGAACGACAACCCTTTCCCAATATCATGATTAGTGAGCCTGTTTCAGTTGATTCTATGGAAGAGAATCGATATAACCATAGTGATTGATGTATGAAAACCTAGTTTATGCACAAATGAACATGATGCAAGCTAAGCTACCATGATTTTATTCTACAAATGGTCTAATTATTTTATTGCTAAGCTAATCTAAGCTAAAATTATGCTAAAAGATGAAACCCTAATTCATTTACAAACTAAGATGGATGCATGGAAGCCATTAATGGATGCTCTAAGCTATTATGCAATGAAAATGAATTGAAACAAGCTAACAAGTGAGTAAAAGATGAGTGTGTATGTGAGTGAATTCAACAACATGACTTTGCAATTGAAAGATGGATCCATTTGTCTCCAAATAGTGATCTATTTATAGGAGAGCAAATGAGGAATGAATGGTTGAGGTCAAAAAGCTTAATCATCAGTTCAAGATGAAGGGGATGAGAGGCATGGATCATGGATTCTCATCAAAGGATGAGTATACATGATGGGATTTTAATCAAAGGCTCACACTTGCCTCAAACAAACACACTTTTAACTTGCTCACATAGGTCAAAGGTAACTTGCTCAAAAGGCTAAAGGTTAACTTGCATTTGAAGCTAAGTGAGTTGATTGGAGGAGAGAGAATATTCCTTTTGGGTGAGGAAAAAGGTAATTCACAAATTAAAAAAAATTTTAACTGTGCAAAAAGGATAAAGAATATTCCATGGGAATATTCCCTTTGCGTGGAGGAAAATTACTTTAATTGCTAATTAAACAAGGTTTAATTTATGCAATTAGGGAATTAGAAGAATTAAGAGATATTTATTAAATTAGATGATTTAATAAATAGGGGAGGGGTGAAATGATATTTAATTAAATAGGATGACTTAAGGAATTAAATTAAATATTTTGATTTATTTAATTTAATTAGATGAAGTGTTAGTGCGAAAAGAGATGAATTAACCCAATTTAATTAATTAGGTTAATGGATGAAAATGATCCAATTAATTAATTAGATAGGCTAATTAAATTAATTAACTAAGCAAAAAAGGGATGGATTAAAGAGGAAATGATGTTAATAAATTTGATTTAAGTGTATGACATCGATTAGGATTTTTTTCAGTGTCTACACAAGGGAACTATATGATGCAAGTGTCAAATTCATCTAACACTTGCACCTCAGGTGAACATACAACAATAGGGGTGAACTTCTTTGAAGATAGGTCAACATCCAAAAGAAACCCTTCTGTAGAGGGAAGAGAAATCACGTCACAAAAGGATAGGCCATTACTATAACCACTAACATCCTCATTGCATGAACTAAAACAAAAAGAGAAAGTTTCCATCTCACATGGTGATGCAAAGTATGCATTATCTACTTGTTGATTTGCACAAGAAAGACCTTTCTCATGCACCTTAAATGAAAGGCTTTGAAGCTCAGGAATACTATCAAATTGAGCATCAGGAGCATCACTCTCTAGGCAGATGTGTGGCTACTCAATGGTGTAATTATCAACATGTTGGTCCCACGTGAAGCATTCTAACTCATTCACATTATCCCTAATGTCAAAGGTCACATCTTCATCTTTAATGAAGACCTTATATTCAAAATTGCTATATGTAGGGACATTGGAAATCCAACATACATCATAATTACATGCATTGATGCACACTTCATCAACACATACGTCAGGTTTGTGAGGTACTTTGACTGAAGAAATGGATTCTTCAATTTCTCTCACTGTGTTCATTTCTTTTTGGCAACTAGCTGCCACAAAAAAAGACTCTTGGCATGTAATGGATGCCATATCCTTTGCTACAAATTCACTCTTATGATACTTCCCAAAAAAAATCTATTTTGGGGGGTGATGATTTAATGTTTAAACATGAACAAAAGGTTTCTATAACATCCCAAAAGAGGTCCTCCACCTCATAATTGTAGACGTCAATAGATAGGGGATCCTCATCCACAATAATAGTATTGGAGCATAACAATCTACTGAGATGGGGGGGTGAATTATTAGATCACTTTAAAATTTATCCTTAGAGATTTTATGCATATCAAAACTTAACATGCAAAAAAAAAAAAAATTGAACCATAGATTTTTGGCATCAATGCACTTCTCTAGCTCTTCTAGGGTTTTTCACCTAAAAGGAGAGAGGTAGGGCCAAAAATGCTAAAGGGTTCATTCAAATTATATTATGTATGATGTTATCTAAGCTAAATGAAGTGAACTAAATGAAATTAAGTGATCTATTTGACTGATTATGAATGTAAAACTAAGATTTAGGCTATGTTGGAAAACACACTATGATATGCAAACAATGAACTAAAAGATGAATAAATGCAAAAGAAAAAAAAGAAAGGCTGAAACAAAGTGCACCTGGGCAAGATTTGAGGAATCTAGAATGGTTTTATTATTGTATGAAATTACTGAAAATCAATAGTGGGACTCATTTGCCTAGGGTGGTGAATTAGTCTTGCTACTAGTGAAAAACTGTCAGAAGCAAGTTTTTGACTGTTGGGATCCAGAATCTAACAAAATCTAGATTTTCAATCTTAAGGTTGGACTCATTCACCACTGGTGGTGAATTATTCCTCTCCCAAAATTCTGAGAAATTAGGAGACAACTCTGGAACTCCAGATTTGTAAATGTTGGCTTGTTGGGTTGTCGAAGTCAATTATGTAGGAAACAAACATAAAACCTTCTCCAAGCTTGAAATATGATTGATTTGAATTGAATCACCTAGTTGACTTGTTGAACAATCTTCAATCACCTAAATGCTTGTTAAATATATATACCTAGATCTGCAAACACACATGCAAGAGGGGAAAAATGCTTGAGGGTTAGTAAATAGGGGTTTTCCTTGGTCAAACCCCACATTGGTAATCAAACCCTTAATAAAATAATGAAATGAAAGAGAATGATAAACAAATAACATGCAAATGCTATCAACTTACCAAACCCTTGTTGATGAAAATTTGAAGTTGTATCAATGGATGCTCCATAATGCTTGAATAGTGCTTGATTTGATGTTGTAAGATGCTTGAATGCTTGAGTGAATAGGTGAATGAGTGAACTTGATGAATGGGGGTTAGAATGGCTATAAAAACACTTATTTATACATTCTTGTGCCTTAGTAACCCTTTAATACCTCATCATAGGCCGATATCAAGTGATTTTGAATAAAAAATTGAAAGGAAATTTAAAATATTTTGAATTTGGAGCCAAGGGGAACTCATTCGCCACCCATGGCGAATGGGTCCCACCTAGGACCTGAAAATGGATGTTGGTAATATCTTGTATTTAATGCTATTTGTCAGGCTTACATTCAAAAATAAACTTAATTAAAGATTATAAGGGCATAACAGGGTCAGATAAAGCATAAGAAAGGTGTAAATAGTGAAGTTGTTAGAAAAGTGTGAAATCTTGTTACAAGACTTTACAACACTTCAAAATAGGACTTGATTAATGATGAGAAGGTGATTTTTAGGTGAATTTCAATGAATAGAGTCTAGAAGAGCGTAGAAATGTTTTACAACAATTCACAACACCTTCACAAGATGCCCTTATTTGAATTTTAGTACATAAATATGCATGTTCAAGCCACATTACAATATAAAATCAAAGAAAAATGGACCAAACATCATAAAACAAGACCTAAAAGGCCATGAAAATGACCAGGGGCCATTTTTATGACACATTTATCCCCCACTTTAGTGAGAGGATGAACTTGCTTCAAACTCACACTAAAGTAGCCACAAACATCGAGAGGAGGGTTCAAATGCACTTACATTAGCAAGATGGAATGACAATGATCAAGCCCCTAGGATGAAGATCCCATGGAAAACTAAGCATAAGAAGAAAGGAACACACAAATGTTGAGAATCAGATGAAGCTTCGATCTTTTGTCCAACTAGTTGTGGATTAGATCTAGGCTAAAAGAGAATGTATACTCACTTTGGGGTGACAAAACTCATGATGGTCTGCCAGGTGAGAAAGCCCAAAAAGGGGAGATACATGTACGCTAGTTGGTATGCACTCACAAACACAAAGGTTGCTATTGGGAAAGTCATGCCACTAGATGGGCTTCTCGCTCAACCATATCAAAGTTATACCTCCTGATAACTTTAACAAGGTGCCACAAGGAAAAATGTCAGTTTGTGCTTCATGAGACAAGCAAAGCTCTATATGCTTAGAACTCATGAAGCAAAAGGAAGATACCATAGGAATGCAAGTTGCATTATGCAAGGTGGAAAAAATGAAAAATGTAAAATGTAAAAGATATTTAAAGGAGTCTTGTTAAGTTCATACAAGGTCAGTCACTTAGGGAACATTGTGTCTAATGTATCAAAGAGAGGACCAATCAAAGAATAGTATATTCACAACTTAGGGGATGCAGTGTGTCACATCAGGCCACCAAGATGAATGTAATATGCTAAGATAGATCACACTTATGAAGGACATCACACAATGTCATCCACAAAGTGGCAAACACATTATATGAACAACAAGGCTACACTAGGAATGAAGAATGCAAATGAATTAATGGTAATGGATGCCCCCCACTTTAAAGGAATTTCTACACATCATCCTGTGAGCAATTACTTGAAAGTAGAAAAGTAAAGAAAATGAAAAAGGAAAACAAGACATGAGAGCCAACTTGGAAAGCCCTATGCCAAGTCATATGTTTCAAAGTTCGGTTGCGTCATGTCAATGAAAATGAAAAACAAAGAAAGGGAGTTTCCCCCCAAAAAAGAGCACACCAAAAACATAAGGGATCTATGGTTTTGGGGTAAGTATGTTCATTGCTGCAATGTGTTTATTAAAGAGCTCAGAACTGTCATCATTCCCCAAAGCACATAGAACTGGAAGAATGACACAAAGAGAGTGAAAATGAAAGGAAAAAAAAGTTCGGTTTGGGTCAACATGGAAGAGACATTTTAGTCTCAATGCCTTGCATCATCCCCAAAAGGAAAAACACAAGAAAAAGATAAAGTAAAAAGGAAAAGGGACCGTTTGGGTCAACATGGAAGAGACATAGGGTGCCTTAACGCTTTGCGTCATCCCCAAAAGGAAAACACAAGAGAAAATAAAATGAAAAGGTCAACAAAAAAGAAAAGCTTTTGGGTCAACATGAAGGAGACATTGTGGTCTCGATGCCTTGCGTCATCCCCAAAAGGAAAAACATACGATAGAAGGAAAAAAGGAAAAGGACCTTTTGGGTCAACATGGAAGAGACATAGGGTGTCTCTATGCTTTGTGTCATCCCCAAAAGGAAAATACAAAACAAAAGAGAAAAATACAATGCATGACATATAGAAGAAGAGAGGTACAAATAGAAGAAGTGTACGACGAGAGAGAATATGAAACACACGTTATGGGGGAACACGATACACACATGAAGGAAAAAGGAGAAATTAATGTAAATGGAACTCAACCATTAAATAAGTTATTGGTTTCTAAATGTTAAGCATCTAAGAGAAAAAGGAATAATATAGTTAAGAGACAAAGACAAATGCATTACAAGGACAAGGCTAACAATTTCTTGCCCCCACAAAGTGTAAAGGAAGGAATGAGCCAAGGTGAGTGATGGAAAAGGATCATGCAATAGTGAGAATAAATATTCTACAACTATGGAATGATGATGGGATTTGTTTGCTTTAAGGTACAATGGGGAAACAATCGGTATAAGTGAAGTGATACTTATCCAGTATGTCCTTCAATGTCTGACATTATTCTATTCGATGACCAAGAATGTGATGATATTTGCAAAATGGTATGTTAGAATCTTTAGGATGAATTACCAACCTATTCATAGGTGGTAAAAGTATAAGGCCTTTGTTTAAAAGTAGTTGAAGTCTCCTTTCACACTCAGGTGGAGGATGTGTAGGAAACTTGAGTTTCTTTAATTTGTAAGGTCATTTTCGTTTGCTAGACTCTCCTTGCTCATGAATAGGAGGAAGAGGACCCATGGGAATCCTAGCATCATTTTCATTAGAAGGGAGTAATGGTTGTTCACGTGGAAGGAGAATGTTCAAGTAAGAAGGAGCATCCAAGATCACTATACCAACATCCTGAAGTCTCCTAGGTTGAAAAGGAGGTCTATCAGGATGAAAAGGATCTTGATAGCCTAATCCTGTTGTGTGCGCATCGGTTGGTTGTTGTTCAAGAAGTTGATGAATGTCATGTTCATGTGTTGTGTCACAACCTTGTTTACTAAGGATAGTGAAACCTTTTCCATATGTTTCTTCAAGGTTTTATGAGAGTGTTTGTGACTTTGTGATCGTAGAATGGTTGTGAGTTTTGTTTAGAGGAACTAGGTCCACTTGAGGGAGGAACCTTAGGTCCTTCATTGATTTTAGAATGTAAGTATGCAAAGTGATCAGGAGGTACAATAGTAGGGAGATATTTTGTCCTCATGGATGGATAAAAGGCTACATTGGATTCAAGGTTGTCAAGGAATTCATTTAAGAACTTGTTCATGCTATAATCATCTTCTCCAATGATGTCTACATCACGAGGAGGAAAATCATGAGGAGTTGAAGTAGCATGAGGAAGCTCAAGGTCATTAGGATCACAACCAAAGGCACAATTGGACATGTCTATAAAGGATTTTAATGAATTCCAAAACTTATTAAAAGAAAATGCCATGATACAAGTAAACTAAGATGCAAGAAATAGTTGAAAATAGAGAATCTGGAAAGCAAAACAAAAAGCAACTGTAGAAAACTATAATGTAGGAAAATGCTAGAAAATGTCTGAAAATACTGTGTAAAAAGTGCAGAGGGATTGATTCGCCCAAGGTGGCCAATGAGTCCTAGTATGATTTTTTTTGTGTTTTTCAAAAAATTTAAAATGATTCTAATGCTTTTTAGAATGCAATTAAGGATGCAAAATGCAGATTTTTAGTTTTTTCAATGATATGCAATGCAAGAATGAAATCTAAACAAAACTTTCACTAATGTAATACGAGAAGTCCTAGAATGCAAAACAAAACAATATGCTAATTGACTATTGATGCAAATGTAATCAAGGATGCAATATGTGAATGAAATCAAAAATGCAAAGTATTCAAAATGCAGGTTCACCAAAATGAACTGTAGATTTTTGGCACTAATGCACTTCTCTAGCTCTTCTAGGGTTTTTCACCTAAAAGGAGAGAGGTAGGGACAAAAATGCTAAAGGGTTCATTCAAATTATGTTATTTATGATGTTATCTAAGCTAAATGAAGTGATCTATATGACTGATTATGAATGCAAAACTAAGATTTAGGCTATGTTGGAAAACACACTATGATATGCAAACAATGAACTAAAAGATGAATAAATGCAAAACATAAAGAGAAAGGCTGAATTAGAGTGCACTTGGGCAATATTTGAGGAATCTGGAATGGTTTGAATGATGTCTAAAATTATTGAAAATCAACAGTGGGACTCATTTGCCCAGGGTGGCGAATTACTCCTACTACTGGTGAAAAACTATCGGAAGAAAGTTTCTAACTGTCGAGATCCAAAATCTAACAAAACCTAGATTTTTAGTCTTAAGGTGGGAATTATTTGCCATGAGTGGTGAATTAGTCCTCTCCCAAAATTTTGAGAAATTAGGAGACAACACTGCAACACCAGATTTGGAAATGTCTGCTTGTCAGGTTGCCAAAGTCAATTATGTAGATAACAGATAGAAAACCTTCTCCAAGCTTGAAATATGATTGATTTGACTTGAAGCACCTAGTTGACTTGTTGACCAATCTCCAACCACCTAAATATTTTTTAAATCTGCATACCTAGGTCTGTAAACACACATGTAAGAGGGGAAAAATGTTTGAGGGTTAGAAAATAGGGGTTTTCCTTGGTCAAACCCCACTTTGGTAATCAAACCCTTAATAAAATAATGAAATGCAAGAGAATGCTAAAAAAATAACATGCAAATTCTATCAACTTACCAAACCATTGTTGATGAAAATCTGAAGTTGTATCAATGGATGCTCCACAATGCTTGAATAGTGCTTGATTTGATGTTGTAAGATGCTTGAATGCTTGAGTGAATAGGTGAATGAGTGAACTTGATGAATGGGGGTTAGAATGGATGTAAAAACACTTATAAACCTTCTTGAATTTATACATTGTTGTGCCTTAGTAACCTGTTAATACCTCACCATAGGCCGATATCAAGTGATTTTGAATAAAAACCTAAAAAGAAATTTAAAATATTTTGAATTTGGAGCCAAGGGGGACTCATTCGCCACCCATGGCGAATGGGTCACACCTAGGACCCGAAAATGGGTGTCAGGAATTATCTTGTATTTAATGTTGTTTGTCGGGCTTACATTCAAAAGTACACTTAATTAAATCTTATAAGGGCATAAAAGGGTCAAATAAAGCATAAGAAAGGTGTAAATAGTGAAGTTGTGCCTAGAAAAGTGTGAAATCTTGTTACAAGACTTTACAACACTTCAAAATAGGACTTGATTAATGATGAAAAGGTGATTTTAAGGTGATTGCAATGAATAGAGTCTAGAAGAGTGTAGAAATGTTTTACAAGACTTCACAACACCTTCACAAGATGCCATTATTTGAATTTTAGTACATAAATATGCATGTTCAAGCCACATTACAATATTAAATCAAAGCAAAATGGACCAAACATCATGAACACAAGACCTAAAAGGCCATGGAAATGACGAGGGGCCATTTTTATATGGCACACAAACATGCACACACAACATCACATTACACAAGATGTACGTGGAGAACCCAAGATGGGAAAAACCACAATGAGAAATGCTACTAGGATCTACTATCCTAATCCAACCTCACAATCATAATTTCTATTACTTTGTTTAAGGGAAACAACCCTAAGGAGACACAAATCTCTTGGTTATAGGAGGACCCACTCCAAGGAAGAACCCACTCCCTAATCTGAGCAGCTACCTAAATATATGATGATACCCACCAATTAGATTTACAACTCAAGTTATTACAATTAATTGTTTTGAATACAATTCAATGTTGCAACTTAATTTGCAACTACACAAATATATGTTGCAATCTCTACAACTCACTCTCTACTTTGCACCTTACTCTATCTCCTCTACTCTTCTTTGCACCTTGAATGAAAACCCTTATAATGATCTCTATTTTGTTTGGGTTTCATTCAATCTTCACAAGTGCATTCTCTACCTACTATACAACTCATCCTCTCTCTCTGTTGCATACATTGCTCAACCAACACTTAGACAATTTTCTGATTATCTTATTTTGCATACCTTCACCGACTTGCAATTATTCCCTCAAGCTTTGCACTATTGTCCAACACATTTGGAAACTTCTAATAGGGTTTTCTTGGTATCTTCTTCCAGAAGGTACCTGTTCATCAAGCCACATGACATCAAATTTGTAAGGAAGCTAAGATAGTGGAACAACTTCCTACACTAATCTTGAGAGGAGAATAATGAATTTTTTTTATAGATATTTAGTAGTTACAAAAACTTAAATAGAAATTTATTTAACATAAATATCATGCATACCATGACACAATGATTTATGTGGGGAAAACCCTCTCAAGAGAAAAACCCCACACTCCAAAAGCCTCCAAATATATTATTCAATAAATCACAAAGATTATAATATACTTATAGAGCAAGCTTCTCACAGGAGTATCACCACTCATGGATCAAGAGACAACATGATTGCTACCAAAATCTTAGAATACATTACCATCTCTCTCTACAACAACCATAATATAGCACCTTGTTAAAATAGGGTTATATTCTAGGGCAAGACAAGCCGACAAAAATATCGACCATTAGATCTAAAACCTAATAATTAATGGACTAGATTTAAAATGTATCATTTTTCTAATGTATGTAAGCCATTTTAGTAGTTTCCTAAAAAATTAAACAAAAACTTGTTTACATGCATCCCACTCTCCCCTGCCTTATGCCATTGTATACACCTATTGATGTAACTAGGAAATATATATATATATAAATATATATAAATCCTATCAACAATAAATAATTATATAATTTCAAGGTTGAGACACATCTTCCCAACAAATCTCCTACTTGTTGAACACCTTGCAAGAGCAACAAGAGGGAGTAAGCATTGTCTCTCAATTGCTAGGGGCCAAAACACCCATAGTCTCTGAACACCATTTGAACTTCTGTTTGCTCACATGCTTAGTTAAAGAATCAACAACATTCATCAGTCTCTACCTTAACCAACTTCACCCTGCCATCTTCGACCATATCTCTAAAAAAATGATACTGTACATCAATGTGCTTGGTCCTGGCATGAAATGTCAGGTTCTTGGGTAGACATATTACACTCTGACCATCACAATAAATTGTCACTACACCTTGTTTTATTCCAATATCTGAACATAGTCTCTTAAGCGAAAGGGATTCTTTACAAGCATGGGTAACTTCCATATACTCTGCTTCAGTAGTGGAAAAAGAAACCACAACCTGTTGCTTACTCATCCAACTGATTGCACCACCAAATAAAGTAAACACGTATGCACTGGTGGATCATCTGCTATCAATATCACCTGCCCAGTCTGAATCCACATAACAATGAATATCAAGGGAAATCTTGTCTTCAGTCACATTACTATGATAACATAAGGAAAAATATGAGGTACTGTGCAAATATTTGAAGACTCTTTTAACTGCATCCCAATGAACTCTACCCGGATTAGACATATATTTGGAAAGAACTCACAATGCTTGGGCAATATCTGGTGTAGTACAAACCATAACATACATCAAACTTCCAAATAAACTTTGGTAAGGAACTCTGCTCATGTCTTCCATCTCTGAAGGGGATGTTGGAAAATCTAAAATAGATAACTTTGTTCCAACAAAAAGGGGAACACACAATGGTCTACAATCCTGCATGTTAAATCTCTATAAAATTGAATTGACATACTTACTTTGGCCAAGCCATAGTTTTCTATTCATTCTATCTCTTTTGATTTCCATCCCAAGAATGTGCCTAGCTGCACCAAGATCTTTCATTTCAAATTTAGCAGCAAATTGAGATTTCAATTTTGAAATCATACCTTTCCCTTTGTCGATAAATGACATATCATAACATATAATGCAATAAACATGAAATGATCACCATTAGTTTTATAATAAACACAATGATCTTATTTAGAATGCTCAAATCCAAAACTCAATACATATGTGTCAAATTTCTGGTACCACATCTTAGGACTCTTTTTTAAGCCATACAAATATTTCTTCAATTTGTAAACCAATTTACTTTTACCTTTCACCACATAGTGCTTTGGTTGTGTCATATAAATATCCTCCTCCAAGTCACCATGAACTAAAGTAGTTTTCACATCCATTTGCTCAACCTCTAAATCATAAGTAGCAATAATAGCAAACAAAAATATAATGGATGCCATTTTTACAATAGGAGAGAATATCTCACCATAATCAACATCCTCAACTTGAGAGGAACCTTTCACAACCAACATTGTCTTGTACTTATCAATACCTCCATTTGAACTGATCTTTTTCTTGAACACCCATTTGCAACCAACAGGTTTCCATCCTTCAGGAAATGGTACAAGATCCCATGTATCATTCTTTTTCAAAGATGCCATTTCTTCATCCCTAGCAATCTTCAAGGAGTGTGCATCATTCATACCTAATGCCTCTTCTACAAATTTGGGTTCATCCATGTTAGTATTCAAAGAAAAAATACATCTCCAATCATCAGGTGTATACCTTTTTAGGTGGTTTTCTATTCCTTGTATACCTACGAACAAGTTGAGTTGGAGGTTCTTCCTCCTCTTCTAAAGATCCATAGCTAGATGGGCTCTCCTCAACTTCTTGTCTATCCTTGGGTCTCGATTCAAATTTCTTAGGTGTAGATGGAAATTGAATCAAATCTTCCTATTTACTTTGTTCTAGCTGCAATCTAATAGAGGAAGGCTTAGTTTCTCTAAAAAAAACACTTCTATATATTACCTTTTGTGCAACAGGTTCCCAAAGCTTGTATCCTTTCACACCATAACTGTATCTGATGAAGACACATTTCACAACCTTGTTCTTCAACTTTGTTTGCTTCTCCTTTGGAACATGTGCATATGCCTCACAACCAAAAAATATAAGATGTCTTAATGAAGGCTTGTGACCCAACCATGCCTATATAGGAATCTTATCAACAAGATCTAATTTAGGAGACATGTTAATCAGGTAACAGGAAGTGGCAATAGCTTCAGCACAAAACCTTTATTCTAGGTCAGCACCACACAACATACTCCTAGCCTTCTTCATTAGTGTCCCGTTCATTCTTTCTAAAACTCCATTATGTTATGGAGAATATGGAGTTGTATTCTATCTATGAATACCACAATATTTACATAATCTATCAAAATCATTAGAGAAAAATTCACCACCATTATTAGTCCTCAAAATTTTTATTTTCTTTCTAGTTTGCAACTTAACCATTGCTTTAAATTCTTTAAATTGACTGAAAAATTTAGATTTACTCTTTAGAAAATATAACCATGTCCTTATACTATAATCATCAATAAATGAAACATAATATGTGGATTTAACAATGGAAGGAACATCTACAAGACCAAACACATCATAATGAATAAGATCCAATACACCACAAGATTTATGAGAACTCGAGTAAAACTAAACACGGTTTTGTTTTCCATTAATACAATGCTCATAGAAATTGAATTCAAGATTACAATTAGATAAAACTTCAACAAAGTTTTTATTTTTCAAGGTCCTTAGAACCTTTTCTCCAATGTGGCCAAGTCTCTGGTGCCATAACATAGTTTTCTTTGCAGGTAACTTTGTTTCAAAAGAAAGAGCACGCTTGGCTACCTAGAAGCCATGACCATCTACTGAAGGTGAAACCCTCACTTCTTCCACATACTTTCTTTTCATAGAAGTACTATTACACTCAATATTGCATGCATCAATATTATACAATGTGCCATATCTGACACCTCTAGCAATCACCATTTCACCTCTAACCATATTGCATCCTATATCATAAAATACTACCTGGACACCTGCATCTATTAGTGTGCTCATAGATACAAAATTTCGTGCTAATCCAGGGATATGCAACACACCATTAATCCTTTTTATTCTACCATTAGGAAATATGATTTTAAATTTACCACAACCAACAATGTCTAAATGAGAATCATCGCCCAAGTACACCTTACCTCCATCAAATTCTTCATATTCAAAAAACCAATCTTTATTAAAGGTCATATGGTAAGATGCACTTGAGTCAATTAACCATTCATCATTACCTACATGAGTTTCCAAAGATACAATAAATGCATCGCCATCTTCCTTCTTAGACTCAAAATCATAATCAATTTTTTTTTCTTCTTTTCTTCTTTGCATTCCTTACGAACATGTCCAAGCTTACCATAGTTCCAACAAATAACTTTGGTCTTTCCAAGAGATTTAGATCTCCCCCTAGACTTGGATTTTTCATGCTTCTCATTCTTCTTGCCTTTTCCTTAGGTCTTCCATGAACATTTAGGGCCTCCTTGGTAGTGACATATACCTTCCTCCTCATCTCTTAGAAAGAAAAGAACCCACCACATCTTCAGTCTTCAAAATTACAGAAGTACTCCCAATAGCCATAACAAGAGAATCCTATGAATTAGGCAAAGAACAAAGCAAGATCTAACATTTCTCCTCCCCATCCATTTTGACACCAATGGATAACAATTGAGCCACCAACATATTGAATGCTTCTAGGTGGTCTGTGATTCATCCATCCTCTTCCATTCTCAAGGAATAAAATTTCTTCCTCAAGAAAATATTGTTCACTAAAGATTTGGCCTGATACAGCTCACCAAGCTTCTTCCATTGTTTCTATGTAGAGGTCTCCTCATGGACATTAATTAAAATAGAGTATTCCAAGCACAATCTGATTAGACCCTTGAATTTACGGTCCATAACATCATATTGAGTAGCCTAAGTAGGATATGTAGGCCTTGAAACATTCCCATCAATAACATCCCATAGATCTCAATCTATCAACAAATACTCCATCTTCAGCTTCCACATTTCAAAATTATTTCCAAAAAATTTATCCACCTCTATTGTCCCCGATGAACTTGCCATTTGAAAATTTATATAACAAAATCACAAAGTATCTTCTACACAAGCTCCCACTCAAATCTGGATTAGTTCAAAAAATAAAACAACCCACAAATGAAACCAAAGGTGATCAAGCTCTGTTACCACTTTTAAGGAAGCTAAGATAGTGAAACAACTTCCTACACTAATCTTGAGAGGAGAATAATGAAAATTTTTTACAGATATTTAACAGCTATAGAAAATTAAATAGAAATAAACATAAATATCATGCATACCATGACACAATGATTTACGTGGGGAAAACCCTTTCGGGAGAAAAACCCCACACTCCAAAATCCACCCAATATATTATTCAATAAATCACAAAGATTACAATATACCTACAGAGCAAGCTTCTCATAAGAGTATCACTGCTCAGAGATCAAGAGACAACACAACTACTATCAGAATCTTAGAATACATCATGGTATTTCTCTACCATAGTCGTAATACAACACCCTCATAAAATAGGGTTACATTCTAGGGCAAGACATGCCAAAAAAAATATCCACCATTAGATCTAAAACCTAATAATTAACGGTCTAGATTTAAAATGTATCATTTATCTAATGTATGTCAGCCATTTTAGTAGTTTCTTGAAAAATTTAACAAAAAATTGTTTACACGCATCCCACTCTCCCCCCTTATGCCATTATATACACCTATCAGTGTAACTAGGAAATATATATAAATATATATGCATCCTATCAACAATAAATCATTATATAATTGCAAGGTTGAGACACATTTTCCCAACAAAATTCAAATTTTGGTTCATTGGATTTTACTAAGTATGGAAATTTACAAAACCCTAGCCTTGATATGCATTAAATGCATTTCCTTGTTTTATTTGATATAATTTTGATCTTTTCACCTTGGAAATTTGTGCCGCTTCCCTGAAAATCAAATCCTCAATCAACTAGTCGCAGGAGTAGGTAGATCATTTAATTTCATCCTCTTAGTCAGTTACCAGACCTACTCGTGTTCATATTGTCATAGCCGTTTGAGATCTCCATCTTTAAATTAGGGCCATTGATTTTTTGTCTTCGTGCCACAATAAACCATTCTCCATTTAACGTTCAAACTTTAAAACATCACTGTTGGATGAAGTTATTTTAAATAGTTCCATTGATCTTATCTCATAGCGCATTGCTATAATACCTAGCACTATTTTATTCACAACAATGATGTGAATTAAATATGTGATGCAATCATTCATCGCAACCTACCCACCAAGACACTTGTCCACCTATCTTTGAGTCCATGTTCATTTCCCAACATTAAAACATGACCATCGAATTAAAGATCCATTTGATAATCATCGTCGATCTCCATCACATGCATCTTTTGTAGCATAGGATCCACCAAGACACACATCACAAGCAAAGACACGGGCCCACCAAATCTTAGTGGGCTAGTGAACTAACACCATCTATCATCTTCGTTAGTGCTATGCAATTTACATTAACAGTGTGAATTGACATATCGACCAGTTAATCACCATCATCTATTTTCACATGTGATCACCCAGTTCCATTGCTACACACTTTATTTGGGCTCACCTGACACATGTCACAAGCCTGCTATATCATAGGGCTAGATGAGGACCCACTACATACTCAACCAAGGCTTGATCACACCCATTGATCATTCTGAGGGAAAATATTAATCGCGTAACTTAGGAAACACTGTAGTTATTAAATATTTACTAGACTATTAAATGCTAGATGAAGGGGTTGGTTGCACACATGAATTCAAAGGATTAAGTTATGACTTAAGCAACTGGAAAATGCCAAAAAATATTCAACAACAAAATAGAAATAATTTTTGATGCCATGATTGTAAACCTTAGGGTTTAACTGTAAAACCCTAGTTCAGGCTGAGAGCATAAATAAAGCATTATTGAGCATATTTGAACTCTTCTGATCATGTAGACTAGACTAATCAAATCCTCTCGAAAAACCCATGTCAAATCTATAGTCATATTCCTTTGTAGACCTCATAGCAATATTGTAACTTTTTGAGCAACTTTGCAATGATTGCAAAACATGCTCCTTCCTCCATCAATCATCACTAAAACTTAAAAACCTTGATCCACTACATCTTTGATCACCACCTTGACATCAATGACACTTTTGACATCAATGAAAACCAAATTGGAAACAATATCCCCCTTTGTCATTGATGGAAAAACCAAATTCTCAACCAAATGCTCAAGGAGTACTGATACCAATAGCAGCTCCCCCTTAGGCTTTACACCATTTTCTCTCCCTGCTCAATTGAGAATTTGCACAAATTTCTCCCCCTTTGGCATCAATGGAAAAGGTTATCCTTACAACTTGTACACTTTCTCCCCCTTTGACAAGAATTTGAAAGAGAAAGAGTGGATTTTGCAACCATCAATTCATTAGAAATTTGTAAAACCAAACATACCAGACTTGATCTCTCCTTTCTTCTCTCTCCAAGGCTAAATGAAATGTTTGTGAAGCTCCCCTTGGAGTCATACCCTATCACTCAAAATTAGTGATATGAGGCAAGAGTACCCACTTTAAGTGTTGTTTGCTGACCTTTCTCTCTCCACACTTTATTGGGAATCTTTTCTACCTTTCCCGCTTCTTCTCAGGAACATGTGAACCTTTGTTCACACTAGGGGACATATTCCTCTTCTTACTCTATACTTTGGATCTAATGTAATTTTTTCTACAATATTTGGCTATGTGACCAAAATTGTTGTAGGTAAAGCACATAACATTCATATCCACTACATGAGAAAAATAATTCCTATTCATATAATTTGTGCTCCTAGATGCATATCTACACTCACAAGCCCTATGACCAAACTCATTACTTGAATAACAATAACTATAGAAAAATGAGGAATACCTAGTCATCTCTTTTCTTTATGCAGGATGAGGTGGTCTTCTTTGTTTTGGATTTTTCATATATCTCACCCTTGAGAAACCATTTGCATCAACTCCCTTTGTATGTTTCTTTTTATTCAAGTTTTTTAGGGATTGATTTCTCAATCTTCTTATTTGTTACAAACTTCTTTTCTTCATATGGATTCTTCATCTCAACAACATTCTTATTTGGTTTTTTGTTCTCAGTGGCAATCTCGTACTCTTTGTCATTCTTTGTGCAACATCTTTCTTCTGCTTTAAATATGTCATATAATTTTGTAGAACTAGTACATGGACTCTTTTCTTTCTCAAAACCTAGGCTAGAATTTTCTTTTGATGGATTTTGAGAGTTGATCAACTCATCTAATATCTCAGAGCCACCTTTCAACTTTATACCTTTGGCAATCTGCTCCTTAGCATGTGCTAAATATTTCCTCAGAGCCACCATTTATTCTTCCAGCTTTGTGCACTCTGATTGGATTAAACAATGGATGGATTTGGAGATAAACTATCCTTGTAATTATGTCCAACTGGTAAATATATTTAAATAAATCCTTAGGTAGTAGTGTCCTCAGTTTATCCCTAAGTGTCAATCTAGTAATCGTAAGCTTGTGAAGGGTGTTGCAGTAGTTTACCTAAGGGCCGAAACTAGTTAGCTAAGTGGGGATGGATGCAATTAACACACAATCTATATTCATTAAGAAATCTAGTTTTCAAACTTCCTATCAATTTCGTGGCAAGAACCTGTGTTAGAAACAGTCTATAACAAAGATAGATTAAAGCCAAACAGTAAAACAAAATGAAGACTTCACACTGAAAATGAATTGACAGAAGATAACTAAGTATTGGGATTGAAATATAATGTGCTAGAATAAATTCACATGTATTGATAAACACACATATTAGTGCTGATTGAAATGTTAAACTAAATTCATAGGAAATAGCAAACACACTGATTAATACTCATTGGAAAATAATATGCTAAACTAAATACATTTGTAACAACAAACACATTGATTAATAGTCCATCAAGTAATTACAAATGAACACAACGATTAAATATTTTAAAATAGATTAAAAATGAAGTACTTACTATCACACACATACTAATACTAGAATGTTTCACCAGGTAACTGAGGAAGTGGGCCCTACCTTCTCCGATTATCAGGTGATGAAATGAAAGCTTACTCCACGCTAATCAATACTCATGCAAATAATATTTTAAATCACAACATTTTCAAATGGGAAGAACAACTTATATATGTATATTATCGATATCAATCTATGCCTTAACATACATATTTATAGAGATTATGAGTTGCTAAGTTTATAATTAATGCTGATCAAAAAGCATATGATTGTTTAGGTTGTTTTGTCCTGCTGCAAACAACCTTAGAAGCTACTTAGAAGTAGATTACAAACTTTTATATTGTTTCAAAACGAATTAACAACTCAAACCAAACTTAATAAAAATGACACATGTCTCTTGAATGGATTTATCTCCATTCCACCGATGCTCCCATTTTCTCCCATGCGCTATCCACCTAATTATCCCCCGCTATCATAGTTAGACGATAATTAATAAATAATTGAAGGTTTTGATATATTTACAAGTTTTTATCTTTTCTTTGCATTTGATTAAATTTCCTCACTTCATTAACAAATAGTGATAGGAATAGAAAATGATACTATAAAAATGAAAGGGTAAAGGGAGAGTAAAAAGTAAAAATAATGACACATTTCACCCCCATCATTTCCCCTCAGCTTAGGGTTTTGCATGTCCTCATGAAAAAGAACATAGGGTACAAACCAGGTAGAGAAGCCAGTTTTTGCATTGAGCTGGAAAATTCCTTAAACCACAACTTCTTTAACACATGCATTTGATTCTCATGTTCTTGAATGGGAATAAGAGATACATTTGAGGTATTTTCTTTCTCAAGTGCTACTTTGAGTTGACTAATTTTCTCTGCCTATGAATAACTAAGAGACCCTACATCTTGAACTTGCTTTCATAGAGCCTCATTCTCCTCAATTAACTTGGTTACCAAATTATTCAAGCCACAAATTTCTTCATTTTTCAATAGAGGATTCTCTTCCTCAAAATCTTCCTCTGCCTCTTCTTTTGATTCTTGTTTTGCTTCTTGTTTTTCAGTGTGAGGTATTTCAAATTCATCAATTCCTTGTTCTACAAAATTTTCCAAGTTGTCATCACCCATTTGTTTAGTTTGAATAGGCTCATCCTGAATGGTGTTTTCATCATGAATACCTCCTGTGGAAATTGAAATTTCTTCTAAAATCAGAGAATTTTGTTGAGGCACTTCATTTTCTTGCTTAGGCTTAGTTTTATCTATTTCAGTGGTCATAGTTTCCTCTTGTGTCTTTCTCCTTTTACTCCTCCACAACTCCCTAGAAATTGCCTCTATTTTTTAGTTTTATGAAACACTATAGATAGGATTATCAAATCATCAACTTCATTGGGTTTCTCAGGACTCAAGACATTACTAAATCTGTTGGAAAAGTTTTCCAATTTATCCATTATGGCAGCTAATGATTTTTCCTTACCATGAGAAGCTTCTAAAATATTAGTTGAGGACGACCCACTATGCAATTTACTTTTACCCTTAAAGTTTGGTATACTAGTGTCAATAGATTTAATACTTGCATGTTTAACACTTGAACCCTTGACCTGTTTGCTGCATGACCCTAGGGTTTTATTGGTGTTATTCATAAAAAACCTTTTTGTTGGAAATTGGATTTCATCAAATGGTTGTCATCAATGTCAACACAATACCAAATGTATGAGGCATTTACCATAATATATTCCCTATTAAAGATGTTCTTTATCAATAAACCGGTGTGCTGGTTTTTGGGTCCAGATTCTACCACAAGACAAGCTATGTATCTGATATCTTAACTATGTCATCACAATTCATTTAGACAACTATATTTGAGAACTTGAGAAGTTTTGTGTTGGGAGAAGTAAGTTATCAATGACAGAGTTTAACTCTGTACACTATAGTTATGGTAGTATGATGAGAATTTGGTGTTACATCGTATTTGAAAGTTGTTTGACCATTTGAAGCTTTTATGTTTGGGTCCCAGTCTTGGACGACCTAACACATGTTATGTATTAAAAAGATTGAATCTACCTTGGGGATGTTTTTTATAGATCCTAGCCGACCTAATTGATGTATGACATGAATCAAATATAAGATGTTTTGAAGTAAAGAAATGTAAGAGAAAAAAAAGAGAGAAAGTGAGCGAGGAGTGAGTGTGCGAGTTCCTAAATGATTTATTAGTTATGGATTAGAGCATATTTGTTGAGTGACTGGTGTGTGAGGTATTACTTCATATTCTGAATGTCATTGGAACTAAATCCTGCACAAGGAAGGTGTATTTCATCAGTTCATACTTTTGGCAGTGAGCCATAACTTTTATATTCTGGCAGAAAGCCATCTTCTGTATCTCTATGGTAGTGAACCCTCTAGGTTGCAGCCTTATTGGATAGTGAGTCCTTATTTTAGGCAGTGAGCCTTTTTGTAATTGATTTTTTTATTCTCTATAGTGTGAGTTAATCCTCAGTATCGTGGTTTTTCCATAATTGGGTTTTCCACATAAATCTGGTGTTATTGTGTTTATGTGTTGGATTTGAGTTTCTACATTAGTATTTGATGATTAATCATTTAAACCATATTAAGTGTTAGTTTCGGTGATTGAATTAAAGGTTTATTTATGTGACAACTAATTCACCCCCCCTCTTAGTTGTCCTATTCAATAATTGGTATCAGAGCTTGGTCCTTTGGAATGAATTTAACAACTTGAAGGAGATCTTGGTAAATTGAACAAAATGGTGAAGAAATCTAACTTGGTTGAAGAATTAATAACAAATAATTTAGAGTTTGAAAGTGAAGGTCAAGAAAGCAGATGAATGCATTTAAAAACTAAGGAATCAGATTTGGAAGTTCAAATTGAAACATAAATAAGTTAGCTAGGAACTAAAGAAAGCAAAGGAGATTGTTGAGAATCTAAGAATGAAACTTGAAGAAAGAAAAAGTGTGGAAGAAATTTTGAGATTGGAAATTGAACAAAGCAAGATAGAGGAAGGATGCTTGAAAGAGATCACCAATCATAAAACAGAAAAATGTGATAAGATTGAACAAGAAGTAGTAACCCTAAAAGCTAGAAAAAGCGAAAGCTCATGAAGAATTATTCAAGACAAGTTTTACAATGCTTGATGAGTTGATTTTATCTCAAAAACCTGCAAAGGATAAAGGTGGTCTAGGACTTGAAGAAGGGAAAAGCTCAAAGACTAAACTAGTTCTCAACGAAGTGGACAATCAAAGGAAATTTCAAGGAAATACTTATCAAAATAAGAAGTGAAGGAAAAATATTGGAAGGTTTCCCATCTGACAACCTAATGCTCAAAGGTATCCATATTTCAATGGTCTTTGTTTCTCATGCAATAAATTCAGACATAGAGCAACAAAATGCAGAAGTAGGATGAACCAGAATAGAATGAGTCAGAATGTTGGATTCCTAATTGGACAATGCTATGTTTGCAACAAGTTTGGACATAGAGCTACCAAATTTAGAAGCCAGTTGATGATGAATAGGTTTAATGCTAACAAAAGGATTCAATTTTTTCAATGCTACTATTACACATGCAATATCTTCAGACACAAGGAAAATTAGTGTAGGTCAAGGATGAATGAAAATTCATTTGATCAAGGATATGTTGCCTGCTACATTTGCAAAAAACCAAGAAATATCTCAAAAAATTTTAGGAGCAAAGTTGGGAAGAAAACTAATCAAGAATAGAAGATCAAGCCTACAAACAAGGTAGATCTTGAAGAAGTAAGGAGAGAAATGGAAAAAATTTAGAGGAAGAAGGAAGAACTTGAGAACAAGGATGAATCAAACAACCATGTATCTACATCCGGTGCAAACACCTCTTCCAAGTACCTAACCCAGTAGTGGTTTTAGGGGGAGTAGTCACAAAAAAATCTAACAAGCCCTCGATATATGAGGTGTCATGCGATGACACAAGAATAAGTGATGTGAAACTTTATTTTGAAGGTATTGGAGAAAATTACAACATAAAAGATGCAAATAAGGAAAATTGCAGAGCTCTTCTTGGTTTACAGTGTATCTAGCAACTCAAAAGATGAAAAATAATAAATGCAAAATTAGGGAAAAATCAGATGAATTTAAGAAAAGTACCATGAATTGGAAGAAAAAGAAGATTGTGGAAGTGAGTCTATTGCATTACATTTTGGCATAGAGGCTTCATCATCCAAAATTTGATCCAAAAACTTTGATTGAGGGGAAGGTACTAATAGAGCAAAGTACTGATGATGATGTCATAAGCGATAAATTACTTTTTGCGATAAAACCCTAAAAGTGGCAAGTTAAATAAAGAACTTGAGTGGTCATTCTTTTTCACATTGCGAATTGAATGAGATAAAAAGTGAAGTAAAAATGAGAGATAAGGAGTTAGGGTTGTGGAAAACAAAAGTATGAAGAACAAAAGTGAAACAATGGAGTCAAAGGAATTGGTGGTATTTGATCCGTGCATCGACAAATTGCAAAAATTAAGTTACAAATCGATGAATTTAACCATGAAATGATTCAAAATTTTGAAGGTTCACTTTCAGTTGAACAAATGCAAAAGGTCAAGAGTCTAGGGCACAAGGGTTTAGACATTTGGAGTGAATTTCCATAATTTTTGTATGTAGACATTGTTCGATTTGTCCTAAGTAGAATTCAAGGTGATAAGATGATCTTCGACAATCCCTATGGGATTATAAAGGAAGAAACTGCAACAATTACAATATTATGTAATAATGGACTTGTCCCAGTAAAGAAGTAAAGAAAAAAGAGGCTAAAGCCCTAACTGGAGTGACAGGAGACCAAAGGGCACTTCAAATTCATACTATAGTCGACCCTATGATAAGGTATGTGGCACATGGCATTTCATATAATATTTATTTCAGAAATAGGGAAGGCTCTACTTTAGTGATTACTGTTTACTATGCGCATCAAATGGTTGAAAATAATGAGGATTTTGATGTGTGAGTTATTGAGGAATAAATTAATGGAAAACATTACTATGAGAAAGGAAGACAATTACCCTTTTCATTTTGGATCTCTGGTTATATGTTTGATGATGTATTTTTTGAAGTTGTTAAACCATTGAAAGAGAATGTTGTGTGGAAGTCAGTTGTTCCAGTTGGTAAGCAATTTTACTGATATCTAGAATGTCTAGAAAATAAGGAAAAGATTTTTAAAGAATACTTTGAAAAAAAATAAATGAATTAAGTTTTGGTATGGTTTCCAATCCTGTTGGGACATTTGAGGTAGGATCCTCCTCTCAAAAGAGGAAAGCAAGAAGAATCATTTCAAGTTATCCTCCAGAAATAAAGAAGCTAAATATAGAGGAGAAGAAAGAAGAAAAGGAAGTAACAATTACAGAGGGAATTGATCTGGTATCAATGGATGATAATGAAGAAGATTTTACTAGAGAGAAGGTGTTGAAGTTTCTTGTACAATTTGATGGACTAGAGAATATTGGAGATGTTTGGTTGTATCGACCAACATATGAACATGATGAGATCATAGATGCCTTGGCTGATTATATAATTCATAATGATATCTATCTGAGTGAATTGAAAAATGTCTTATCAGAAGTATTGATTGAGCAGATTGAAGACAAACTAAAGGTACTAACACCAAGGGAAACAAAAGAAAAAGATGAGATTCAGTTGGCTATGGAAGAAATATGTGGAAATGCACAAAAGAGATTTACTAAGAGCATGCAAAAATTGAAGACTTGCATCAAAAGCATAAATAGTATATATAGGTATTGTCTCTAGTGGCCTACTACTATTAGAAACTACAAAGTAAAAATCGATTCTATTGAGCTTGAGTTGGATTCTATTAGAAAAACATATAATATCCTTAATGACATGGATGGAGTGTAGAAGAAAAGGATCAATTCCTTACAGTCTAAACTTGCAGACATTCTAGTACAGAGGGATAGTATTGTGAAGGAATTTTGGAAAGTCAAAGAGATAATTGAATTGAGATTGGAACAACTTCCTGGTATCTTGGTGAAAGCTAAGAAAAATGAAAAAAATATCACTATTCTAGATACTCTTCTAGAAAAAATTGATTCAATAGTGATGAACAACAGTATTTGTGTAAAAATCAAATTGGAAGTGGATTCCTAGAAGACATTTCTTCCAGAATTAAAAGAAAAATACAAAGAGATATTTTAGGAGAAGAAGGATTGAGGTAAAGAACCATTTTTTATATCACTTTTTGAAGTCTATTTTTGTAGAAAATTTTTAGAGTAAGGGGGAGATAGATATTCCTTTATCATTGTTGTCAAAGGGGGAGAGAGAACATGTGAAAAATGAAAATCATTAGAACTCAGCAAAAGGAGAAAACTACAAACGATATTGTTGTTGGCTTTTCATATCTTGTGTTGCCATCAATGACAAAGGGGGAGATTGTTGGAAATTGGATTTCATCAAATGGTTGTCATTGATGTCAACACAATACCAAATGTATGAGGCGTTTACTGAAAGATATTCCCTATTAAAGATGTTCTTTATTAGTAAACCGGTGTACTGGTTTTTGGGTCCATATTATATCTCAAGACAAGCTATGTCTCTGATATCTTAACCATGTCATCATGATTCACTCATACAACTATATTCGAGAACTTGAGAAGTTTTTTGTTGGGAGCAGTAAGTTATCGATGAAAATTTTTAACTCTGTACACTACATTTATGGTAGTATGATGAGAATTTGGTGTTACATTACATTCAAAAGTTGTTTGAACGTTTGAATCTTTTATGTTTGGGTCCCAGTCTTGGCTGACTTGACACACATTATGTATTAAGAAGATTGAATCTACCTTGGAGATGTCTTGTATAGATCCTAGATGACCTAATGTGATGTACTACATGAATCATATATAAGATGTTTTGAAGTGAAGAAATGTAAAACAAAAAATGGGAGAAAGCGAGTGAGGAGTGAGTGTGTGAGTGCCTAAATGCTTTATCAGTTGTGGATCAAAGCAGATTTGTTGAGTGACTGCTATGTGAGGCAGTACTTCATATTCTTAACTTCATTGAAACTGAATCCTGCACAAGGAAGTTGTATTTCATCAGTTCATACTTTTTACAAAAAGCCATCCTTTGTATCTCTATGGTAGTGAGCCCTTTGGGTTGTAGCCTTGTTGGATAGTGAGCCCTTATTCTAAACATTGAGTCCTTATTTCAAGCAATCAACCTTTTTGTAATCGATTTTGATATTCTCTATAGTGTGAGTTAATCCTCATCGTGGTTTTTCCCTCATTGGGTTTTCCACGTAAATCTAGTGTTATTGTGTTTATGAGTTTGATTTGAGTTTCTGCATTGGTATTTGATGATTAATCATTTAAGTAGTATTATGTGTTAGTTTCAGTGATTGAATTAAAGGGTTAATTATGTGAAAACTGATTCACCCCCCCTCTTAGTTGTCATATTCAACACTTTTCTTTGAAGAACTAGGGGAATCCTTCAACTCAGAGCCTTCGTTATGTGTATCAGAAGGATTTTTATCTTTACTACCCTTATTCAAACTTGTATGTACAGATTCTTCCCTTTCAAAGTTGCTAGGAGATTTTTCTATGTCATAATTTTCTAGGGTATTAGGGAGATCTTCCTCAATAGAATTTTTTGTGGTGTCGTCTCCAATAAATGAGTCCCAGTACCTTGGAGGAGATAATTTCTTTAATTCCCTCACAATCAATAGTTTAATGAGTCCATGATGGGCTAAAGAATTGTTGTTTCCTTTCTGGATTTATTTTCTCATTTGAGTTACAGAGGAATAAAGAAAAAATGAAATATTTACAAGCAAACCCCACTATAGATGCAACATAAGTCAAAAATGCTTAGCATATACATATACGTAGCTACCTTCATAGGTTATGTACTGAATGATAAATTTTTCTACATCATTCCAAGGACATGGGAGTGAGGCCAACTTTGTACCTTGCCCATATACCATTTCAATAGACTCACCTCCTCACATAAATTTTTTATGAAGGGGATTAAGATCTTGCACTCACTTTGAAATTTCAGGAAAATAGTTCTCCCCTATTAGCATAAAACTAGAAACATTAGCTATGGCCTCTACTATGATAGGGATAGCTAAACCACAAACCCTTGCTTGATTCTGGTGACATGTCATTGTAAATTCCCGTGCAAGCTTACCATCATACCCCGTCAATCTCTTGAAATATGCATCTCACCCATTTTAAAATATTTTATAAGCCTCACTCTCAATTCATTCCTAAATGTGGGCTCAAAATAGTGACAGTGGTCTCCTACCATTATGCTACTAGGAGGTTTTTTCAAACTAGAATAGTGCACTTTTTTCAAACTTGAATAGTGTGCAAATAAAATCTGTTAACAAATACATAAACTGCCACTGGCAAGAAAAATAATATTAGGAACAGTTCAAAACTATTTGAGGATAGTGGATGTGGTAAGAATGATAAGTAGGTGGTAACAGGTTTAGATAGTAGTTTTCAACGGTAATTATGGAAATTTATGGTTACACGGGTAATGGTAGGGCAGCAATATTATGGAATAGGCGAGGCTAGGTAATAAAGATTTATGAGATGCCAAATAGATATGACTAGATGGAAAATAAAGATATAAAATGGATATAGCATGATATGACATGGGTATGATTTGAAAATTCCCAGATATGTAATGGATATGAATAGAAAGTTCCCTCCCCCCAGCTTGGCATGCGATTCATCCTTGGGTTATGTCACTATTTTTTAAAGAAAATAAAAGATATGAAATAAAATAACAAAGAGAAGTAAAAACTCAAACATACCAATACTAAACCACCATGTGTATAGAAAGTTGACATGGAAGCTCGTGCACAAGAAACCAACAAAACATAAAATGGAACCAAACAAGGCACATGGCCGATGTTGATGTACAAATTCCAGCAAAGTAGTTTCATAGCTGAGAGTAAGGCAACGTAGAGTGATGACGAGGACAATACATTAGAAAAAACACCACCAAAACCATTTCCAAAGTGGACAGGTACGAGAGACATGAAATGGAGTACCACATATGCCACGTGGAAAATGAAGGGTAGTCAATAAATAATAGTGAAAGTAGGACATCTAGGCAAGTAAACAACATCAATGTATTGGCAGACCATGAAACCAGTGAAGGAGGAAGGGTATCCAGAATTGGGGTGGAGCAGATGAAGTACCGAAATATAAACACAAAATTCCTTGGTATGGGAAAGAGGATAGGAACACCAAGAAGGAGGTGGAAAAGATCAAAAGAACCACTGACAAGAGGAGACAAACACCAACCGACAACATATGCAAAAAGAACCAAACAAGGACTCCTTTCCAAAAAAGGAACAAAACTAAGTCTCGATATAACCATGTAGAATGAGGCACACAAAATGGTGGTATAACTAGTTGAAGAGCAGAGCCAAAGGTTAGAAAATCACCCCTAAACAACGGAAAATGAAAACCATCCTGTTCACACCAAAGAAGAAGTAAGAACAACAACTATTGAATTCATAAGGAAAAAGTGACGAAATTGTCTATGCAACATACAATCAAGCCATTTCACCTTATTTATTAATTAATTAATAAATACAGTCAAATGTCTAGATTGTATGTTGCATAGACATTGCCTTGGAAAACTAGTCTCCTGAAACAAAATGAAGTAGAAGAGTTAGAGTGTCACATGAATAACTTGCAAATGCTATTTTTTTGGAAGTAATGATGCATTCGTTGGAGATGATTGATAAACAATGGTTTGTAAAGAATGTATAATTGCATCCATGATTGACTAGTTATGTATTTTCCTTAAGTCTATATTGTTGATTTGAGCTCTCATAAAGATAAATAAAAGCAAATGCATACATACCATCCAATTTTTTTAGTGAAGAACTTGGGTTCTCCCTTTGCTACATCATGCTTGATCTCCTTCACGGAGGATGTAGGTTCATCAATATGATTACTTCTCACACTTGAACCAAATACAAGTTTCCCTGACGGGCGACACTATGAAGTACTAACCAATTTTAACACTTCAATCCTTCCCAATGTCACTAATTTCCCACTTAATTTTGATACATGAGTTCAAAATTTCTTTTGAAGTGCTATTAAGAAAGAAACAACTATATATATATATCTTCATCTTCAATATTTTAACATGCAATCAAATCTAAAATATTAATTTTCTTATATTTCTTATTCCAAAACAAACATCACATCATAAATCATAATCCATCATATCTGAAATTTGTTGTTAGGATCTTTTATAATCAACCCTTCAATGAATCAAATTTATTCTAATATTTTCTCCAAAAAGAAACAAACTAACCAACACTACTATACTTGCATACATCCAAACTTCAATGTAAAAAATCAAATAAAATTTACCATTGCTTGTGGGTCTTTCAATATTTTATTTACCTCTATAAAGGTTACATGATATCTTTCCACATACTACACACTACTACTTCATTCTTCAACTAGAAGAAATAAATACTTCTCAGGCCCAGTCTCTTCTAAACATACTCACAACTATCACAAATATTTACATCGCTCTAACAACTCTAATTTTCATTGCTCCAATTCTTATTCGATCCATGAAAATATTCAAATGGCATTCAACAAACAAAATTGATCTGCAAGTATTAGCTTGTAAATTGCCTCTCTTTGTCTGACATCTCCTTTCCTTTTATCCAACTGCAACTACTACCTCCTCTAAATCCTAGAGGCCCTACTTAACCTACTCTAGTCCTCACATCCAATGGTGAAATCTTTGTTGTAGGATATCAATAGGATTTGATCAATCAGGTTGGATTTATTTGTGACAAATTTCCTCTATCTTTTAGGCTTTAATGGATATTGACAGTCAACTTGCCACCTGTGGATCTAGTCATAAGGCTTATTAAATCTAACCTCTACAAATTGTGCTTCTTCCTTCCATCTTCCTATGCTCTGATACCAAACAAAGGAATATACAAAAAAATAATGAAATTGGAAAACTACATAATGCATAATATAGGATATAAAAATTAAAATTATTTCATTTGTAAGAGTTTTCTGTTGGCAAGCAGGGGGTAGAAAAAACAAAGTCACTGCTATGATAGGGTGATGGACAGAACAAAAAATACACATTAACAACACAAATACAAATGCATAAAACAAAGATTTATATATATATATTCCTCCTTTCTTTCACAAATTACAGAAAACATAGAGTTTATTCTTTATTTTACACAACAAACTAAAACATAAACAATTTGGACTACTATCCAATACAAAGGTGCTACACTCACACCAAAAACTATAACAAAACTATAACTGGCTACAATCTTGTAGCTATTGTTGTCACTCTGCCATGTTCGATAAATTTCCTGTATACTGCAGCTATCTTCTGAACATTCCCTTCTTCTGCTAAAACATTCTTTTGCTACTGCAGGTTCAACCAATCCCCAAAAAAATGACTTCTACTTTTTTCTATCGGTTGCAAACATTCCTTTTGACTTTTCTTGTTTTTAGCTCATGAGAATGAGCACTCGATTTGAATTCCAAATCCACCTACCTTAATTAATGTTGGCAGTTTGTGCAAGCTCAAAAATGAGTGCTTAGAATTTGAATTCAAAATTACCAACCATATTAATTGCTACAGGTTTACATTGGGGGAAACTTGATAAACTTCCATCTGATGTGGGGTGCTGACTGGAGATTAATAATATTCCAACACTCCCCTTTAATATGCAATTTAGCTACTAATATACAGCTTCCTTCTGGAGCTGATCTCCAAAGCTATCCACAATGCCAAGCCTATCTCTTAGGTGTTCAAAACTGTCTTTCAGTAATGCTTTGGTGAAGATGTCGATGAGTTGCTGCTTGGATATTCAATATTGAAGCTCAATCTCACCTTGTTCTACCAATTCCCTTATGAAGTGATATCAGATCTCAATGTGTTTGCTTCATCCATGGAAGACTGTATTCTTTGTTAGAGCTATGGAAGAAATATTATCACAATGAATGACTATTCCGTCTTCTCATTGTTGCTATAAATCTGCAAGGATCCTCCTCAACCAAATAGCCTGACATGTTGATGTATTTGCTACTATGTACTCAGTTTCTATTGTGCTAAGAGAGACAATAGGTTGTTTCTTGGATGCCCATGAAATTGCACCCAATCCCATGTTGAAGACATACCCTAATGTGCTCTTTCTATCATCCACATTTCTTACCCAATCACTATCCATGAAACCATCCAACTTAAATTCAGTAGATGCAACTGTGTCATAAAAAATGTATAGTTGACATTTTTGTGCTCACTTGAGTCTTTCTTATGGAATTTGGCTTGATTTTTCCTAGATTTAATGTTGTAATGTGGTCAAAACATTCACATTAAGTCTTGGATCCTTGTGAATCATTAAGACTTCTAGGATGTCTTGCAAAGGTGTTGTGAAGTGTTGTAGCCCACTTTCACACTTTTCTAGGACACTTTCATTATAATTCACTTAAATATCTCCTTTTTATCACTTACCAAATCTTATTTCAAAGTGTTGTAAAGAGTTGTAACAAACTCACACTCTTCTAGACTTGTCATCACTAAATCAACCCTTTCTCATGTTTAAATGACCCCTTAATTCACTTTCCGACCATACTTAAGTGCATTTTTAAGGATATTCCTATTAAACCTTATTTAATGTACTTTATTTTTTGAAACACAGTGAAAGTGCCCTGGTGGGACCAAGTCACCAAATGGGGTGACGTATCCCATTGGGCACAAAAATCAAAATAATTCTAATTTCTTGGCAGGATTTTATTCTCTTACCCTTGAGGTCGGCCTGTGATGTGCTATTTTCGGGAAATTTAGAAAAATAAAGTATAAATAAGGGGTTTTCTCCTCATTTTTCATCTCCTACAATCTCCTAATTCATCAAGCATTCAATTTCTTGATCATTCTCAAGCATTCAAGCACTTTAAGCATAATCAAGTCATCCATTGGGGAACTTCATTGCATATCTTTAGATTTCTACATCAAGGGTTTGGTAACTTTATGACATTGCATGTTATCTATTTATCATTCTTTTCTTATTTCATTTCATTTCATAGGGTTTGTTTACCAAAGTGGGGTTTGACCAAGGCAAACCCCTAACTCTAACCCTTAACCCTTTTCCCCCTCTTTGCATGTGTGTTTGTAGGCCTTGTATGCAGATTTGTCAAAGAGTTTGGTGCCAAAAAGTGGTCAACAATCCATGAAAGTCAACATAACCCTAATTGAAGCTTGGAGACTCTTTTTAGGCCATTTTCTGTAGATTCAAATTTAGACACCTGTAAGAAGAGGAAGTGTAGACAGAAAGCTATAAAATCATGTTCTAAAATTCTAGAAATCCCTAGGTGGACTAAGCTGCTATTTGTGGTGAATTAGTCCCACTTCCAGGCCTAAAAATTATTTTTTACATTTCTAAGTACCCATTTGAAAGATTCCCATTCTAGCAGATTTTCCTCAAAACTGGACCAAGTCGCCCAGCTTGGTGTAAGTGTCCCAGTCAACATTTCTAGTTAACTCTAGGATTCCAGAGCCTTTCTGCACTAGATTGCAGATTCCAGGTGCACCTCCCTAGTTCTATTTAATTCTATCATCATTTGCTGGCATTCTTAGGTGTTTTTGCATATCACAACGTGTTTTCCATCAATTTGCATTTCTTAGATTTAGCATCAATAAAACATTTTTCTTTCAGTTTATTGCATTAGTACATTACATTTAGATACATTGCATCCATTTTACATTAATATTGAGTGTAGACATTTTCATTTTGGGCCCATTTCTCTCCTTTTAGGTGAAAAACCTGTTGACGGTGATTTTGGCAGAGCAACATGCAAACATAATATTGCTATTCTGTTTCTCCTGAAAGAGAAAGGCAACACAAGGATGCCTTAGCTCCCAAGGTCTTTGTAGTTGGTTCTCAATTGTGCTGATGTTACTCAGTGGTCAATGCAACAGTAATATTCAAGGGGCCTATTGGTATTGAGCATCTAGATTGTTCTTAGATCAAGCATGAAAATAAAGCCTACTTTAACTAGGGTTTTAAAGAAATAACAAAAGATAGATCAGGGTTTTGGAATAGAAAAGAATAATAGTTCATCCAATCTTAACCAGACTTGTTAACTTCAAGGAATTATAGACTAAAACTGTAGAACAAGATAAGCTTGTGATTGACACACAACCTCTTTCATTCACAGTGCTAATTCACATAAAAGATTTTTTTTAGCTACCATTTAAATAAAAAAAAAAAATTTCATTCCTTGGAGAGTTCACAAATAAAATGATCAATTAAGACAAATATCATTCAGGAACACAACATGAAGTAGATTGAACTTTGATTGCTTCTACTGTTATTAAAACAGATAAGCAATATTTACAAAGCTGGCACAATCACTAGTGTACAGAGAATCTGAGGCTCCAGATTGTTTCCAACTACACTAAGAGAACGTAGAAAATACATTACAGTCTATACTGAAATATTACTACTAACCAAGAAGACAAAGAAGCTCTCATTACTGAGAATCAAGATGCAATTCTATCTCCTTCTGTTAACTGACTAACTCTTAACAGTTCTAACTCTAAAAAAGTTCTCAGTCTACAAGTTCTCTAAATCTAGAAGTTCTAATCCCTCACTGTCTAGAAGTGCTAACACTAAAATTTCTAACCTTTACAAAGAGGCAAGACTGCCTTATATACAGAATGTACAAGAAAGGATGTGCTATCCCCTGCACTAGGGTTTACAAAATATCTGCATCTTGTAGGAGAGTCGGCTCTCAGATCTTTTGAAGAAAGTCGGTTATGCATTCAATGTGAATCCTCGTTGTCCATGATGATGAAGGATTTCTACTTGTAGGATAAGCCTTTTTAGATCTTTTGACAACTGCAGCATTAACTCTAGCATCTTTGTGTCCACCTTTGAAATCCCTCGCAGAGTCACCTTGAATGCTTCAAGATATCTCGCCATTAATATTAACTGCCTCTATTAGTAGTGGTCGCCACAGGTGCCCCTTTGAGTCATGGTTTCTTATGTCACTCAACTTCCTTTCTATTCTGGAGTCCTCTACTCATGTTGACTGTCTTTCGAAAGCGCCGTTGAGCCTCCCTACAGATTTGAACACCATCGCCCGAACAGATTCGTCGTCAACTGTTCTCAGAAAGAATCCATCTGGCCACACTCTGTTAGTCCCCTCCACAGGGGCAGTCAATTAGTCAAAGGTCCCTCTAAGCTCCCTCTGATTGGATGATCAGCTGCCACGCCGGATTCTGAGTAGTTAAGAGTGGTCTGACCTAAATTGCAGGTCGGTGAGACACCATCGGTGTCTCCCTGATGCAATTTTCATCTTACAATAGGCATCAACATAGCCTGGGTCAATCAGTGAGACATCTTGGTGGGCTTTAGAAGTCACATTGAGCTCATTTTCCTATCACCAAGACCTCACCTTGTTGGCAGGACGTCACAACAATGGTATCCGCGCTCTGGCTTAGAGTGCATTTTCCTTTCGGCAAGACCCCTTAATCGGCCCAAGGTCATGGCGATCCCCCATGGTTATACTGATATCTACTTTTCATTTGTGAACCTACCGCTATCGGCAAGACCTTAGCATATCAACAAGACCACATGGCGAAGTCCTTGTTTTCCTTTGGAGTCTCCCTGACATCCTCCTTATCTTGTGGTAGGCTGACTTCATTCTTTCAATGTGACACTGGTAAGTTGGTGAGACGTTTTACCGAAGGAAAAATCTTTGTGTGAGCTTCCTTGTGTTGGTGAGACTCCACTGGGTCGGGGAGACCTTATCCAGAACTCCTATTCTCTTACCAAGCCCTCCCTTCTATCGATGAGACCATCCAATATCGCTGTGACCCTATAGCGAAGTCTTTCACTCGCTCGGAGTCTTCCCGACCTCTTCCTATCTTCCTCGAGCCCCAACCTTTCTGTTTCGATGTGACCTTTGCTCTTCGCCAAGACCTTGGGGTGAAAGCATGACCCTTTGCCAATGCTGCTTTGCTCTATGTCGGTGAGACCTACTTTCTTCGCTGAGACTTCTTAGCGAGCTCCTTATGTCATACCGAAGATTGATTCTTCAGTAAGACCTTTCATTTCAGGTAGACCTCTTACCGAAAGTACCATCCTTAGAAGATTTTCCATTTTAGGGAGACATTTGATGTAGTCACGCCGAGATGGGCTTTGTCATTGTACGCGCTTCGCTGTAACATCCCTTTGTTGGGAAGACGTCCAATAGATACCTGATATCTCGATGAAAGCTTTACTAGTTCATCCTATTGTCACTATGACATACCGTTTTTCTCACCAAAGACCACCATTTGAATCCCCTAGCGCTGTGTCGGTGTGACCATCCGTGGTTGGGGAGACCCTATGGCAAAGCTACTTCATTTTGTCGATATGCGGACCCTTCCCTGTTGGCAAGACTCTCGACGTTCGGTGTGAGCACATACCAAAGGGAACAACTCATGCCGAAGTGTTAGACCCATTTTTACTTAGTCGATGAGACTTTGTAAACTCACCGAAACATCTTGGCGAGGATAACACCTTATCCTGAAGGGATCACCTCTTGATAGCGGTCGGTGAGACATGGAGACTTCGCCAAGACCATACACCAATGAAGATGACTTTCACTGAAGTGTTTGCTAGTGGTGGGGTAGCCGGTGAGACCTTAAAGATCTCGCTGAGACTTCTCTCCGAAGGAAACCCCTCATGCCGATAGGAAATTCATGTCGTCGGGATGATGACCCTTGTCTTGCCGATAGATCCTGCATATGATTTTTGTTCGCTATGACATCTCTGGGGTCTTTCCGATAGGCAATATAAATGCAAATTTGAACCAAACGAACCATGGGTCGGGGAGACCATGATAACCCTACACCGAGGAAGATGCACAATGGGGAGTATTCTAATTCTTTGGTTTTTGAACAGTCAGAGCCGAGCCACCAGTCGGTAAGAGCCTAGAAAAGTCTTGCTGACCTTTGCCTTAGTTGATTTTTAGGACCAACTGGATTGAGGCATGACTTTCAACTGAGCTCTTTTAGGAAATATCATCTAGTGTAGGATTTAATCCTGCATTCAACAAAGAAAACTACTGTGAAAATAACACAAACAAAAGTTAAATAATCAAGATCATCATTGAAATGAATCCTATGTCAGTAAGGTGCCGTTAAAAATTTGAACAAAATGATCATACAAACAGTTCGGGTTTTAGGTCGACCCGCGGAATCCAAGCCAGGGAGGAACTTCAGAGAATTCTGAGTTAGGCAGATTCCAGCGGAATAAACATGAAAATGTGCATTAGAGACCTAATCCAATCATTATTAATCAAAGAATAGCATGTGAGATCTCAAAATAGCATCAATTAATCGCAAAATATATCATCATTTACTAACTTCATGTTACTCCATACTTCTTCACATTTCAACAGATTCTAGGGAAATCCGCGCATGATGGATTTCTGTGAAGGAGAAGACAAAATCGAGAAAATCTGGTCCCCACGGAATTTCATGAGGACCACAAATCCCCGAACAATATTGCTTAGCCAGAGTTCGAACGAGATCCGGGAAAATACGGATTGGGTGGAAAATCCCAAACTCAGGAGAAGACCCAAATTCCAACTGAGGCAGAAACAAAAATTAAATCAAACAGAACAAAGGATAAAACATGGAGAAACAAAAGAACACCTAAAAGGAAAGAAAATAATAGAGGCAAAGAAACCAAAAAAGAAGGGGGACCCATTTTGATCCAAAACAAAGTGGGGTGGTTATGCAAGGAATAACAAATGGCGACTCAGTTGGGAAAATGGTTTAGCCATTTTCATGAATTTAAAAGATTCAGCTACCCAGAACTCCTGGTTCATGAACATCACAACTCTAGTTGGGTCAGTTATAAAAAGGAAGGTAGTGCTAGAATCTCAAATGTAAGTCAATCAATGGCTACCTCTGAATCTATGTGTGCGTGCTTGATTGTGCATCACCCTTTTGTAAAGTTTCTTCATATTTTGAATAACAATGTGCAAGATTTGAGTTACTTGAGTTGATTTCCTTCATGAAATAATATCCTGGGCATTGCTCTGCTGCCAGTCAGGCGTCCATAGCCCCGACGGAGATACCTCTAGTTCTCTCACAACATTGCTCTACTGCCAGTTAGGTGTCCATAGCCCTAGTAGAGATATTGGAATCACCCATTCATATTGAATCCTCTTTTCTTTTGATAATTCTTTTCTTTTTTCTTTTGAAGTTTCAGATATTTCATTTAATTATCTTTTTCTTTTCAATATGTCAGATGTTTAATATCTGATCTGGGTTGAAAACTACAATGGACCTCATAAAAACACTTGGAATTCAAAATTTTCACTCAAATATTACAACACTGTCATCCTAGGACAAATACACTACTAGAAGAGGAGATGATTTTAATGATTTGTGAGAGATTCAGGGGAGATGATGAAGGATTTCTTACTTGGCACCTTGTTTTCAAAACTTTCCACAACTTTTATTGACAACAAGCATGAAACAACGAATTAAGGACAGAATCATCCGATCAGAAAACTTGAAAATATCTAAACCACTTCTCTCCTAATGACCGAAGTATGCTTTAGATAACAATCACCATTCCAAGATGGAGAGAAATAGATCAAACCCAAAGAATAAAAACAAAACAAAAACCCCAGAACTTAGGGAAACAAAAACACAAAAAGGAAAGAAAAAAAAACAAAAAACTATTCACAGACAAAGAGAAAAATATTTACACAAAGAGCAACAGCTTATTCACACAAAGACTATTAACAAGCAGAAATATAGAAAGTATTTACAAAAATACAAATTATTACAAACAGGAGACAAAATAAACTTATTTACATAAAGAACAACGGAATACTTATATACAACACAAAAATTAACAAGCCTCAAGATTCAAAATAGTGCTTAAGGAATTTCCCATTAATAGGCAAAGGAACAGGTTCTCCAGTTAGGCTACTCAGTCTGAAAGCATTTTCCCCTAGGATCTTAGCAATTTGATAAGGACCTAGCCATAGTTTGTCAAACTTTTGGTGGCTTCCCTTCTTTTCATTGGCTTTATCCCATAACAGTACTAGGTCTGATATCCTAAAAGCTTTTATCTTGGCTCTTTTATCAAACCAGCATTTGACAACAACCTGATGTCTGAAGAACTATTGTAAAGCAACATCTCTTTGTTCTTCTAGTTTTAACAAAGCAACTAGTCTTACCTCTATCCTATTGTCACTAGAGTAAAATTTCTGCATGAACTCCAGGATAGGTATTTGCAGATGGATAGGAAAGACAGGCTCTTGGCCATATACTGGCTTGAATGGTGAGGTGTTTAAGGCAGCCTTAATCCTAGTCCTATCTGCCCATAATGTGAACCTAAGTTGGGTATGCCAGTCTCTAGGGTTATGCTCTAACAGTTTCTTAATCACCCTAAGAGATTCTTATTGGTAGACTCTGTAACTCCATTGCCTTGTGGATAATAGTTTGAGGAATACTTCAAGATGATCTTGTGATCATAGGCCCAAGAAATAAACTCAGCAGAAGAGAAAGTAGAACCATTGTCACATACCAGAGTGAAGGGTATGCCAAACCGTGTAGTGATGCACTCAGTGAGGAACTTGATCACTACCCCCGTTGTGCTGTTCTTGTAGGGTATGGCTTATGTCCATCTTGTGCAATAGTCAGTAGTAGTCAAGATGAATTTATGCCTTGTAGTGGAGTTTGGGTTAATAACCCCAATGAAATCTAATTCCCATTGGGCAAACGACCTTACCTCATAGATAGGCTGCAAAGGCATGGCTGGACGACGTTCCCTTGGTGCAGAAATTTGACATACGTGGCAAGTTCTTATGTGTTGATGAGCATCCTTGAATACATAGGGCCAATAATAACTAGACCTGAGGATTTGGTGTGCCAGAGAATCTGTAGAACCATGACTTGTGCCATGTTTCCCATGAAACTCAGAGATCACCTGCTTGGCCTCTTGACGATCAAGGCATCTCAGGTATACTCCTTTGAAATTCCTTCTGTACAACATCCTTCCTTTGATTATGTAATGAGAAATTTTCAGTCTTAGAGCTCTCCTTTGAGTAGCATTCATTCCTTCTGGATAGCGATTGTTGAGCATGAAGTAAATGGTGCTAGCATACCATGGGTCATTAGAGAAAGACTGGGTCGTATACTGCTAACAGATGATATTGTCGCCATGGACTGGGATAAACCTGTGCCCCTGACTAGTTTCATGGGATGTATCTCCAGATCAAATTCTTGTAAGATAGCCATCCACTTGCCTCTCCTTTCTCCCAGCTCTCTTTGCATGAGTAGGGACTTCACAGCTGCATCCAGAACCACAACAATGATTTGGTTGTGAAGGATGTAATGTCAAAACTTCTTGACAGCTCAGACTAGTGCAAAAGCTTGCTTCTCTAGGGGTGGGTACCTGATTTCTACATTCTTGAAGGGAGAACTCATGAAAGCAATCAGTTCTGACTCTTCTCTTCGTTGAGTTAACACTACTGCACACGAGTGTTCTGAAGCAAAATAGTAGATGTAAAATGGTCTGAGATGGTTTGGGCTAGTGAGCAAGGGTGCTTCTAAGATGGATCGCTTGACTTGTGAGAATGCATCCTTTGCTTGATCAGTCCGCTCCACCTTGGCGTCCTTCTTCATCATTTCATTTAGTGGCTTTACAATCTCTGCAAAACCTGTGATGAACTTTCTCACAAAGTTGATTTTCCCAAAGAAAGACCTCATTTCTTTCTTGCTTCCTGGCCTGGTGATCTTCAAAATGGACTCGACTCGGTCTAGATCGATTGAGATCCCTCTTTCAGAAATTATGTGTCCCAACAGCTTCCCTTTAGAAACCTCGAACACACACTTTTTGGGATTGAGGGAGACGCCATATTGGATGCATCTCTCGAGAACTTTGGCTAAGTTCACGGCATGATTGAGTTGATCCTTGGAGAACACTGTTAGGTTGTCTATGTAGACAATGATGCACTTACCGATTAGTTCCTTGAACGCTATGTCCATGGTGAACTGGAAAGTTTCTCCAACATTTATTAGACCAAATGGCATCCTTCTGTATGCAAATGTCCCCCACTTGGTAATGAAAGTTGTCTTCATCCTGTCCTCAAAGTCAACCATTACCTAGTTGTATCGAAAGTAACCATCCAAGAATGACATCATCTGTGCTCCATTGATAGTCTGTAGTACCTCATCCAAGGAAGGGAGCGGGTAATTGTCCTTCTCTGAAGCCCTATTCAGGTTTCTGAAGTGAACACATAGCCTAATCTCCCCGCTTTTCTTATGGACTGGAACTAAGTTGGCTACCCACATTGAATGGCACACAAGAAAGATTATCCTTGTAGACAACAATTTTTGGACTTCTTTATAGATCAAGGGCTCAATTAGGGCATTGAAAGGACGCTGCTTCTGTTGGAAAGGTTTAGCCTTAGGCTTCAAGGGGATAGTGTGAATCATAACAGAAACATCAAATGTCTGGAGGTCTTCATACCCCTAGGCAATCACAACAATATCCCTTTTAAGTGCCCTCAGTATGTCTTCTCTAATTGCTTCAGGGTAGGCCTTCCCTATATAGACATCCCTTTCAGGGCCAGCATCAGCTAGGTTAATTATTTCATATTCGCCTCCCTTTTCTTCAGCTGATATTTTCTCTTGAGCCCTAGGATCTAAGTCAAAGATTCTTTCTAGAGAAACCATTCCCTTGGGAATGTTATTACTTTTCAGATTAAGAACTCCTTCTGTATCACAATCTCCAGGGTTCCAATCTCCTTGATCCTTGTTGGAATCATCAATAATTTTTCCCTCAAAAACATCTGAGCTTGCTAAAAAGGCCCAAATATGCCAATCATCATCAAAGACCTGGAAATTCTTGATATTGTCAGGAACAACTGGGTGGACATCAGTTCTACTGAGAATATTTTGAATTTGGAGCCTTGCATAGGTTCCAAGGTGCTTGCAGGAATGGCCAGCAAATCAGCTACCTGATTTTCTTCTCTAGGGATTAAGCTAATCCCAAAAGCATCAAAGTCCTCGATCAGGTTCCAGACCCTATTCCTATATGCTGCCAGCCTCTTGTTGTGACATGTATATTGGCTGTGCACTTGTCTGATAACTATTTCTGAATCTCCCTTGACCATCAAGGCAGTGACCTTCTTCTTGTGTGCAAACATCAGTCCTAGTGCCAGAGCTTCATATTCTGCCACGTTGTTTACATGCATCCAAATTACAACCTGTAAGAAGCAAAGAAGGTTTTCCCTTGAGGGCTGGTTAGTACAATTCCAACACCACTGCCTGTGTTAAACTTGGATCCATCAAATGTAAGGGTCCATAGATGATCATGTTCTGGGGTTAATTCTTTTGAAGCTATTATGGGTTCTTGAGTAGAATGAGTCGGATATGGGACTCCTTGATCTTTTACTTCAGGTATAAGGGAAGGGTGTTCTGTAAGTTCCTTAGATGCGGTCTCCAATTCTTGCTTAGTTATATCATCTGAACTGTGGCTATCCTTCTGACAACCGCTTGTGTCTTTGGTACATTTGTAGGTGAAGGGATTTTAAATAAATCTTGGGGCTTCTCCTCATCAGTATACTAATTTGGGCATGTGTCTAGAGTAGGTTTGATCTAAGAAGGGATTTCTTTTGAAAGTATTGTATCCCTGGTTAACATGGTTGCTTCCTTGGCCTCAAATGAGAAGCAGTCTGCAATGGTCTCAGGGTGAATTGTGCCAGCTTCCTCAGCTTGGGAAACATGATTTAAAATGTCCCTTCAAGGTTGACAAGTCAATTCAGAATGACTTTGATAATGTACCCTGCACCAGTTAGGGAGCAGGAGACTTTGTAGATCTATATCTGCCCCTAAGACCAGTTGGTCTTGTTGTAACTTTCTAACCAAGGTCTATTGATTTTCATCAATGGTGGGGTCAGGGTTTTTTTGTTTTGACATGTCTTTAGAATGGAGAACCGAGAAGGTTAGGATTTCCTCTTGTTTATAAACCCCCATCTCAGTCTCAAAGTAAGCCACCTCATTGAGACAATCATACTCAGTGATGATATGCTTGAGGCGAGGCTCACTTTCAATCCTAATCTAATTAGGAATCACTTTCCATGATAGCCACATATGTGAAAATTCAAGGGAAAGATATCCCCCTAAATTTTTCATCAAATCTCAGCTTAGCAGCATACCATAGGTCTTAGGAATATCTGCCACTTAAATATCTATGTTGGTTAGGATCTTGGGATCTAATCCTACTTGAACGTGTATGTTTCTTAATTCCCCTACCACATTAACCTCTATTTTGTCAAGTTGAATGACCTTCTTATTGGTTTGAATGGGGTTTAATCCTAACTTCTTGCATATGGAAAATGGCATGACATTTCCCAAAGCTCCTGAATCCAATAAACAGTTATGTAGGTTCTTGCAAGAAATTCTTAAACTTAACAGGAAAAGTGGAGTACCTACCTTATTTTTGTATAAGGCTGCATTCACGTCCCTAGCAGGTGCCACCTTGCTCTTTCCTTTTGACTTATCAGCTTGTTTTAGAGCCTTCAACACTATCTCCCTTTGAGCAGGGCACCACTTCAAGATGTCAAAGAATGACAAAGAAGTTTTCTCTCTCTGCATCTCAGAAACAACATCAAATTCTATGTTATAACTTGAATTACTTTTGAAAATGGCAGAGGAATTACCCTTGTTATGGAGGTCAAGCGGGCCTTTTGGTGGAGGAGGATTATTATCAGCAGTTTCATTTGGAGGCACCATGTGATTAGGGGGTGCTGATGTAGTGAATGGCCCCTTACCTTGATTTCTCAGAAAGTGTCCTCCTTTTGTTTGAAAAGCCTAGACATCATATGAATCCTCCTCTGGTTGATTCTCCTCTTGCCTTGGGAATGAGGGCTCTTCTTCGAAGATGTCATAAGCCATTGCAGTATCCACTGAGTGACCTCCTTTGCTTGAAATCCCCTGGAATATGTGGGCATCCTCGTGTGCCATCTTGACAACTTTCTCCATCTGAGGGCAGTTTACCTCAGAATGGTTTGCAGTATCATGCAACCTGCACCAATTGGTTATGAAGTTGAGGTCAGCCACGTTTGTAGTATGTGATCTTTCCTCATTTTCCTGATAGTTATGAGAAACTCCCCCATTATTGGGCCCTGTGTTCCATTGTCTATTGTTATTTAGCCTTTGATTATACCCTCTATTTTGGTTTTGGTACCCTTGATTAGAGGAATTTTGGCCTTGATAACCCCTTTGGTTGTAATTGTTATGATTCTGATAGCTACCCTGATTGTTGCTGCTTTGACTAGGGTAGTTACCCTGGTTTTGGGAAGGGTTCAGCCAAAGTTGAGCCATGTCATTTGTAACTTGAGACAACATTTTCTTCAAGGTTTCCATCTCATTTGTAAGCTGAACTATTTTCTCACTTTCCACAGCCTTGCCAACAGGTGGCTGATGAACATGACTTGGTGTTCCAATTTGGTTCTGATGACCATGGGAACTTTGAGGAAGCTATGATTGTTGAAAAAGATCAGAAGTCCCAAGAGCAAAGAATGGAATAGGTGGTTGGGTTTGCAATTTAGACATAGGCCCATAATGTGAAGAAGACATCCCTGGGATAGGGTTGAATAGAGGAGTTGAGCTATGCATCTGATATCCTATTGAAGGGAAACCTCCTCCTAGGCCTCCTTGTTGAAAACTGATTTGTTGCTACAACTTGATAGCTAGGTGATAGACTTTGGATAGAGAGTCAATCTCAGCTGGTTGATAGGTCCTTTGCAAGAAAAAACCAAGCAAGGGGTCTATAACCCTAAAGTAAGCTTGAATGGCACTATCCTCAATGACTAAATAGGGATCTTGCAATCTTCTCTACATTCGTTGGAATCTGGTATTGAATAAAGGCAAAGGTTCACCTGGTTCCTTTCTGATGGTAGCGAATTGGTGATATAAAAGAGCTAGATCCACATAGATTCTGAACTGATTAATGAAAGAATTTTCCAGGTGTGTCCAGGTCAGAATAGAACCTTGAGGGAGATTAAGGTACCAATTGTAGGCCATATCCCCTAAAGAATAGGGGAACAACCGGCAGACTACATCCTGGTGAGCTACCTGAGCTCTAGTACGAGCATCCTTGAAAGCTTGTATGTGCTCTTCAACACTCCTTGACTCACCATGAATGTACTTAGGACAAAATTTCTCAGGGTTCTTAGGTAGGTCATGAAAAGCTCCAGGAATAGTCCCCAATGGAGAGGGATTATTCTGAAAGAATGCTGTTGGTGGCGGTGGTGGTGGTTGAGCCAACTGTTGTATGGGTTGAACCAGTTGTGATGATAATTGAGATGGGCGTGATGGTGGATTGATAGGTATCCATTGGGGTATTGGTGAAAATCCTGGTGGAGTGAGCAGAGCTGATAAAGGTGGTATGATGGTTTCCCCAGTCTTATGACTCTTGTGTCTTATTGGGGTTTTTAGTTCTATCAAAGGTGGTGGATTTTCAGTTGATCAAAGAACTCTGTGGGACTTCTCTGGGGATGAAAACCCAGCTTTATCCAACTTACCCTTCTAGGCCCTCCTTCTAGCGCCAGTTCCTGTTGACGGTGATTTTGGCATAGCACCATGCAAACATAATATTGCTATTCTGTTTCTCCTGAAAGAGAAAGACAACACATGGATGCCTTAGCTCCCAAGATCTTTGTAGTTGGTTCTCAACTATGCTGATGTTACTCAGTGGTCAATGCAACAATAATATTCAAGGGGCCTATTGGTATTGAGCTTCTGGATTGTTCTTAGATCAAGCATGAAAATAAAGCCTACTTTAATTGGGGTTTTAAAGAAACAACAAAAGATAGATCAGGGTTTTGGAACATAAAAGAACAATAGTTCATCCAATCTTAACCAGACTTGTTAACTTCAAGGAATTATAGACTAAAAATGCAGAACAAGATAAGCTTGTGATTGGGACACAACCTCTTTCATTCACAATGCTAATTCACATAACATATTTTTATAGCTACCATTTAAATAAAACAAAAATAACATTTCATTCCTTGGAGAGTTCACAAATCAAATGATCAATTAAGAAAAATATCATTTAGGAACACAACATGAAGTAGATTGAACTCTGATTGCTTCTACTATTATTAAAACATATAAGCAATATTTACAAAGCTAGCACAATCACCAGTGTACAGAGAATTTCCAACTACACTAAGAGAACTTAGAAAATACATTACAGTCTATACTAAAATCTTACTACTAACCAAGAAGACAAAGAAGCTCTCATTACTAAGAATCAAGATGCAATTCTATCTCCTTCTGTTAACTTACTAATTCTTAATAGTTCTAACTCTAAAAAAGCTCTGTCTACAAGTTCTCTAAATCTAGAAGTTCTAATCCCTCACTGTCTAGAAGTGCTAACACTAAAAGTTCTAACCTTTACAAAGAGGCAAGAATGCCTTATATATAGAATGTACAAGAAAGGATGCGTTGTCCCCTGCATTAGGGTTTACAAAATATCTGCATCCTGTAGGAGAGTCAACTCTTAGATCTTTTGAAGAAAGTTGGTTATGCATTCAATGTGAATCCTCATTGTCCATGATGATGAAGGATTTCTACTCGCAGGATAAGCCTTTTTAGATTTTTTGAAAACTGCAACATTAACTCTAGCATCTTCGTGTCCACCTTTGAAATCCCTCGTAGAGTCACCTTGAATGCTTCAAGATATCCACCATTAATACTAACTGCCTTTGTCAGTAGTGGTCACCATAGGTGCCCCTCTGAGTCATGGTTTCTTATGTCACTTAGCTTCCTTTCTATTATGGAGTCCTCTGCTCGTGTTGACTGTCTTCCAGAAGTGCTGTTGAGCCTCCCTGCAGATCTCAACACCATCGCCCAAATAGATTCGTTGTCAACTATTCTTAGAAAAAATCCATCCGGCCGCACTATGTTAATTCCCTCCAAAGGGGTAGTCAATCAGTCAAAGGTCCCTCTTAGCTCCCTCTGATTAGACGATCAACTGCCATGCCAAATTCTGAGCAATCAAGAGTGGTCTGACCTAAATCGCAGGTTGGTGAGACACCATCGGTGTCTCCCCGATGCGATTTTCATCTTACAACAGGCATTGGCATAGCTTGGGTCAATTGGCGAGACATCTCGGCGTGCTTCAGAAGTCACATAAAGCTCATTTTCCTATCACCGAGACCTCACCTTGTTGGTAGGATGTCACATCGATGGTATCCCCGCTCTGGCTCAGAGTGCATTTTCCTTTCAGCAAGACCCCTTAATCGGCCCAAGGTATGGCGATCCCCCATGGTTATACCGATATCTACTTTTCATTTGTGAACCTACCGCTATCGGCAAGACCTTAGCATATCAACAAGACCACATGGCGAAGTCCTTGTTTTCCTTTGGAGTCTCCCCGACATCCTCCTTATCCTGTGGCAGGCTGACTTCATTCTTTCGGTGTGACACTGGTAAGTTGGCGAGATGTTTTGCCGAAGGAAAAATGTCTGGGCGAGCTTCCTTGTGTCGGTGAGACTCCGTTGGGTCAGGGAGACCTTATCCAAAACTCCTATTCTCTTACCAATCCCTTCGTTCTGTTGGCGAGACCATCCAATATCTCTGTGACCCTACAACGAAGTCTTTCATTCACTCAGAGTCTTCCCGATCTCTTCTTGTCCTCCTTGAGCCCCAACCTTTCTGTTTCAATGTGACCTTCACTCTTTTCCAAGACCTTGTGGTGAAAGCATGACCCTTTGCCGATGCCGCTTTGATCTATGTCAGCGAGACCTACTTTCTTCGCTGAGACTTCTTAGCGAGCTCCTTATGTCATACTGAAGATTGATCCTTCAATAAGACCTTTCATTTCAGGCAAACCTCTTGCTTAAAGTACCATCTTTAGAAGATTTTCCATTTCATGGAGACATCTGATGTAGTCATGCCGAGATGGGCTCCATCATTGCATGCGCTTCGCTGTAACATCCCTTTGTCGGGAAGACGTCCCATACATACCTGATATCTCGGTGAAAGCTTTACTAGTTCATCATGTTGTCACTGTGACATACCGGTTTTCTCGCCGAAGACCACCATTCGAATCCCCTAGCGCTATGTCGGTGTGACCATCCGTGGTTAGGGAGACTGTATGGCAAAGCCACTTCATTTTGCCGATATGCAGACCCTTCCTCGTTGGCAAGACTCCCGGTGTTCGGTGAGAGCACATATTTTAGGGAAAAACTCACACCGAAGTGTTAGAACCATTTTTTCTTAGCCGGTGAGACTTTGTAAACTCACCAAGACATCTTGGCGGGGATAACACCTTATACCGAAGGGATCACCTCTTGATAGCGGTCGACGAGACATGGAGACTTCGCCAAGACCATACACCGATGAAGATGACTCTCGCCAAAGTGTTTGCTGGTGGTGGGGTAGTCGGTGAGACCTTAAAGATCTCGCCGAGACTTCTCTCCGAAGGAAACCCCTCATGCTGATAGGAAATTCATGCCACTGGGACAATGACCCTTGTCTTGCCAATAGATCCTGTATATGATTTATGATTGTTGTGACATCTCTGGGGTCTTACCGATAGGCAATATAAATGCAGATTTTAACCAAATGAACTATGGGTCGGGGAGACCATGATAACCCTACACCGATGAAGATGCACAATGGGGAGTATTTTGATTCTTTGGATTTTGAACAGTCAGAGCCGAGCCACCAATCGGTAAGAGCCTAGAAAAGTCTTGCTGACCTTTGCCTTAGCTGATTTTTAGGACCAACTGGATTGGGGCATGACTTTCAACTGAGCTCTTTTAGAAAATATCATCTAGTGTAGGATTTAATATTGCATTCAACAAAGAAAACTACAGTGAAAATAACACAAACAAAAGTTAAATAGTCAATATCATCATTGAAATGAATCCTATGTCAGTAAGGTGCCGTTAAAACTTCAAACAAAATGATCATACAAATAGTTCGGGTTTCAGGTTGACTCGCAGAATCCAAGCTAGGGAGGAACTTTGGAGAATTCCGAGTCAGGCAGATTCCAGTGGAATAAACATGAAAATGCACATTAAAGGCCTAGTCCGATCATTATCAATCAAAGAACAACATGTGAGATCTCAAAATAGTATCAGTTAATCGTAAAATGCATCATCATTTACTAACTTCATGTTACTCCATACTTCTTCACATTTCAACAGATTCTGGGGAAATCCGCGCGGGACGGATTTCTGCGAAGGAGAAGACAAAATCGGGAAATGCTGGTCCTCGCGGAATTCCATGAGGACCAAAAATCCCCAAACAATAGCACTTAGCTGGAGTTCAAGCGAAATCTGGGAAAATCTAGATTGGGTGGAAAATCCTGAACTCAGGAGAAAACCCGAATTCCAACTGAGGCAGAAACAAAAATTAAATTAGAAAAAACAAAAGATAAAACACAGAGAAATAAAAGAACACCCAAAAGCAAAGAAAATAACATAGGCAAAGAAACCAAAAGAGAAGGGGGACCCATTTTGATCCAAAACAAAGTGGGGTGGTTATGCAAGGCATAACAAAACCTAGAAGAGTAAGAGAACCCTTGGGTTACCAAAATCATTGTCCACAACAACATACAAAATTCCATAACTTGATGTTCCATTCACATACCTAAAAATTCTCTTTTCTACTTGCCAATGTGTGTCCTTTGGTTTCTCCATGAACCAAGATATCAGACTTACTGCATACATTAAACTAGGCCTAGTTGATGTTAAATACATCAAACTTCCAACCATACTTTTGTAAAGGGTTGGGTTCACATCTTTCCTATTGTTCTCTTTCTACAGTTTCAAACCTATTACTATTGGTGTGGGGGAAATTTTTCTATTCTACTTTTTAAACCTACTTAGAATCTGTTTGGCATAGTTAGTTTGTGAAATAAATATGCCATGAACTATTTTCTGAACTTCAATACCAAGAAAATACTTCAACAAACCCAAATCCATCATCTCAAACTCATTTTTCATCACCTCTTTAAAATCAACAATCCTACTGTCACTGTTACTAGTAAAAATCAGATCATCTACATACAAAACAACAATTAAAATGTCACCTTCAATTGCTTTGACATAGAGTGTGGGCTCACTGCTTCTCTTGCTAAAGCCATTGCTCAACAAATAAGAGTCTAGTCTACTATACCACATATGATGTGCTTGTTTTAGCCCATAAAAAGCTTCTCAGAGCCTATATACCTTATGCTCTTTCCCTGGGACTTCATAGCTAGGCGGTTACTCCACATACACTTCCTCCTTCAACACTCTGTTTAAGAAGGTTGACTTTACATCCATCTGAAACACCTTCCACTAATGTTGTGCTACAATTTCTATGACTGTCTACATAGTTTCCAGCCTTGTAACAGGTGCATATGTCTCATCATAGTCTATTCTGAGTTTCTATTTGTACCCTTTCACCACTAGCCTTGCCTTATGCCTTTCAATTTTACCTTCAGCTATACACATGGTCTTGTAGAACCACTTGACTCCAATCACTTTTTTAGCCTTGGGTAAATGGGTCATCTCCCATGTGTGGTTCCTCTCTATAGCCTCCAACTCTTCATCCATGGCCTTATATCACTTCTCTTCTCTCACTGCTTCCTCAAAGTGTGTTGGATCACTATAGGAGAATAGAGCAAAATCCAAATTCTCATCAAAATCAACATGCCTTGTGCTGTCATAAATCTCCCTCACACTTTTTGTCTTTCATGGCATCAATGATGCAAGTGTAGGGTCTGAATTAGCTTTTGAGCTACTGCTACTCTGACCTCTAGGCTACTGTACAATTGACTATTCGAGCTACTACTTTGCTGTACTCTAGAGCTATTACTCTGCTGCCTTTGTTCAAAGCTGTTGTTCTACTAAACACCTGTAGAACTACTGTTCTACTGTACATCAACAAAGCTATTGTTTTCTAATGCTCTATGGTAGTTTCTTCATGAGCTGTTTCTCTCTTGAGCTCCCCCTAAGTTGTTTTCTTCTGGAGGTTCTTCATCATCAAAGGGTATTGTGATTGAAATACCTGTGGTGTCATCCACCATTCCATCCCATGCTTCATTTTCAATAAACACAACATCTCTACTAAGCAAAACATTCTTGGTGATGGGGTTGTAAAATTTATAGGCTTTTGAATCTTCACTATAGCCTATGAAGATGCATTTTTATCCTTTGTCATCAAATTTTTACCTCTTCTCTTTTGGCATGAATGCATATGCCACACACCCAAAAATACTTAAATGTTCAACACTGCACTTGCTATTTGCCCATGCCTCTTGTGGAATCCTATCATGGATAGCCTTTGTGGGGAACCTATTCAATATATAGACTATTGTTGTGACAACTTCACCACAAAATATGTGTGACAACTCTTTTTCTTTCAACATACTTGTTGCCATGTCTTGAATGGTCCTATTCAGATTCCTCCCCACTGCTCCATTTTTCTGTGGGGTATACCTTGTTGTAAATTGTTTGTGAATGCCCTCATTCCTATAAAATTTTAGGAATTATTTGGAGATGTACTCTCCTCCTCTATATGCTCTAAGGGATTTGATATAGTGACCACTCTCCTTTTCAACTGTTGCCTTAAACCATTTAAATTTCTCAAATACTTCCGATTTGTTTTTCAAAAAATAGACCCATATTTTTCTGTCGTAATCATCTGTAAATGTCATGAAGTAGGTGTTTCTAGCTAAAGTGGGGGTTTTCATGGGTCCACACAAATCTAAGTGCACTAACTCAAGAGGTGCTCTTTCTCTCCTAGAATACCCGAATTGAAATGGCTACCTTTGTTGTTTTCCTAAGATGCATGCCTCACATTTTCCATCAGGTTCTACAATGGATGGTAGACCTCTAACCATTCCTTTCCCAGAAAATAAACTTAAACTAGAAAAGTTTAAGTGCCCATATCTTAGATGCCAAAGTTTGGATGGGTCTTTGATAACTGTCTGGAATGCAGATTGTTGTTCCACCGTCAACTACTGTGTGACTGTTGTGAGTGCTGATGGAAATTGTTGTTGCTATGCGTCTGCTATGAGTGCCTAAGACAATATGTTCTTCCTTATATGAAACATTCTGTTTCTCATGATTTTCACTGCAACCATCACTTTCTTGCTGCCTCCTTTGACAAATATCTTGCATTCCCCATTCTCCATCAGGATTTTGTAACTGTTTTCGACCATTTGTCCAATGGTCAATAGATTATGTTTTATGCTTGAGGCATAATAGACATCCTAGATTTTTTGCCTCTCACCATTCTTGGTTTGAATGCTGACAACACCTTTTCTAATGACGGGGACTTTCTCATCATTTCCCATTTTGATTTTTGTTTTTATATTGCTATCTATGGAGGCAAAGAAATTTCTGTTACCGGGTGCTGCCAGAATAGTGGTTTACACTTTTTGGGAGATCCTGATTTTTGCTGAAATCATATATTTTTAGAAAATATAATGATTTAAGCCTTGAAAATTTCCATTTAAAAGATTCTAATTAAATAGGGTTTGATCAAACCACCTTAGACCAAGCCCCCTTGAATAGAACCCCGCTAGTTTTAAACCATACCTATAACAGAGTCTCCTTTACACCTATCAAAATGCTAATAAGAAACCACTTTTGATTTAATTTTTGGAGGATCAAATGAATTCATTTAAAATTAATCTTTTTGTAAGTATGTATTCCTTATCATAGGCTTACAAAAAAGTATAATTTTAATTAAATTAAATTTGATTATTATATTTATTTTTTATTTCTTGTGAATGTAGGTTTTTCACTGAAAATCAAACTCTTTGTTTTGCACATGTGGAAAAATAGAAGATTATCAATTTTTTTTTTTTAAAATATGAGTGCACTAGATATTGGAGTCCTTGATCCAACAAAAAAAAAAAATTTGAACTTTGATACATACAAAAAAAGTTACATGTTATACGGTCATGCTATGTCTAAATTGTAATTGGTTTGACTTTGAAACTTGATTAAAGAAAAATATTCAATAAAAAACTATTTAACCAAATGGAAGCACTAGATATCAGAGTTACAAATCTAAATTTGAAAGAATTATAATTTTATCCTTCATGAAAAAAAAGCTATGCGTTATACAGTGAGCGTCACTTTTTAAAAATGTTGTTTTTTGAAAAAAAAAGTTTTCAAGGGAGATGGAAAAAGAAGTGCAATATGATTCAATTTTTTTTGAAAAAAATATATTTATAATCTACAGACAAAATGTCATGAAACTTTAGTTTACATCATCTTCAAATTCCTCACGGTTTAGCCACTATAGGTGCCCGAAAGTGAAGATTTAGTTAAAATTTTTTATTTCAGTGTCCAATTTGGCCAAAAATTGTATACCATTATTGTGGGATCACCCTACCACTCATGTGGTTGCTGCACCCATTGTTCAAGTACCAAAATTGATCATTTCTGCATTTAAAAAGGTTGCAAACAATGAATAAATTGGATTGTTTGTCATTTTCAACCTTGTTCTCATTTGCTACATTAGCATTCTGACTCCCATAGTCACGTTGCTTCTTTCTACACTCATTAGCATAATGTCCATACTTGTGGCAGTAATAACATTGGACATTGCTCTTGTCATACCTCTAATTTGAATTGCTATTCTTCTTCTGGTTCTGGTTTGCTTACTGTGAGCTGTTCAACTCCTCTGTGTTGTTAGAACCTCCTCTTCCAAAATTGCTTCTTCGTCTTCCCCAACCTCTTGCATTAGTCTGAGCCTTGAAAGCTTGCTCTAGGGAAGGAGAAGATCTATTCAACCACTGCTCATGGGTTTGTAGTGAACCCATCAACTCATCTATAGTCATTTTGGACAAATCCTTTGCCTCTTCAATGGCAATGACTATAGGATCAAACGTAGTAGGCATAATTCTTAGGATTTTCTCAATAATCCTTTGTTATTCCATTGTTTCTCCATTGACTCTCAGCTGATTTATCAAATTAGACACTTTGGTGTGAAATTCTGAAATAGACTCACTATCCTTGATTTGTAAGGTCTAAAAATCTCTTCTTAAGAGCCGCAACTTAACTAACCTCACTTTGTTAGTCCCCTTATAATTATTTTGCAATATTTCCCAAGCTTTCTTTGAGTAATTTGTTGTTGCAATACATGGGAAAATAGCCTCAGTGAAGGCTACCTCAATTAAACTGAGGGCTTTTACATTCTTCATCCTTACTTCTTTCAACTGATTCTTTTGAGGATTTGAAAGGGCTGAATAGGCTACTGGGTCTGTGATATCATTGAACCCATTGATGAAAAAATCCCACAGGTCATTTGCAATTAAGATGATTCTCATCTTCTTAGCCCATGTATCATAATTCTACCCATCAAAGTTTGATGGCTGCTGCCAACCTTTGCTCTCACCTCCTGCCATATTTCTAAAATTTGAGAAAGTAGATGAATGCTTAGATAGCCTAGGGATTTACACACACACCCACAAATAAAAAACTGATTGACCGACTAGCTGAATTCCTAGAAAAATAGGGCTCTGATACCACTTGTTGGCAAGGAGGGCACAAAAAAAAAGTCACTGCTATGACAGGGTGATGGAAAGAACAAAAAATACACAAAGACAACACAATTATAAATGCAAAAAACATAGATTTATATATATTCCTCCTTGCTTTCAAAAATTACAAAAAACATAGAGTATATTCTCTCTTTTACACAACAAACTAAAACATAAACAATTTGGACTACTGTCCAATACAAAGGTTCTACACTCACACCAAAAACTATAACTGGCTACAATCCTGTAGCTGCTGCTATCACTCCACCATGTTTGATAAACTTCCTATGTACTGCTGCTATCTTTTGAACATTCCCTTCTTCTGCCGCTACAGGTTCAACCAAACCCCAAAAAAATAACTTCTAATTTTTTCTACCGGTTGCTTGAATATTCCTTTTTCCTTTTCTTATTTTTAGCTCATGAGAATGAGTGCTCAATTCAAATTTCAAATCCACCTACTTTAATTAATGCTAGCAAGCTGCAGGTCAAGTTGTGCAAGCTCAAAAATGAGCGCTTAGAATTTGAATTCAAAATTACCAACCATATTAATTGTTGTAGTTTTACATTGGGGGCAGCTTGATAAACTTCCATCTGACGTGTGGTGCTGATTGGAGATTAATAATATTCCAATATTTTCTTCTTTATCTAGTATACCAATTATAAATCCCATAGTATGAATATTTGATCTTTGTAATCCATTGTTGACGAAAAATAGAGGTTATATAGAATAAAAGCATGAATGAGGGTTTATCCATGGTGAAAAGGCTTAATTATTTATCTATCATTTATTTTGAGGTTTAAAATTTTATGTATATATATATATATTCATATGTGAGTGATGAGTCTAGACATTAGTTAGTTTTCTTATGCTTTTATGCAAGTTTATAGATATTATCAAGACATTTATCCTATACATGTTCATACACTATGGTATCTTTTATACTTGTTATGCAACCTTGAACCTACTTTAAAGTATATGAAAATATGATTATGATGCAATGGTTAATGCATAATTTATTTGTGGATATGTATGAAATGTGATTGATATCTATGCTTAAATCTATGGTTGTTAGTAAATTGTGTGCATGTTTTGTGAACTAACTCTTATGGCTAGAGGAGGAGGATTGTAGCTCGTAGCAACTACAAGGCACAAACTACAACCAAAGGAGTTCCTAAATAGAAAAACAAGGGAGGTTCCAAAATAAATGAAGCACAATAACTACAACATGGAGGAAATTAATGAAGATAGTTGTGCATCATTATTATATCCAATAAAGACACTGGAGGAGAGGAACCCTATTACAATTGGGATTCTAACATAATTGATTTGAGCATTCAACACACTAGTTCTATTTCAATAGAGTCACAATCCTATTTGGAATCTTCTTCCTTTTTAGCTATAGTATAGATTACTGAGTCATTATCATGGTCTAATATCTAGGGAGTGGTGATTAATAGTTTCAGTTTAGAGTCTTGTTTCAATAAACTCCCCCATGCCTATATATATAGCTCGATGGTTAAGGTTTTAGGAGTTAGTTAGTTATTTGGTTTTTGTTATAGAGTAATTATAGTTTCCAGATACTTTTCAGTTAGTTGTTATCTAGGTTATGCAGACAATGTTTATTGTTTAGTTATGGTTTCAATAATAAGATATCTTAGAATCTTATGCAATCTTTTGGATTGTACAATGAATGGTTTGAGTTATCATGGTTGCATTGATATAAGAAGTTAGATTTGGTTTAGATTAGTGAAGACAACAACTTGAGCAAGGGACACTCAAGGTAACTATCCTTCACTCCATTTCCTATTATTTTATTTTTGTTTTAGTAGTTACCTTATAAGTGCAAGTTGTGTTAAATAGATTCTTTGTGTTACAGTCATTACTGGATTCATGAATAATTCTTGTTTCTCAATTATATTGTAATTGCTTATGTATTTTACTTTGGAGTATAGTATAGGTTTATTTATCAGTTCAGTTAATTTCCAGCATTCATTTCTGAACAGTAGTTAGTTACAGTCTTATATTGTAGGCACCCATAGCAATAGTGCCAACTTTACTTTCTTTACTATTTTTTAGTTTTATGATTTTTCAGCAAGTGTAGTATTTGTAATAGGATGAATTAGGTAGTTTTAAGTCTTTGAAAGCACATACAATGCTAGTACCATCACAAGCTTACTAGTCCTAGTCAATAATTTAATGAAGGTATCTCCAAAGGTTTAAGTGGACTATTTAGCTAGGTTTTCCCTCTGAATTGTGTGATTGCCACCAAGTTTACTAGACACTAGTAGGGACTCTACAATGAGTATAAATAATCTAGAATATCCCTTCATCTACTTAATTTAAGGTTATTTTGATATAATCATCCCTATTTTTTATTGTGTGATAATGGGGCAAAACTTTAACTTTAAGCTATCTATTGATAATTCGTAGTGAAGCCACTTTTCCTTATAGTATCTATTACTACAATGGTTTCATAATTCTTTCCATGTTTAACTATTAATTTCTCGTTAGCAAGATGTTCATGGAAGCAAGTTAATTGTCATAGTGTTACATAGTTAACCCATGTTTTAACTCATTTATATTGAAGCATAGCTAGGCTATGCAAAATTTTAGACACCATTAAGAAATTTTATAGTGTTGCATGCTTATATTGGTGCCTAATATTGAATTAGAGTTTTATCTTTTATTGTGAGCATGATGGTTGAGAATTATATGCCTTTAGGTTTGTTGATGGGTGTTTTTACACATTCACAACATGTACAAAGTAATAGAGTACCTTGTCTCTTGAAAGGAAATCTTACTTCAGAAAGATGACCCAAGGATTCAATTGTCAAGTCTTGACTTTTAAAAAATGATTTAGTGGTTGAAGTAATGTTGGTTTCATAAAGGTCCTTACACTTAAGTCAAAACTCTAAAGACAGGGGTTTTCAAAATCTGAAGATTGGTAAAAACTCTAGTTGTATTTTTAGATCTACAATCTGAAAAATGACTTTTTAACATCTAATAAGCCAGTTTTAGTGATCCTTTTCTTCCTAAACTAACCTAGATTTTGAAATAAAATGAAAAATATGAGGGTTTAGAGAATCTAAATCTAAAATCTAAGGTTAATAATAACAATGGCTGATGTTGTAGATACATAAATCCCCCATAAAATTGGTTTTATTCAATCAGGGTTAAACCAAAAATGCTACAGAAATATTGCAATCTTCAAAGGAAAAACTTAAGATTTTTAGATTCTAAATACTCAAACATATATGGGTGTGTGCAAGAAGTTGAGTCCACTTTTTGGCCAAAAAGTGGAATTGTTTTCCTTGATTTTCAGAATTTGTGACACATGACCTTAAAATTTGAAGCACTTAGAGATGTAATCTTAAAAAAGGTCACTAATCATATAATGTAGTGCTCAGAGTCTAGTTTCCAAATATGTAATTTATTTTAATACCCATATGATAAAAAAATATTTTCAATAGGTGTTTCTAAAAGCCACTATTTAAAAATAACCTTTTTATACCATACCATGCACATGTACATCATCCATATTTTGACCTAAATAATCATATTTTTCTAGATCCTTTTTGGAAAGGATTTGTAACTCATAAAACATATTTTCAATATTTTTTTATTGAATATTTTTTTTGTTATATTTTTATTGGCCATATTTGTTGTTTTGAAAAATCATTGTGTACGTCATGCATAAGATGACCTAAACTTATCATTTTTTTATTTTTTTTTCAAATTGAAAAGAATTATTTGAAGTACGTTTTGGTGCAATTCGTTTTGCAAAAAAATATTTTAATAAAAAGTTATTAAAATACTAGAAAACCATGATATTTCAAGTTTATGGACCAGTTTCATCAGAAATTAATTGAAAAATAGAAAAAATAATCCAATTGTAAAAAAAGTACATATTTGGAATATGCACTGTCTCATCTATAAAGGGTTTTAATTTCGTCAAAAAATTCTGCAAAATAGGTCTTTACACATATGCCCAAAGTCCCTATTTTCTTGTGACATTTCCATGACCTTCAAGTTGTAGGTCAAACCAGGTCCAAAGCTTAGGTTTGGGTCCTCAAGCCTTTTCCTGAACTGAAAAACAAGCCAAAAACCCAACTAAAAATTTATATTTTAAAAAACAGGTTTTTGTTTCATAAAAAAATATTTTTTTTATGGTTCTCTGAAACAAGATCCCGTTTTGAAAAGTTGCTAAAAACATAAAGTTTCCAAAATGGAAAGTTTTCCGGGATCTTGTTTTGAAAACTTGCCAAAATGATTTTTTTAAAAGAAAGTTTCTAAAATAGAAAGTTCTCAAAGCGGGATCCTGTTTTGAAAACTTTCCATTTTTAAAAATTTCTGCTTTTTGGCAAATTTTCAAAATGAGATCTCGTTTTGAAAATTTTCCAAAAATGGAAAATTTTCAAAATGGGATCATGTTTTAGTCTTATGCTCAAGACCTCAAACCTAAACAAGATCCCATTTTTTAAAAGTGGGATCTCATTTTGTTGAAGCCAATTTTGAGTTTTTTTCGAAGGCAAAAACTTCCACGTTTCATGGACTCATCTTCTTGCATTTACCCATATCTAATATCTTGCATAATATGCATAAACATTCACAGTTGAACTAATGTTGTAAAAAGCTCAAACTAACCATACAAAGTAAATTACAATAAAAAAATTACAAATGGTATGTGCTAGAAATTTATCAAATACCTTTAACACTTTGTCATTATTATAATTGAATTGAACTAAAACTAGAAGAAGGAACCATGCATGCATTTAGAAACAACAATAAAGTCACAAAAACTCTAATGCCTTTACTTGTATTAATCTCAAAATGCTATTAAAACAACTCCTATTCAAACCTTTACAAATGAGAGAAGGCTTACAAAATCAATGGTGGAGATTAAACCAACACCAATGACCCAGATTATATTTGCATTTAATGTTGGAGGTTCATTAAATTCTTACAAAATATTTCCTTTTATCCCCCAATTTAAAATTCTATTATATATAAACCTAGGAGAATATAAAATATATTAATATAACTTTTGCATTAAATACATTTTATAGAATATCATAAATTTGGGTGCACGCACTTTGAGGTAACTTCTATAGCTAGCTTGAAATTATGGAAATATATCATTTATTATAGATTTTCCAACTTTTTCTTTTATAACATATTTAACAAAAGTAGTAAGTACAACTTTCATTTTATCATTTGGAGGGCCTTGGGCAATATGAACTTTGTAAGCCAAAGCCTCGTACTCATCCATCGACTTACTGTGAAGCTTGATGTAGGATTTTCTCTACCTTATTACCTCCTCTGAATGGACCAAAAACTACATAGCAACATCCAAAAATTCCCTATCCAAGCTATCAGTGGGCTCCTTTTGTATAATTTTCTATCATTGATGGTTCATCTCCACATCACTTAGCTTTTCTGAAGCACTAACTAGTATCTTCACCATATTTTTTAGATATTGATCACAGTCAGCTAGTACCTAATTAACCTCCCAACAATTACACTCATCTCAGGCATTACCTAAGATATCACCTCCTTCTGAAAATCTAGCACACATCCAAAATGCTAGTTCTCTGATCTCCTTTGTAGGAAAAATTTCTTCCTTCTCAATCATTTTCATGGGCAACCTATTTATTTCCTCCAACTTAGGATATATCAACTTGTAGTATTAGGAGAAGGAAACACAATCCTTAATCATTTTCTTCCTTCAAAATTAAGAATTTTTGTATATTTTTGTAGCCATTATAGTTTCCTTGTTTCTAGTGCCGACAATGCTGCTGATCTACTCATGTGTGATTTGAGTCCACGTCTTCATTAGTTCCATCTTATGAACATCGTCACTAGATATCCAAACTGGGGAGATAATTTTTTTGAGGACACTCTCGATGTGTGTCACTAATTGTTTGATGAAGGCTAAATTATATGATTTGTACTTTCAAATCTTCCTTTGTAGTTTAGTTATTATCTATTCTCTTCAAAATGTTAGACATTGATCCTTGAAATTCATCAATCTCTTATGCTCTATTCATGGGACTAATTTTGATTGAAGAAAAAATATATTATTTTGACAAAATTTAGGTGGCATCCTTATCCACCATAGGAGTTTCTACATGGAGAATCCTTGAACTCGAATTATCCTTGGTCACATGTGACCTTATTTTAGCGTTGTTTTCCTTGGGCTACCTAATATGGGCCAAAATTGCCTCAAGGCTTGCTTGTTAGGTTTTAATCATAGGCCCTTTCTCCTTTGATTATTTTTGCAGCCAATTAGTAGCTATGTTTGCACTGAGGAAGAGTGAATTTCTATAGACTCATCCTTTACTATAAAATTTTGTGCTTGTTTCCTATCTTATGCTTCTTTCATTTTCTTCTCTTTTACATCTACTTTCTTCTCTTTTTAAAGATCTGTTGTCTTTATCTCCACAAATTTCTCAGATTTTTCCTCATGTTGAGGAGTAACTGAAGTCTCCTCCATTGTAGGAATACCTTCTATGCCTTCCCTCTCTTGTTTTTTCATCTCCTAGACATAATTTTATCAACACTCTCCATGGACGGTAGCTCTAGAATTTCTTGGGAGGAAGGAGGGAGAAGCATACACAACTTGAATAATAATAGCCCTATTTGTGAGTGAAAAAAATATATTTTCAAGTTGCTTGGGAAAGTTGGAGAGATGCGACATAAAATACTCTGGTAGGCTAAGGGAAGTGGGGGAAGAAGTGGAAGGGATGATAGGTTGCAAGTTAGAGATAGTGAATTGAGGGGTAGAGAGGCAAAAGGAAGAAGGGGATGAAGTAGTGGATGGAGAAGGTGAAGATTCTACCAAAATGGAAGAAGTGGTGGGAGTGGAAGAGGTGAGGTGTCAAACCAAAATGTCGATGGTAGAAGGAGCAGGAGTAGAGGAAGTGGGAGAAAATGAAGATTGGGGAGATGGAGGAACTAAGACCAGAGGTGGTCAAGGAGGATTTGGAGGAGGAGGCATATTTTTTACTAGAGGAGGAGAGGGAGGAGAAGAATCCTCCGGGATAGACTCCATGGCCACAGTTCCTGGTTTCTTTGTTCTCTTAGTAGGAGACTTGTTGGCTTCTCTGATTTTCCTCTTTTATACCCTTGGCTTCTTCGTTGGGAATCTTTCTTCTACATACTTCCTTCCTTTTCTCCTTTTCTTTGGAGGGGTGGAAATATACTTTCTTGTAGAACTTGCACTTGAAGCTTCCTCATCATCTATTTTCTCATTGTCTTCACTCATCAAAGATTCTTCCTCCTTTTCTTCATAATTTAATTCAATATTCTAACCCATGAGGAGGGTTACTTGAGCATCAATCCATCTTATTCTCCTTAGGACTAGATGAGTGATGATATCTAAATCATTTTCTTCCTCCTCTATCTAGTTTGGCAGAGGGAGAGGCTAAGAAAAAACCTTGCTATATTCTTCTTCATCCAAGAGTTGCTCATCCTCCTGCAATTGATTAGGTAATTTTAAGAGGTGTAGGGTGTGGATATACTTCATTGTTAGCCTCATGTAGCCTTTCTTCTATACCTTGTAATCATTAGAGAAGTTTTCCCAAAAGTCCTCTATATGCAACTGATGTGCATATTGCCTCCCCACTTGCTTCTTTATTTTGTTAGGGATCAAAGTTTCCCCTCCAACTATGAAAGTGAAGTCCAAAAATCTAGATTTCCACATCTAAGTGCTCGACTGAGGGTGCTGAAGGGCATGAATACATCCCCCTTCCCAATGTTAAAGGATATGGGACTTATGCTCTATGCTTCCCATGAAGCAAGTGATGCAACATACATCACTGTTTGGTTAACTCCAACATCACAATCCTATTGGTAGGATATTTGGGTAGCCTATAGGGTACCCCCGAGAAGTTTTCAATTCTAAAATACGTGAATTTTGGGAATAGGATAAACTAGTACTCAAACCACTTGACCATTTCCATGGTATATAAAGATAGCCTCGGCCCCATATCTACTTGCAATGTTCATACAATATGCATAGTGAATGCATAATTGAATCTCTTGTAATGGTGCTTAGCATTTTGATACTACAATTGTGGGTAGCAATCATACATGATATAGTCATATGGGAATATTACCACATTCCTCTTACCAGTTAAGCTCCTATATTTAAAGTTTGCAGCCAACAAATATACCACATAAGAAGTCATTTAAAAAGCAAAAGACTTCTTTACCATTGAGAACTGTTCATTAAGTTTATCACTGATAATCTTGGCCCAGTCAAACTAGGTCTTTCCTCAAAAGATTTATTCAATGTAATAGAATATCCACTCCTTGAGGACAGATGCAAAGGGAAACCCTCTTATTTTGTTGAGGAGGGTAACCAAGTCATTTACCTCATCATTAAAATAACTTCTACACAAGGTCTTAGGTAGGTTTCCTATGCTTTCCCTAGGTTTCTTCATCCAATGGTTGTTTATGGGATGAAGGTAGATATCAAGATTGGTAGTGTAGACTTGGACTACATACCCATGGCTAGGGATGACCATTTCAGAGATAGAGGGAATCCCAAATGTTCTCACAATGGAAAGGGAAAACAAATTAGAAATAACCCTTCCCTTAGCTGCAATGATTCTCTTGGAATCCTTGTGATAGTATTATTGAGATCCCATTATTAGCTCTGGACAAACCAAGGAATGTGGGAATCTTGTTGCTTGGTATAATCCACTCTGTCTGATATTTGATGCTAAGTCAGTCTTTAGAGCTCCAAAGATCCTTTCCTTGAACTCTTCTATGTCCACATGCCTGAGGTTGGTGTCACAAACCCTATCCCATGTGGTTGCGATCTTGGAAGTAGTATTAATGCTATGAGATTTTTACTTCATATATGATGCTCTATCTATTTTTCCATAAATTTGCAAAAGATAACACATATTTAGGATTTACAAAAAACTCCAACTTTGGGATTCAACAGTATCATCCCTCTCACAAATTATACATATACATCCCAAAATGTGTAAATATTTATGATAAAAAATCATCTTGTATATGCATAAAATCATTCACAACCCAAAGAAATCTCAAAATCAAGTAATTTTCAAACAATTGTAGGTTTTGATATTTTGCGAGTTTTGGGTCACTTCAAGTTTGGAGAAATTGCAGGCTTTAAAGGTAGACCAGGTAGTGGTTAAATCATTGTGGGAAAACCAACTTTGGAAACCTGTAATAGGATCCTCGCAATAATTTTTCACAAAGGAATGACACCAATTTGTGAAGTTTTGGATATGTTTGTGAAGATTTGAGAATGTGAGGTTTAGAAGCACCTTAGGTTGTTTAGTTTAAATATTTAGGTGTATTATCAGGTGAAACCCACAATAATATTTTCACAAGCAACACTTTACAAAAATGTAGAAATTAGGATGCATGGGTTTCAAGGTATTGTGGGACTTCAACTAATGTGAGTTTTTGCATGCCATTGGAATTAGAGAGCTACGAGGATCAAAGGTATTGCAAGGATTGATAGTTTGTGGAAGTTAAGCATGTGTTACTTGATAGTTTGAAATTTCACAAAGGAATCATCGAAGGGGGCTTAATGGGTCTCAATCAGTGCGAGGAGAAGGTCGGTCAAGGTTTAAGTGTTTTGGAAAAGACAACGGGAGAACTCGAAAGGGAGATCCCCGCATTAACAAATTTTTTTTTCACACTCGACTAAGAAGAAAAACCATAAAAATGTAAAACACACTCCCAAAATGCAAGAATTCACCAATGAAGTTGCAAACCTACCATAAAATTTGGCAAGAACAGATGTAAGGGATGTAAAATATCCATAGGCACATCAAATACAAATTAAATCGATCAACAAAAGCTCTAAATTCCTTCCCAAATACTTTGTGCACTTAAGGTGCAAAGTGAAAATGACAGGGTTCTATTTATACCCCCTGACAACCTGATGCAATAAATGTTCCTTATGAAAACATGTTGGGCACTTAAGGTGAGAAATCCAAGTTTTTGGGGATGTGAGTCTTGCAGAGATTAAGGTGCAAAAGGACCTTTTGGGAAAACCAACATCGAAAGCTCGTAATAGGATCCCTGCAAAGCAACGATCTTGCAGAACCTTGACCTTGAGTGGAGATGGACCCTATGTGGAACCATAAGAACTACAAGTCCTAGATGATTGTAAAAATTCAATGACTATGGGATTTTGAGCAAGGGAAGCTAAAAAGGCTCTTTTTAGTAGATTTTTCAGGATCAAAATTCACAAAAAAAAATCCCCACAAAATGACAATCCCTGCAAGAACAAGAGACTTAGCCAAAAAAAGCAACCCAAACTCAAAATTAATACAAGAAAAGGGGTGAAAGGCGAACCTAAAACAAAACCCAAACCGAAGCAAGAAAAAAGGCAAAGGGGTCCTCATTTTCAATGAGGTGTGTGTGCAAGGAACACCAAGGTAATTGCTAATCTAGACAATTTATTTTGATAGGAGTTTATTGAGTATTTCCTTTCATAACATAGCTTATTATTTGAGTGAGTTCCTTTCGATTTGTTCTTATTATTAAATTAGTGTTTCTAACCCATTTATGGTATGGTTGGGTAGTATTGAATCTATTAGAAATTTGAAATGGAATGAATAACCCAAGGGAATTTATAAGAGAAAATCAGAGTTACATAAATTGGAAAACATAAATAATGTGAACTAGAAATCCAAGAGATATGCAATATCAAAATGATAGAATTACATTAAGAGCTTCCAAGATAAAAATACAAGCTAGGTAGTGAGTTTATATAGAACTAGGGAGAGGATGGAGGTGACAAATCCAACCAATATGAATCAACCACCAAAAGTGGAGGATGCCACCAAAAGTGGAAAGTGTTCTACCTTTTAAGGAAGGGAACACTATGTCACTTATCTCCTAGTTATTAAATAATAAACTCACTTTATTATCCTAAGCAATCTCAATAAAAATGTAGGAAAAACCTAAGATAAAGGAAAAATAACTTATCCCACTAGAAAAATAAAAACCTACACCAACACCCCTACTTAAGCATAACTTATAAGAATGTAAAATATGATGGGTCCTGACAAATGAGGCCATGTTAGGTACCCATGTACATATAAAGTTTCCCCCAAAAGAAGAATCCCCCCCACAAATAGAGAGAGAATACCCCAAAAGAGAGAGCACCAATGTCACCCCAATAAAATCTCATAAATGAAGGAACTTTCTCTTAGTGAAGGGTTTGGTGAATATGTCTACAATATGATTTAATGTTCAACAATACTCGAGATCAATGATCTCCACATGAATCATCTCTTGAATGTAGTACATGTGGATCTTGATGTGCTTGGTCCATTGATGATGGATTAGATTGCAAGAGAACTGAATCAAAATATGGTTGTCACAAAAGGTTATTATGGGATTCTAGAAGGGAATTCCAAACTTAATGAAAATTATTTGAGCTAGATGGTATTAGTAGTAGCATTAATCGCTCTTCAATACTCAACCTTTGTAGATAAAAGATCAATAGCGAACTGCTTCTTGCTTGACCAACAAACTAGACCAGAACCAATGGAGAAGCAATACTTAGAAGTAGACTTGCGATCCTGATAATCACCCACCTAATTTGAATCTATATTTTGCACCAAGTCAAATTCCATGCCCGCTGCATAATGAATCCCACAATTGTGACTACCATGGATGTATTGAAGAATCCGCTTAGCTACTTTCCAGTGCAATTCATGTGGCTCCTGCATGAATCAAGAGACCATGCCTATAACCAATGAAATGTTAGGCCTCATATGAGTCAAATATATGAGACTACCAACAAGATGTCAATACAAAGTGCCATCCACTAAGGGTGAAGAAACTTATCCTCAAGTTTGACCCATGAAAAAAATGGAGTCGATGTAGGCTTACAATCAACCATGTGAAACCTTTGGAGCATATCAAGTGCATACTTAGACTCTACAAGAGTGACACACAAGGAAGAATATGTGATCTCAATCCTCAAGAAGTAGTGCAATAAGCCCAAGTATGACATCAAGAATTGTTCATGAAGGGTAGTTTTCACTACCCAAATAGTAGATGAGTGACTTCCTTTTATCAAAAAATCATCGATGTAGAGAAACAAGAAGGTGTGAGTATCATACTGGTGTAAAATATAGACATTAGGATCAAAATGACATCGAGTGAACCAAAATTTCAGAAGGAAGGAGTCCATCTTGGCATACCACTTGCTTAAGGGACTTGTTTGAGGCTATAGAGAGACTTCCAAAGATGAAACACAAGTGAAGGATCTTGAACAAACCTCTATGGATGCTCCATGTATATATCCTCTTAAAGATCACCCTGAAGAAAATAAATCTTCACATCCATTTGATGAAATTATCATCTATATGTTACAATGATATAAAGGACAAGTCAGATGGAATTCATTTTGGTGATTGGTGCAAAAGTCCAAGAGTAGTCAATCCCTAGAACTTGGGAGAATCCTTTAGCAACCAAGCAAGCCTTATGCTTGTCAACTGACCCATTTGAGATAATTTTTTTGATAGATCTACTTGCATTGAAAAAATTTCCTTCCCTTAGAAAGTGTGATCTAGAGCAGTCCCAAGATATTCTAGAGGTGACAAAATTGAGAAAAATTGAAAATTGAAAATTTCAAAATTTTTTGGTATTTTCTAGGTTCTAGTAAATCATGTTTTCAGAGGTCTTCAGAGCAGAATTTGGGGTTGAAACTTGCATCAGTTTCTTAAATTGAATATTACAGACAATCAAATAAATAATTACATAAATCGTAAAGAGAGTTGTTTGCATCAAAATGTCTATTTCACTTATTAAAAATGGAGTTATATACATCTATCTTGAATTCCAATAGTCTCTAGACTTTGCAAATTCAAAATGAACAGTTTTCACAAAAAAAAAACTAGAAATTTTCAAAAAAACTAGGAATTTATATACCCCAACTTGGTGGGGTCATAACTTTGTACTCGGAATTCAAATCCATTTACACCATCAGAAAGATCTCCAAGAGTACTAACTCAATTCCTAAAAATAAAATTCCCTTGACATTCAATTTTAAGAAAATTATGCAAGTTTCAACCCCAAATTCTGCTCCGAAGACCTCTAAAAATGTGATTTACTAGAACCTAGAAAATATCGAAAAAATCCAAAAATTTGAATTTTTCAGGTTTTCTCAATTCTGTCACCTCTAGAACATCCTAGGACTGATCTAAATCAAAGTGATACAAGATCACAAGTGTGGTTCCTCTCCAAGGAACTAAAATCTTTTTGCATCACTACATAACACTCGGGAACACTAGAAGTTTCCCGAAAGGAATGTGGATCAGAAGTTGTAGCTAGGAAGAGATGTGGAACCTCATAAAATTATGATCGTATTATTCTATGATTTGAAGGATCCCCTAGCCAATCCCTTGCTGACTACAATGTCTAATGAGCCTAAAGAGGCCCTATAATTGGAGAGGAGGAGAATCATCATCCTCTATAGATGGACTATGTCCACCATCATCATTATTGTCATCATCTAAAGTAGACGAAGAAGAATCCTCATCAAGATTGGAAGGATTATGATCTCTGAAGAACTATCATCATGATGCAAGGGATCTAGTCTGATGGTGGTGGGAGAAGTGTCAAGAGAATAATTGGAAGGAATCTCCTCAAAATAAACACTCCTCTCAATGAATAACTTATATCTGCACTTGGTAAGATGGGGAATCATGTAGCCTTTGACATCATTTAGGTATCCAAAAAATATGCAAGGCTTGCTCTATGAATCTATAGCCTTGTGTTTCTTTGTTGGAATGTGGGCCCATTCACTAAAGCTAAACACTCAAAAGTGATTAACTGACAATTTTCAACTAGTCCAAGCTTGAAAAGGAGTTACCGCCTTCACAACTTTGTGAGGAACTTAGTTTTGGCACACATAATTAACGAATTCTACCCAAAAAGGTGGTGTCAAAGACTTGGAGTGAATCATACAATTGGCCATATTTTTCAAGGACCGATTCTTTTGTTCTGCAAGTCCATTCTATTGAGGATTGTAGGGAGATATATGCTAAAATAAATGCCTTTTGAAGCATAATACTACACAAACCTATGGTGACATATTCCCCCCTTTTATTTATACGTAGAACTTTGCTGGATTTTCTAGTTTGTTGATCTGCAAAAGCCTTAAACTACAAGAATGAATTGAATAATTTAAACTTCTATTTGAGAAAGTACACAAAGGTGTACCTATAAAAATCATCAATGAATGTCAAAACATATCAGGCTTTATTGAAAGATGATTATGGAAATGGCCCTGCCAAATCACTATGTAGCAAATCCAAAAGATGTGAGACTCTCCAAGCTTTTCCAATTTTTCTTCTAGATGCTTGCAAATAATGCACCCTTAACAAAAACTATCAAAAAAATAAATTATAGGAAATCTTGTAACCATGTCTTGTTGATTGAGCTATTGCAAGTAGCAGTAGTTAAAATGGCCAAACCATTGATGCCACAAATTACTCACATCATCATATTGAGTGACTAGAACATACAGATGTGGATCATGAAAAAAAAGAGAAAAAAGAAAGCTAAGATTGTTGATCTTCTCTCCAACTGCAACTGTAGAATCATTATGCAACCCATGAATCACTACTAAATCAAGAGAAAAATCAATCCACTTTCCTATACATGTGTGATTGATTTGATAGATCAATAGGAGATTAGTTGACAATGAGGGAACACAAAGAAAATCCTGAAATGTGCCATTCCCTATATCAATAGACCCTCTCCCACACATCTCAATAGGAGTGTCATCACCCATGAAAATGGAAGGAATAGTATATGGCTCCAAAGATGCAATCTCATCCTTAGAAGAATCCATGTGCTGTGAAGCACCCAAATCAAGAACTAATGTGGATGATGAAGAAGCAACTGCTACAAGGGCCTTTCCCTTGTTGTTGTCTTTGGCTTTGTAAGATCCCTCATCTAAACTCTATTTGATGTACTCAAGAACATTGAGATTGTTCTTTTCAATAATGTGTGTCAAAATATCAACTTGTTTCTTCAAAAATTTGTGCTCATTATGACAAGCTCATTTACAATAGGCACATTTGACCTTCTCTTTCTTAGGTTTGTTTCCTTTTGAAGATGAGGTCTCATTAGATGCTTTTATATTACCTAATTTGTGATCCTTCTTCTCTTTTCTATTCTTTTGCTTCTTATCCTTATTACTACTTTGTCCTTGCTAATCATTTGTGCCATGGTTAACATCCAATACATGTGACTTATAAGACTTGAGAGTTCCTATCTGATCTTACTCCCATGTGAGAGAAGTAGAAAAATCATCAAAAGATAGCATGGTGAATGTAGACCCAAGTGCATCCTTAGTAGCATAGAAGGTAGAAATAAATATTGAATATTTAGAACTTAGCTTAGAGAAAATACTTAGAATCAATTGTTCATATTTCTTATCAATCCCACATTGCTTCAACTATAGCCTTAGTGATTTCAATTTGGTGAAGAAATCATAAATTGTCTTGAAACTTGTTGAATGCACAAGAAAACTAAGAGGGGGTGAATTATTTGTACCTTAAAACTTGAAAACCCTCACAAACATTCAGATCCACATTAATCCAATTAACCCTTAATTTGTTAAAATGATTTAGCATGAAAGCAAATAAAAAAATCTGAAACACATCACTACCATGTATTAAGGAACACTATATTTATGTGGAAAACCCAAGATGGGAAAAACCACAGTGAGGATTAACTCACAATATAAAGTAATATCAACATCGAATACAATAGGGCTCACTATTGGAGGGCTCACTCCCCAAAAGAAAGAAAGGTTCATTGCCAAAGGATCACTGTGAGAATAGAAAAGATGATAGAGAAGAGTGTTACAATGAGAAATCCATCTCAAAGAAACAAAAAAATCCACCACAACATCACCAACACCTTTGCAGTCTTTCTGAAGAATTGTAGACACCTTCTACTCACTGCATTCAATAATCTAACACATGAAAGCTCACACTATAGTTCACAAATTCACACCCTACAACTCTACAATTTGCATCACTCACATCATACTCGTTTATATTATCATCCCTCAACAAATCAACTCATACTTATACCATCTTCAATCTTGAAAACATTCTCCAAGATCGGTTATGCACCTCAACTATGCAAATTCAAATTAGGTTGGCACCAAAACATTCCCACAGTGGAAAGGAAGTAAGGCAGGCCACAATAAACCTTATCTAAGACCTAAATCCACTCCTACATGCTACACCATGCTTCCTAAAACATCAAAGCAACTTCACAAGCAGTGTGAGCACCTAAGGTTGGTTGAACTTGTGTTAACACCATTAACACTTAAGTAAACGATTCCTTAAACCAAAAATGACTTGTGAACACCACATAACACTTGAAAACGATCTAGAATATCCCAAAAAAACCTTGAAATCTAGCAAGTTCCTTCACAACCACTTTCACTTGAAGAATGTACACACATAGTACACTCAAATAACTCTATCATACACTGTAACTCAAGAAATTAACTTTTGAAGCACTGAACCACAAAAAAAAATATATGAAGAAAGATACACACACTATCATCACCCTTCTAGATTTTCAAGACTTGAAACCACAATGCAAAGAAATGTGGAGCAAGAACATTTCTCCTAGAAACCTTTGCAATACACAATTCACACACTGGTGAACACACCTTCCTCTATACAATGATCCAACATGCCAAATTTTGAATGCAACACCTCTGAACACCTTTGATCAACATATCCAAACCACACAAGAAGATCTTTAACCTAGAAGAAATGAAGATCCAAAAGAAAACACTACTTTGTAACATAGAACACCACTACAACACACTGTTTCCTCTTTTTATCAATTTTCTCAAAGTCACTTGGAAAAAAAGCACTAGAAATATATCATCAACATCTTCAACACTTTCTCATCACCATCAAGCTAACTACAACATAAAAAATCAACCATATATGTTCCATAAATAAAAGTTTATCAAAGCAACATTAGAGGTTGACACTAGTAGCTTGTTGATGCCAACATAATACAACTAATCAAAGCATCATCAAAGAGAACACCCAATCAATACCAACTACACATCCTTGCAATAAAATTCTTCTCATACAATTGAAATTAATGACAACACCAAAGCTTGTTGACATCAATGACAATATCAACTACACATACTTGCAACAATCTCCCCCTTTGTCATTGATGGCAACACATGATGTGAAAAACCATCAACCACAAACATAAATTTTCTCCATACCTTTTTCTTTTTCTATTTTCTCCCCCTTGCACAACTAACTTATTACACTCTCTCCCTCTTTGATAAATTTATCTCTAGAAAATTATCTTTTTCACATATCTCATGTTCTCCCCCTTTGACATCAATGGAAAAAGATAAAATATTTTCAACATTCATTCTCCCTTTGACATTAATCATACTAAGTTGAATATACCGAATACTGAGAGGGGGGGTGAATCAGTATTCCAATGGCCAAATTAATTATTAACTATCCAATTATCAATCCAAATCTAATTGCAATAGTGAACCAAAACATAAAAGAGATCATAACACATTGACACCATAATTTTTATGTGGAAAACCCAAAATGGGAAAAACCATGGTGAGGATTAACTCACAATATATTATAACTAGTTATAAGATATTATAGGGCTCACTGCTAGGACTCACCATCCTTGAAAAAGGCTCATAGCTTGAATACAAAATGTGGATTATTGCCAAAATACAAAGGATGTGGCTCACTCCCAAAATGAACTGAAGTGCACCTACAAAGTGCTAAAAGCAGTTCCAATTATACTTTGAATATATCAAACATCTGCTCTGGTTGCTGATGTATGATTACTATTAGTAACTTCACACTATTATACTTTCTGCATTACTTATATATCTCCTTTTCATGCTTTCATTTCCTTAACCATAATAAACATATACACAGGCATAACTTCCTTTATCAATTAGGTCAGCCTAATTGAGGGAATGCACAAAATAAAAAAGTCTTGTCAGCTTAATACATAATTCCTTTTGACACACAGAAAAATGTGTTATCCAAACATTAGGTCAGCACATAACTAAAGAGGAACACACAAAATATAAACCTTGTCAGCCGAAAGAACACTGAAATTCTGTCATCAGGATTGCTCAATTGGATCACAAAAACACAATGAAAACTCATTTATACTTGTAACTGACATTCTTGATCAATATATCAAAAACTCATTGAATTCCCTTTTACTGTGAAGATTTCTAGATCAAGATACCGAATCAATATGGATGCACTATAAATTACATAGTTAGTTACCAACCAATGTTGGCATCAATGAAAAAAATTCTAAAGGGAACCTTCTTCATTCTTCCAACAATCTCCCCCTTTGTCTATGATGCCAACATGTGCCAAAAATGAAACTTGCTCCAAAATAGAAATTATGCTCAACTCTCCCTAACATATGTACAAAAACAAGCATAACATATTTATCTCCTCTTCTCCTCTTCTCCTTCCCCCCTTTGAAATCAAGGAAAAAGGATGGGGAAACACTTCAAATTTAGTAATTGGGGGCACCTTGTAACTCTTTGAGAATCACTTCCCAAGCGAGATTCCCATCATCCCAAACTCCTTTTTCCCTGGAAAGTGTCTTATGCAAAGATTCTATTTCCGCTGGGCATTCTTCTCCTTCTTCCAAAGTGGGTGGGGCAATGTTCATTTTCTTAAGTTTTTCTACCTCCATCAGTGCATTTAATATAGTAACATGTCTAAACATGACCAGATCTCCAAGCTAGTCATACCGCCTCATAGTCTCTTCCTTCTACCTCTGTAGGTTGAAAAACTTATTTTGAAGATCTGCAATGGAAACCAACCTAACATAGCTTCTATCACCGACAATCTTATAGTCTCTAGAGGAATCAACAAGTTGAGAGTCAAATGATTCCATTAGATCTTTTATACCTCAAGTGGCTTCTAGCCATTTCATGCAGTAAATAAATAACAGTTGGGATTCTTCATCACATTCTCTTACCTCTTTCAAGGTTTCCAAAGATTTTTCATGTGCAATGGTACACTTATCTTGTAGAAATGACAACCTTTTCTCTAGCAGATTCAACTCTACTTCTCTTGTGGTTTACATCTTAACATTGGATGTGTACTCTTTAATAGAATCAACAATAAGCCTTAGATTTTCAATTAGAGATAAAGAATTTTCTGGAGTAACATCAGGGGCTGTCTCTTGTAGAGTTTTGATAGCTTCATTTATCAACTCATTGCCTCTTTGATATGAATCTATAGCCTCCTGTGTGACAGAGCAGAGAAAAGTGTTAGCTTAATTTTGTCACTAGGTGTGATCTTTGTCAAATCCACATAATCTTGGTGAGATGATAACTTGACTAGCTGAGGTGGAAGCATAGGTTGGATTACAATTTTTCTTGAAAGAAGATACTTCCAGATGACTCTCCAGATGGCTTTGATGGTTTAGGGTCCTTGAGAATTTCACCTTTAGTAGGAATGACTTCCTTATCTTCCTCTTTCTTCTTTTCTTCTTCCTCTTCTTTTCCTTCTTCTTCTTCTTCTTTTTCTTTTTCTTCTTCATCACTAGATGGCTTTCTATTTTCTTCCTCCCTTCTATCCTCATCATCCTTATCTTTATCATTTTCTTTGTCTTTACTTCCTTCATTTTCATCTTTGTTTCCCTCTTCTCTGTTCTTGGTGGGTTCTTGATGTTCTTCTCCCTTTTCACTGGATTGATCCTTATGATGATCATCAGACCTCTTATTAGCAGTTTCTTATCTTCCTCTTTCTTCTTTTCTTCTTCCTCTCTTATTTTCTTCTTCCTCTTTCTTATTTTCTTCTTCCTCTTCTTTTCCTTCTTCTTTTTCTTTTTCTTTTTCATCACCAAATGGCTTTCTGTTCTCTTCCTCCCTTCTATCCTCATCATCCTTGTCTTTATCATTTTATTTGTCTTTACTTCCTTCATTTTCATCTTTGTTTTCCTCTTCTCTGTTCCTGGTGGGTTCTTGATGTTCTTCTCTCTTTTCACTGGATTGATCCTTATGATGATCATCAGACCTCTTACTGGTAGTTTCTTCTATGTCCATCTAAGTGGAAGGGGTCTTTGAAGCACCAAGTGTCTCATCAACTGTTTCCAAGATAGGATTATCCATTACTTTTGCAACTGTAGTAGGTTCCCGAGCCTAAGCAGTGTGAGACGAAGAACTGGTTCTGTTCCCATAGCTCCTTGCTAATTTCCTTGTCACATCATGAGTTTGTTGCCTTACTTTTTCAACATAGTCTTCTTCCTTAGTCATTAACATGTTGACTCTTTGCTTGAATTTGAAAAATGTAAAACATTATTTCAATAGGTTTTTAGCTTCTATCGTTGAGTGAGTAGAACTAAATGATTTTACGACTTGACTTCTCATCTTGTTTTCAACATTTAAAGCTTCCTTCCTTCTAAGCACTAACTCTTTCCACACATTTTTAGTAACTTTTGACTATATGGTATCCATGTTCATGTTACAGATAAATATGTACTGAGCAAAAGCATTTATATGAAGGTTTCTTTTCCTTCATCATATAACTCAGAAGTTGACATAAGTTCATTATCAATCATATTATTCACTAACATTCTGAGAACCAAGGGTGAATGATTTCTTACCGGAGGAGAACCAAGCATGTTCTCCATAGGGTCAGATGATCATTCTTCATTCTTCTTTGCATGCACATGAATTCGGTAGGTATCCTCTTCTACCTCTAACTCCTCATTAGTGGAGATCTCCATATTGATTTTGACTCCTTCACCGGAGGCACTACCTCTTCTATTTCTTTTCAACTGATGTTCATCTTATAAACCAAGCTCAATTTTTTCTTCAACAACATCACTCAAATTCATTTTCCTATGAGATTTTTCTTTCACTCTTCTTCTTCCTCCTAAAGCTATAGATGATGTAACAAAAGGTGTGTCCTTCTTCTTAGATGCCCTACTACTAGGACTGGTAGGGGTAGTAACATCAATAGATGCAGGGACACTTTGTTCTTTCCTTTTCCCTTTCTCAATATTAGCACTATTGGGGGTGGAAAAGTTGGAAATAGGTGTTGATGTAGTACCAGACGATAGCCTTCTAGATTTTCTAGGTCTAGAGGATTGTTCAACAATTTTGGCTTTCCTTTTATCAAGAGCCTCCTTCAATTGTATAATGTCATCTTTAGTGTATGCTTGATCTTGGAAGAAAGCTTCAATTTTATTTCTTCATTTAGGTGTTGCAACTTTTGAATGAATTTCAACATATTTCTCCTCATATGTACCTAATCTAGGTAGAGAGGGGTGCTTAGGACTAGCCAAAAGAATCTCAATGTACCTTTCTACCATTTTCTCTTTAATCTCATATCCTAGAGGTTCAATCCAATAAATTTTGGGTTCTATAGCCTCAATGATGCATTCATCGGTAGACACAAGAAATTTGTTATCTCTTTCTCATACTTCACCAAAATCCTTGGAATCCTATCTCTTTCATGCATTTCATTATGAAAAACTACATTGAATAATGTAGTTAGGGCATTGTTCTGTGCCCTAAAATCTCCTAGACTACATATATATGATCACTAATTTGATGAGAAACATGCCTAGTGTTATCCCATATTATGTTCTTTCTTCCAAGTATCTCCTTTAGAAAATAGAATAACGAAAAAACAACAAGAGTGCCAAATTTAAAGACATGTCTCTTCCCCTTTGTCATACTCATATTTTCCATAAGTTGCAACCTTAGAAACTCACAAAGATCAAAATCGTTTCCATTCACCACCATTTCATAAGTTGTGTGAATTGTCGTGGCCAAAACAAAGTTTGCTCTATTCATGAAGTAGAATTTTTTCCCAATCATAGTGGCAACATACTTGATGGTGGGGTTTGTGATAAACTTCATGGTTAAGACTCTTCTGTCAAACTTGGCACCAGTTAACCTTGTGACCTCATCATTTTTTACTACTTTTAGAACTAGAATGACAACATTGTCGCAAAGACTAGTAACAACATGAATTTCCTCATTGATAATCCATGGTTCATTTACCTAACCCACACGAGATTATTGTGAACCCTACTAAGGTCCATCTTGACAATTTTTTCCTCACTCTCGCTGGAAAAGTTTGGAAACCAGTTCCAAACATTCAGCTTCATTCAAACTAGGTTTTCATATTCCGCCTTGACTAGTAAGTCATAATTTAACTCATTTTCCCACAAATCCTTTAGCTCTTGGTGATTGAATTCTTTGAGCTTCCCATGAATGTATATTCTTGGATCTTTGATGGGTAGCACATGACTCAGAATGAGTGAGAACGCACCCATTGGATCATTTTCATATAATTTCCATGAACACCTTCTGAAATTTGGTTGGGGCTTCTTAGAAATTTCCACAATAGTAGGAGTGGCCATATTTCCCAAACAAACTTGAATAAATTTAACAGAGTTCCTTCAATTTTAAAAAACATGAAATTTAGAGAATACCTTTTGCTTGTTGAGAACTAGGGTTTCGATGTACGATACTCTGAGTTGCTTCCTTTCATGCTTCAACTTCCATTGCTTCTCCCAATTTGTGCAAATATGCTTTTCCTTAGCATAGTCTCTTGCTTTATTATTTACTATTTTTCCCTAATTTTGCATTTATTGCTTTTTTGCTTTAAAGCTATCAACCACTTTGTAGAATATACTGTAAACCAAGAAGATCTCCACAATTCTTTTGTTTTGCTTGATTTATTCTTGAATTTCCTTCAAAGCCATCAAAATAGAGATTCACATTACTTGTCCTTGTGTCATCACAAGACACCTCATATATCAGGGGCTTGTTAAATTTTTAGACTATGAATGCTCCCCCTATAGCCATTACTGGGTTTGGTTCTTAGAAGAGGTATCTACACCAGGTGTAGATACTAGATCATTTAATTTATTCTTATTCTTAGGTTTTTCCTTATTTATCCAATTTTTTTTCCATTTCTTTCCTTCTTTGGGATCTATCTTGTTCACAGGCTTGTTCTTCTATTCCGAATTTGGTTTCTTCCCAACTTTGCTCCTACAAAATTTTGAGATATGTCCTGGTTTGTTGCAAGTGTGGCACACAACATATCCTTGACTAAAAAAATTTGCATTCATCTTTTACCTGCACTAATTAGCCTTGTGTCCAAAGATATTGCATATGTAACAGTAGCCTTGAAAAGACTGAATTCTTCAACTGGTAATAAACCTGTTCATCATCATTTGACTTCTACATTCAGTAGCTATATGACCAAACTTGTTACAAACATAGCATTTTCCAACAAAGAATCCAATGTTCTAACTTATTCTATTCTGGTTCATCCTACTTCTACATTTTGTTGCTATGTGACCAAATTTATTGCATGAGAAACAAGAACCATTAAAAGATGGGTACCCCTGAGTACTAGGTTGTCAGATGGGAATCCTTCCGGTATTGATCCTTCAGTCCTTGCTTTGATAAGCATTCTTTTAAAGTTTCCTCTAATTGTCCACTTTGTTAGGAATTGGTTTAGTCTTTGAGCTTTGTCTTTCTTCAAGTCCTAGACCACTTTTGTCCTTAGCAAGTTTCTAAGATGTAATCAACTCATCAAGCATTGTAGAACTTGTCTTAAACCTTTCTTCATGTGCTTTCACTTTCTCTAGATCAGCTCTTAAGGTTACCACTTCTTGTTCAAGCTTTGTATAGTCATTAATTTTATTTTGGATCTCAGCTTTCTGACATTCCTCAATTCACTTCTTTTCTTCTATATGCACTTTCAGTCCAATAATATCCTCATTAGCCTACTTCAACTAATCACTAACTTCTCTATGTCTATCCTTTAATTTTTTGATCTAATCTCTTAGCTTTCTGATGCAATCATTTGCTTCCTTCATATTTCCTTTCAGAGTTTCCTTCTCATCCTTGCTTTTGTTCAATTCCTCAAGGGTAGCATTGATCTCTTCAGATATCGAATTTTATTTTGGAGGAACATAATGATATTCGATAGCCATGTATTCAAATTTTGGGACCTTCCTCAAGTTGTAAGACTTTTTCAGATGAACTAGGCTTTGATACCAATTGTTGAATATACCGAATACTGAGAGGGGGCGTGAATTAGTATTCCATTGACCAAATTAATTATTAACCATCCAATTATCAATCCACATCTATTTTCAATAGTGAACCAAAATATAAAAGAGATCATAACACATTGACACTGGGATTTTTACGTGGAAAACCCAAAATGGGAAAAACCACAATGAGGATTAGCTCACAATATATTGTAACCAGTTATAAGATATTATAGGGGTCACTTCCAAGAATCACTGTCCTTAAAAAAGGCTCACAACTTGAATACAAAATGTGGCTTATTGCTAAAATACAAAGGATGTGGGTCACTACCAAAATGAACTAAAGTGCACCTACAAAGTGTTGAAAGTAGTTCTGGTTATACTCTAAATATATCAAACTTTTGCTCTGGTTGTTGATGTATGATTACTATTAGTAACTTCACAATATTATACTTGCTGTATTACTTGCATATCTCATTTTCACGCTTTCATTTCCTTGACCATCATAAATATATACATAGACATTTGGCCTAATTGAGGGAATACTCAAAATACAAAAGTCTTGTTAGCTTAATATAAAATTCCTTTTGACACACAAAACAAAACATGTTATCCAAATGTTAGGTTGACCCAGACCTAAAGAGGAACACACAAAAGATAAACCTTGTCGGTCGAAAGAAAACCAAAATTCTATCATCAAGCTAGCTCAACCAGATCACATAAACATGTTGAGAACTTATTTATACCTGTAACTAACATTCTTGATCAACATATCAAAAACTCATTAAATTCCCTTTTACTGCGAAGATTTTCGGATCAAGATACCGGATCAGTATGGATGCACAGATTACATAGTCAGTTATCAACCAATGTTGGCATCAATGACAAAAAATTTGGAGGGAACCTTCTTCATTCTCCCAACATGCTATTTATCACTAATTTACAATTTCCTTTACTTCTCTACATACTCAGACCCCTTAGGAGAACACACCAAACTACATCAATCAATAACCACTTCACAATGACAACACTCACTTATCCTGACTGCAACAACCAAAAATGCCACTACCTACTCCCCCTGAGAGGTAGCCACTAACATCAGTCTAGAAAAAAGAATGAATCTTGAGATCCACTAGACTGATGCATCACCTTGTGCATCTAGTTCACAGGAGGGGCAATAACTCCCAACTTCTCCTAGAGATACTCAAAAGTATCCTTAGGAAGAGCATTAGTAAATATATCAACAACCAAATCCTTTGTAGGCACATATTCAAGCTTGAATTCATTTTCTACAACATTCTCTCTCAAAAAGTGATACCGAATTAAGATATTATTTGTCCTTGAATGAATTACTAGATTCTTTGAAATATTGATAACACTTGTATTAGCATAGATGATAGAAATTGGTTCATCATATACCACTTTGATATCCTTCAAAGTTTTCCTCATCTAGAAAACTTGTGTGCAACAAGATAGCTACAATATATTCTACTTCTGTAGTAGATAAAGACACCGAATATTATTTCTTACTTAGCCATGACACCAATCTACATCCAAGAAAGAATGAACCACCACTTGTACTTTTCCTATCATCTACACAACCAACCCAATCTGTATCTGTGTAAGCACTCAAAGTAAAATCAATATCCTTTGGATACCAGAAGCCATGATCTAGAGTGCCCTTCGAGTAGGGTATGTGCAAGATCATCATGGAAAAAACAGGCCCTTAAGTGGCAAAAAAATTAGAAAAATTAGATTTAGGCAGCTTGACGTAAAAATTTGAATAAGTTATCTATATTATTTCAAAAATATGTAAGAATAGAATTTATAGCAAATTGAATGTAGTTTCTAAACTACTAGGTTTATTTAAAAAACAAAAAATCTATATAGTGAAAATTTGAAATTTCAATGTAGTAGTACTTAAATTTTAGGGAAAAAATAAAAAGTAGGTGTTTGTCTGACCACCGTAACCACAATAAAATGATAATATTTTTTTATAATATTTTAGACATAAGTAGAGTACTTATGTCTGGATGTGATGCATATTTTTTTGTAATTTTTTCCAAGTAAATAATTAATTATGAATTTTTTCTTACAACTTTTAAAAAATATAAAACTCGTATGTCTGACCACCTTAACTTGGTCAAAACTTCATGAAATTCAATTTTTCTTTTTTAATCCTATAGTATGCGAAGCATAGAATGTGATGCATGTTTTGGATTCAAAAAATGATACTATTTGAAAGCTATAGATGTTTTTCAATCAGCCTATGAATGAGGACTTTAGTTGTAATTTAAATAGAAAATGAATAATAATTATTTATTAAATTCAAAGTAAAACATAATTTATATTGGTGGAAAGCTGAGAATCTCCTTTAAAAACCCTTTTCATTTCATCAATTTTGGGTAAAAAAATAGTCATCAGCCACATACCCTACAAATACTCATCATAATGCCACTTTTTGGCCCATCATGATCCTACAAATACCCAGTATCCGAATATCCTCTTTACTACTGCAACATGTGAATCTCTAGGATCTTCTTAAAATCTATCCATAAGAAAAACTACAACATAACAACTCAACCATAATCCATAAACAAAAACTTATCAAAGCAACACTAGAGGTTGACACTAATAACTTACTAATGATAGCATAATGCAACTAATCACAACATCATCAGAGAAAAAACCAACTCAATACCAAATACACATCCTTGCAACAAACTCCTCATATAGTTTGTTGGTTATTTTTTTAGAACCAAACTTGATCTCACTAGATGCCTATGAATTTTCCAAAATCCAATAGTCAATAGTGGTGAAGATTGGCCAACGAACAAGTAAGGATTACTAGGCCCTTACTTCTACATTTTGGGCTCTATGAAACCCAAGAGGGCGATCCTAACAATGTTTAAATGATATTATTTTTCCATTTTACCGTGATCATTGTGACTAACAAATTCATTCCCCCAGATTGCTAATTAGGTAAAATCTCCTAAGAATTTGGCTGACCCTTAAGCAAATCATTACCTAAAGCAAGGAATAAATGGTACTTCATAATGCTACATTGTAGTTAAAAGTGTTTGAGTGATTTATGTTCTTGTTTTGTGTTCTTGGTTAGGTACAAGGCCGACTCATTTACATGATGACCAAACAAATAGACCAGTTCTTTATCTTTGGGTAACAAAGTCACATTTGTAACAATCTGTAATACATTAGCAATTAGACTCAACATTTGTAGACTATTGAAATATTACATTACAATATTCAACTCACTGTTTTGAAAACAAAAACTACTTAGCAATCCTTGAATTTCATATCACAAACCTATGATCTTATTAAAGCATTTAATCAACTCTTTGAACCAAAGTAGAAATAAAATCATTCATTTAGACAAAAATGATTGAAGATAAACAAAAATATCCTTGATCATTTCATTTATAATCTGGAAGACAAAATACATAGGAGAGAATTTGTTCTAGAATATGGATTTTCATTCACATGCCATTGCTACTGTAAAAATAATTAAGCCCATTACAAATTAGAATGTACACTAGACTTCATACTATTCTATTCATCTATGCATGATTTACAAACTTCTCTTATGCGAGCTCAGTTTTCCAACCTAGACCACACAAAACCCAAAATTTGAACGACTATAATTGGCATTGAATTCCCATTTATAGAAACATGGGAGCAACAAGCTTCAGGCCAAATTACAATTTCAGTCACATTTATATTTGACATTCAATTTTACTTCAATTCCAAAACTCCCTAGATGGTTATATTTGCATTTTTTAGGGAGGGGGAAATCACAAAAGACAAAAATACCTTTCCATTGTTGAAGATTTACCCACCTTCCAAAAGGAATCATTTGTCATTTTAGCAGCACCAAAACCTCTCGTCCACATCAACCAAAGAATCTTTCCTTGTTAGCACCTCAGACAAAAACTCACACGTTCACTAAAGGAGAATTACCCACCCTCCAAAAGGAAACCCTCATCATGGCAGTGGTGTCCAACACCTCTCCTTCATTTCAGTGATAAAAAACAAAAACACCGAATCAAGAAACCACCTCCACAATGGTTAATCATCTTCAAAATCAAAGTATGCATGTCCCCCTCTTGATTTTGTTGAAACTGGAGAAGCTATCTCGTCATCATCATAATTCTCTCAACCTTTGAGTGTGAGAAGGTACCAAGCATAATCTGGGACAGTTTCTGCCTTATTGCTCGAAGGACCAACCCCATCTTCCATGGCAGTGTCAGGTTTCCCCATATAAGAATCATAAGCCTTGTGGTACTTATTCTTCTTCTTCTTCCCCCTATACTTAGCCAATTTCCCTGACTTAGTTTCCTCCTTCTTAGCAATTTGTTCCTTCAAAGACACAACACTAGGCTTATCCTAATTATGGACAACAACCCAACTTCTCAAGTTGTAGGTGTTCTTGTCTTCACCACACATGAATATGGAAAAAGCGTTCTTAACTATTTCTAGCTTCACAGGATTCTTAGACATGTCTAGTTTGATCATGGGTGTGTCATCTTGGAGCTTAGGCCTCTTGAATCCCTTCTATTTCATTTTTGGTCTAACACTTGACTCATTGGGTTGACTCATTCTTACAGAAAATAGAACTATAGCTAGAAAATCTTCAATTATAGGAAAAGCTTCACCAGTTTGTTCTCAAATTGAATTTGCATAGCAAAATTCCCTAGACCCACACAATTCTTACCAGCCCAAATGGAAATTGTAGGAAATTAAACCCTCATCAACCCTAGGAATTCAAAACTAACAAGACAACCTATCGCACAATTGATGTGGAAGAAAGGAAACCACCTTACTCAAGAAACTATCTTGAATATCTCTACAATAGCTCGTTTGAACTCTTCATGCCTTCTTCTTCGACTTTGGACTAGTTTCTTGACCTCCAATGATTATAATTATGAAGTGAAATGGCTGACAACGCCTCTTAGTATCTCATGAATGAAGCGTTGAACATTAATGTTTAGTGGAAATCTCACGCAAGTGAACTAACAACAACTACCTCAAGTTTTAATCACAGTCGTCAATCATCTTGATTTAAAACACGATCAATGATGGTCCTCAAACATCACTCCTTTCTTTTACAACTTGTTCCTTAAAAACAATGATGATACCTAAGAAAGCTACCATGTCACCATTTAATCACATTAGTCACCTCCTATCTGATATCCATCATGCATCACTACTTTGGTCTAAGCTCCTTCTAGTGAATCCGCGATGCATTAAGCTCCGGTGATGAGCGCAATATTCCATTAGACATTCCATCCCTCATCATTGATACATATTTTGGAAATCCATTTGAAACTATGATGGCCATAAATGGCATGATGGGAGCAAGGCATAACAATGTTATCACCCATTGTGGTTTACATCACAACAGTCACAACTATATCAAAAGATGGAGAACCCCAAATGATTGGTCAGGATCAAGCCATGTGCCTATAAGACAAGATCAAGGGCTGAAAATGCATCACCCTTAATAATAATTCAAATCAGTGATGGCACATTTGAACATGGGACCTCATCGTGCATCATTGATTCATAGCTAAAAACTCACAAGCAATTAATGATAGCGAGAGAAATTAGCGATATATAGGATATTTCCTATATCACTCATTGCTACTTTGAAAACCAAGATTGAAACTCCATCCGCGATGAGCCATATAGAAGGAAACCACTCATCGCACATTGTTGATTCAAGGCCAACAATCAAAGGACAATCCACGATGAGCGATGAACAAGAACATAAGTGGAACAATTCCGTATGTGCTCACAAGTTGTTTTGAAAAGGGGACTGCCTAGGACAATTTAAGAAAATGCCTCAAAAGACTTAAAACCATTTTATTCAAAGGATGTAAAGGCCAAACAAGGTTGAATCATCAACCATATAAAATGAAACATATCCTTTAGACCTAGGCACATGGGGTCGGTTACCTCATGGACCTCAATGCTCAAGATGTTTTTAACATGATCGAGAACCAATGCTAAGAGGTCAACACCAAAATATTAAATTTGCAAAGGACAGAGGCTTGAGGGTTATTTTAAAGGGTTTTAGCAACAAAAACCATAAGCCCTAGGACATGAAAATAGCCGAATTTTGCAGAATTTTCAAGGGGAACACAAAGCATTGTTTGGGGTTCCACCAGTGGCTCCTGTTGGGGATGCACACCTCTCGCAGTCATGGCGAGATTCTAGATCTTAAGGTTTAAGTAGACCAAGCACAGGGACACCAAAACCAAGGACTTTCCCAGACAAGGCAAGGGAACCAGACCATAATAGACATGCCATATATACATAATTTATAGGACTATACAATGTACATGGAAGAAACATACTTAGGAGAAGTATGACCTCAAGAATTGTCCATGTACTGGAAACTCCAAAAGTTCATCATATCAATACCTTTCATTTAGAAGCCTTTCAGATACAAAGGCTTCAACTTCATTGGGTGGCCCTAGCTCCCAAAGAAACTTAAAATCAACATTTACCTTTGTCAAAAACTTTATATTCTACTTCCTGCACCAGGTAAAACTTGGAAATATTGCCATGAATTTCCCAACAACTAACCCTATTGTGGCCAATGTAATTAACCATCATTGACATATGTTTGAACTTGCCATTGTCATAATTAACTTTATCCAATTGAAAATGGTAATCAAACATTAACTAGAAACCACAATCATTTTGACATTCTACCACATTCATCACACTACCATGTTCCACCATATGCTCATCCAATTGAACTGAGAAATTGAAACAATTATAATCCACCTGATCATTAAGGTCATAAAAATTGACATCAAACAAAAAATATTCATAAACACTCTGCTTAATATCTCCACCCAGAAACATATATCTTGATCTTTTGGAGTCACATCAATGGGGTGATCCCACAATAGTGGTTTACAATTTTTGGCCAAACTGGACACTGAAATTATTTTTTTTAAACTAGATCTTCACATTCGGGCACCTATAGCGGCTAAACCATGAAGAATTTGAAGATGATACAAACTAGAGTCTCATCACATTTTGTCTGTAGATTCTAAAAAATATTTTTTTCAAAATTTTTGGAATTAGATTCCACTTCTTTTTCCATCTCCCACAAAAACTGGTTTTATTCAAAAAACAACATTTTTAAAAAGTGACGCACACTGTATAATGCATAACTTTTTTTCCATGAAGGATAAAATTCTAATTCTTTCAAATTTAGATTCGTAACTTGATATCTAGTGCTTCCACTTGGTTAGATAGTTTTTTATTGAATTATATTTTTCTTTAATCAAGTTTCAAAGTCATTGAACCAATTACAATTCGACATAGCGTGACCGTATAACACAACTTTTTTTGTATATATCAAAATTAATTTTTTTTTCCTATTGGATCAAGGAATTCAATATATGGTGCACTCATATTTTTCAATTTTTTTTGATAATATGCTATTTTTCCACATGTGCAGAACAAAGACCTTCATTTTCGATGAAAAACCTATGTTTAATAAAACTAAAAAAAAAACATAATAAAACCAAAACATATTAAAATTATATTCATTGGATAGCTCGTTCTAAGGACTACCTGATTCCAGTTGGGTTTGTGAATATTCCTCCATTATCATCCTCAAACCGAGCTTCGAAGTGCCAAAATTCAATTTTTTTTTTGTCTCAAGGGGGGTGAGGAATAAAGGGGGTTTGTTCGAACTAGGGTTCATTGGAACCCTAGTTCATTCAAACCCCCCTTCTATAAGGGGTTTTGATGGATTTTTTTGCAGGAAAGTATTAAGAGGGTTTGGCCGAACCTAGGTTCTACCAAACCCCTAATTGGTTTGGTGGAACCAATAAGCTCGTACAAACCCCTAAAATCAAGTTTTTTACCATGCATTCATTTTTTGTGAGTTTTCCTTCCTCACTTCAATTGTAAACCACTATTGTGGCTTCACCCATTGCAATTCCACTTCTGATAAGTTATAATGAATAAAAGGCATATATAAAGCCCTAGACTCATCCTCTGATTTCTATCCCATTCAAAACAAACACTCATTTTGTGTGAGGAACCAAAAATGTTCATACACATGCATATTTCAATCTGATATTCACATTCACTTAAGCATTGTGAACCAGTCATATGGTCACATGCTCTGCTACCTCAGAAAAGTGATTCATAAAAACCCATAGTATCTTTTCTCTTATTCAGATCAAGTTCATTACTATAAACATCACCACTTATAACATCCCATCATGCATCAAATAAAATTTCCATTTCAGGCTCATTAACATAGTCTAGTCCATTCTTCAAATCATTATCTGGCTCAATGCAAAATGTTTCAAAGGATAGCTCAAATAACTATGAATTAATAGGGTTAGTAGCAAGACACTCATGTGCACCATCAATTGATGGGTGTGCTGATCCAAATGTCAAAGGCTCATTGTAACCTGAATGTTGTTCATTAGCAACTGAACAAACTTCTTCATTCTTCTTCTCATCAATAAATTCTTTATCGAAAACAATCGTGTCCATTTTTACGAAAAAAATTGCATATTCCATCTCTGCTTCACATAGACAATTAGGAGCAACTAGGACATGATCCTACTAGTTAGCACCATAGTTTTCATCATTCATAACATTGTGCGTAGGGTCAGGATACTGAAAACATACACTCTTATCTTCGAACTCATCATCGTTCACAAAGCTAGTATACTCTATTTTTGATATAACTGGATTGCATTCTAGGTATTCCTCATAGGGAATTTTTTCATTCACTTGTGAGAAGAATATCTCCTAAGAATCAATATTATTGCATCCTTTATGTAAAGAAAATTCCTCTAGATCATCCTTATAAAAAGATTTGTGCTCCTTAGAAAAATAATTAGAAACCTAACTCTCCCTATGATCGTTATCACAAGGAAATTCATTATTGCATGCATAATGCTCAGAGTGTTTAGAGTGAATACTCAGACTCTCATTCTCAATATCTTTATCCTTGATTTGTGATAAGACATTGATCAACAAAACTTGCAAATGTATCTTTATCCTTATTACTAATGTATTGGTTTGCACCTAGTCTACTTGTGAATTGATTACAGTCACTGTCCTCACCCATACCACAAGATGGATGTCCATTCTCTGATTTACCCTTTTCAACTGTTTGGGTTGCTTTCTTATTTTTCTCAATAGGGAAGCCATTATTGACACTTTGAGACATCATACTTTGTGCATAATCACACTTGGCTCCCTCAACAATCCTTATCCAATCAATTATTTGATCAAAACCATGAGGCTTCAACTTTTTTGGCAAGGTACTCAATCTTGGCTCAAAAAATTCACAAAAAAAATCAATGCATACTGAATCTTCGGGTCTGATATTCTTGGGAATTTCCAACAAGGAATCCAAAAAACTTGTAAACAAGTCATATGGTGATTCTATCTTACATCTTTTCATACTAGAAAACCTTTGAACAAAATAAATTTGATCAACATTGTGTAACATTTGTTGATGTTCAAATTGGAATTCACCATTAGTTGCACTAGGTAATGATGGACACACCAGAATAGTAGAAGCGCCATTATCATAAAAATCGCTTCTATTGTCTGATCCATTTACATGAGGTGTACTAAAATAACCTACACTCGCAGCCATATATCCCTTCATTATCAAATATCTCAAGTTGTTTTCAATGTCCATGGTAATTTGATATGCATGATGCAATATTGTAGGTTCATTATCTCTCAACAAACAACTCATTTCCTCATCAAATGCACCTAAATATACAATCAAACACTCTGCATCTCTTGGTCTCATATTTTTAGGAATATCCCTTATTTCCTTTGTAAATATGAGGTTAAAAGCTGGGAATGAATAGCTCTTCTTCATACTTTTGAATTTCCATGAGTTTTTTCCTTACTGAACTTGGATTAATTCTTTCACCAAAATATTCTATAAATGATACCATGAACTCATTCCATGAAGAAATATAACACATTGGTAAGTATGAAAACCAATCTTTGGCACCTTCTTTTAGGGATTGAACGAAAAGCTTCATGACAACATCTTCATGACTTATCTCATAATCTCCCATCAAGTCCATAAATGTATGCAAGTGCTTATAAGCTGATTCCAAACTTTGCCCTATGAATTTTGGAAAATGTACCCTAACACTATTAGGAACAAGGTTTGGGAAACCCTGAAAATCATTAAAATTCAATGGTCTATACCTCCCACTAAAGAAATTTCTTTGAGGATGTTAGCTCTCAAAAATGCAGGTTCAAACCACGAAAGGTTGCCAAGCTTTCACAACATTTTAGGGTAACAGACAAGGTCAAAAGATTTAGACCTTCTACTCTTCAGGTGTTGCTAGACCTAGGAGGGTGTACCTATATGAATTGGGCAGGCTTTATGTTCTTATCTTTCTTGAAAGGTTTTGGCCACAATGGAAAATAGGAGTGAACAAATGAATTCAAACTTGATACAAATAGCAATAGCAATCTTCTAAATCTAAAACCTAAAATGCTCAAATAATAGATGTAAAAGAAATGAGTGAATCTAAACAATGAAATTGTAGAGACCAGTGCTTTATTGGGTATGCGGAGTCAAATGAAAAAGAAATGGACAACTTATTCTAGCAGAAACTCAAATTTGTCAGCATATGTTCTGTTTATAACTTGTATAAACATGTAGGATTATGACTACTGAGCTCTACTTTAATAATCTAGATAAATCTCCCCGATTACTATGATCAACTAAGAGGATTTAATCTCTCCTTGAAAGAACCAATCAATTAATCACATAGCCACATCAAATGTGTATTGATAAACTGAAAATAAACTTGTTATATCAATTTAGACAACCAGAAAAAATCAACTTGGAGATAGCTTAGTAATACTTTTAATAAATCTTAATAGACAATTGACACCAGAAATGAGCTGCAACATCAAATAATTCTCACTGAACTCTCCATTTTGAAATCATACATAATAGTCTCTATTTTTTGGAAAAACTATCCAACTATATATTCTCTACCTTATCTACTCTAATCCAATCTGAAAAAATCCCTTATTCACAATCGGGAATGAACTTTTATACACCAACATCTGAACAGGCACATCATTTCATATTCCAATGTAGGTGAACAGTTGCAATCGGGCAAATTTCACATATTGGCCTTCAACAACATTTAGAAATTCTCATATGTCAGCCCATAGCGTTAGTCTTTGTTAATCATCACTGAACAGTCTCCAAGACAACATAGAAGTTATGCCAAAGGAAAATATAACGCTAATTGTTCCTTTGGTCCCCGTGCTCTTTGTGTTTCGCCATGACTTTATAGTATCGAGTAAACCTCATATAGATTTCATTACGTTTCCTCGAAAGCCATTTTTCCTCTTATATGTCATTGTAACCTTCAACCATCGAGGAAACATCATGTAGAAAAGTCTTTGTTTTTCCGAAAGTCACCCACCATCTTGTGTCACTAAGACAAATCAATTCTCTCAACGAAATGTAATCTTCTATCTCATGCGGGTCACCATGACTTACTGTTATCAGGGAGACCTTATATAGAATACCTGTTGTTTTACCGAAAGCACCGAGTTCACCATAGATCGCCAAGAGAAAGCAATTCTCACACCGACATAATCCCCATGCACATTATCGATGAGACATATCAATGTCGGGGAGACCTCTTGTAGAATGCTTTGAGTCATATCAAAAGTCTTCATCCAAACTGAGTCACTGAGACAAGATCACACTCTCGCTGACAAGGTCCCATTTGTTTTCCATCGGCGAGACCGAAGGTCACTCGTCGAGACTTCATACCGATATCGCTAACTCCTACCAATATGCTCCTTTCATCCTTAGGTCACCAAGACAATGCCAACCTCTCACCAAAAACCATTCATTTGACTTCGTCGGAAAGACCCAACAGGCTCACCAAGACTTTACATCAAAGCTCATAAGTCTTACCGAAGTGAATCCTCCCTCCATCGGTCAGTGTGACATTGTAAAATCGCCAAGACCCTTTACCGAAAGCAACACATCTAGCCAAAATGAATCTTCAATGTGCTTGTCGGTGAGACCCAAAGGGTTTGTTATGACTTTATATCGATGCCCCAATTCTCGCCGATGTGTTCCTCTTGTTTCCAGTCGGTGTGACAATGTGAATTCGATAAAGCATTAATCTGAAGACCAAACTCCTACCGAAATGCATATCCCACTACCTCCGGTTGGTGAGACAATAAGACCTCGCTATGAATTCACATCGAAAACCCCTTGTTTGGCCGAAATGAAACCACATGTATTATTCGGTGAAACTCCTCCCGATATTTATTCCTTTATCGGCAGTTGGCAAGACAACGTGAGTTCGCCAAGACGTTGCCCCGAAGAAAATCTCCCATCGATGAGTACCCCTTTGTTGTAGGTCGGCGAAACAATAAGGTCTCACCAAGACCCTATCTCGAATACCATGACTCTGGCTGAAGTAAGTCCACATGAGCTAATCAGCAAGACACATCGAGTTTGCTGTGACATTACATCGAGACTAAAATCTTTTGCTGATATGTTCCTCCTGCTGCAGGTCGATAAGAAATGAAGTACCTGGTGAAATATTACCCCGATGACCCTTAGCTCTTACTGATACATCTTCTATCACTGAGACCATGAAGAGGTCCTACCGAACGGCCTGTAAGTAAAAACTAGTCACTGTGATATAAAAGAAGTCTTGCCGATAGTCCCGAAGCATACAAATGTTAGCACAAAAACAACATGGGTCAGTGAGATAGCCATTAACCTATGCCGATAGGAACTGCAATATTTAAAATGTATGACCCGATGGATTTTGTGGGGCTATATGGGAAAAATGCAAGCAAAATGTACTCGTGGTGGGACTTATTTGGAAAAATATGAATGTGAACAATATGTAAAATCATCATATTTTTATAGATCCAAAGTGGCTCCGTCTGGGGATGAATGATAGTGAGATCATTGTAAGGATCCAGATCTTTGGGTGAGTAGACCAGACACAAAATGATGAGCAGTGAGTAGAATGGAAGTGGACAGCAATGGAAATGAATGGAAAGTGAATGAAAAATGGAGATGGAGAAAACCCAAAACTACTGTACATGGAAAATTATTTTGAAATAAGGAAAATCAGGATTTTTCATGTACTGGCAAGTCCTGTTCCTTTTGTTTCCTAAGCTATTGTGCATGGAAAAGAATTTTAAAGAAGATCATCAAGAGTTTCCATGCACTGGTAACCCTTAATCCTCTATGCTACTCAAGAGAAAAAATATTTCAGAAATTTCCCATGTACAGGCAATTCCTAATCTTCACCAGCCATATTCTGTAGATAGTATGAGTCTTCACCTTTCTTTCCAACCACAAAAAAAGGTCCCATCCATAAAGCTTCAAATTTACCATGCTTGCCCTTCTCTTGGCACCTTGTGTTCCACATCAGTACCATATCACTTTCTTCAAATTTCCTATCCTTTGCTTTTTTGTCAAATAAATATTTCATCTGTGTCTGTAACTTTATGTTTTGATTTTGGGAAACTCTCCTTATTTCATCAAGTTTAGCTAGCTGCTCCATTCTTTCCTCCATAGGTTCAGGAACATCCAAATCTTCCTAAAGGACAAACTCGTAGACTGGTAACAAATTCTGCAAAGGTATCCTGCCCTGTATTCCATACACTAATTCGAATGGGGACTTCCCAATTGCCTTCTTCACAGTGATTCTATCAGCCCACACAACCAGTCTTATTTTCGAATCCCAAGCCTTCTTGTTCTGACCTAACATTCTTCTTATAATCTTCAAAATACTTTTATTGCTAGACTTAGCTTGACCATTAGCCTGTGGATGATAAGGAGCTGCATAAGAAATAGTAATACCATATGTACTACATAAATTTTTGAATTCATCTGATCTGAAACACATCCCATTGTCAATAATCAACCTCAGTGGCGTACCAAATCTGGTAATGATATTATCCATTAGGAACTGTGTCACCACCTTACTTGTAGCTTGTTTAGTTGGGATCGCCTCTACCCATTTGGTAAAATAATCAGTGGCCACCAGTATCCACCTATGTCCACCACTTGATTTTTCTTGTATCTCTCCAATGAAATCAATCCCCCATTGATGAAAAGGGGCATCAGCCTATAAGGGTTGAAGTGGCAAAGCTCCCTGATATTTTAGTTTTCTAGAGAATTTCTGGCAGGCTTCACAATTTCTTACATATGTAAAAGAATCATTAAAAACTTTCGGCCAATAGTAACCTACCCTGAGGATTTTATGCGTAGTTGTCTTGGCTGAGTAATGTCCTCCACAAACCCCTTCATGCATTTCACTTAAAACATTCCTAGCTTGTGATTCATCTAGACATAACAATAGTATACCATTCCTGTTCTTCCAAAATAGATCTCCATCCATAAAAACATACTTAGATGCCTGCAACTTCAATGTTCATTTTTGGTTGTCATTCAATCCCTCTGGACACTTCATGTATTTAAGATAATGCATAACATCTGTATACCATTGAGTATGATCAATGCTTGCAATTGCATTCTCTCCCTCTATATTGCAAATTTGGTTTGCTTCAATATTCGATTCTATCATTAATTTAGCCAAGCTCTAACCTCTTACAAGTTTGGTAATCTGTATCTCCATATCAAGCTCCTGAATCTTGTTAATCCATTTGCATCTTTTTCCTGTTACTTCAGATTGTGTCAGAATATCCTTGAAAGCTGCACGAGGAACATAAGCAACCACCTTTGCTCCAACAAGATATGGCCTGAAAGCTTTTACAACTTTCACTAGTGCAAATGCCTGCTTTTCCATTATGTCATATTTTAATTCAGACCCCTGTAAAGATTTACTGAAGAAGGAGACAGGATATTCATGACCATCCTCATTCTTTTGCAACATAACAGCAACAATAGTGTGCATTGAGGCAAATGAAAATATCTGGAAAGGCTTTGCAAAATCCGGAGACTTAAGGACAGGAGCTTCCTTGATGGCCCGTTTGATGGATACAAAAGCTTCCAAGGCCTCTGCAGTCCTTTCTACTTTTTGTCCTTTCTTCAACATCTTTGATATGGGTTTTATGATCTCAACAAAGTTAGAAACAAACCTCCTAACAAAATTAATTTGTATAAAGAATGACTGTATAGCTTTGACAGTTTTAGGGATAGGAATTTTATCAATGGCCTCAACCCTCATAGGATCTATCCTTATCCCTTCTTTTGAAACAACGTGTCCCAAGAGCTTACCCTCTGTAACTGCAAAATGAAACTTCTTAGGATTCAAGCTAATACCATATTCAAGGGCTTTTATAAATACCTTTTCCAGATGATGAACACGATCTTCAGCCTTCTTTGAGTAAGTAGTGAGGTCATCCTAATACACCACCATGATAACATTGATCAAATCTACAAATGCCACAACCATAGCTCTTTGGAAGCTTTCCCCTACATTAGTAAGACCAAATGGCATTCTTATGTATACATATGTTCCCCAAGGAGTTGTAAATTCTATCTTATATTGCTCAGATTCTTTGACCATAACTTGGTTATACCATGAAAACCCATCCATCATGGACAACAGTTCGCACCCTGTCACCTTATGCAATATAGCCTCCATATTGGGTAAAGGGTAATTATCTTTGAGGGATGCTATGTTTAGATTTATGAAATCTACACACAGCCTAATATCTCCATTTTTCTTTCTCACAGGGACCAAGTTTGAGACCTACGTTGAATGTCTGATTGGTTTAATAATTCCTCCATCTCTGAGTTTTTCCAACTCCTCCTGCATCTTAGGCTTCAATGTTGGATTTATGGGTCTTTGCTTTTGTCTGAATGGCTTAGCATCTAGTTTCAATGGTATTTCATGCTGAAACAAGTCTTCCCTATATGCTTTTAGATCTTCATAAGACCAAGCAAACACATGCTTATATTTTCTCAGCAACTCTATCAACATTCTTCTAATTGTAGGGCTTATTTTCCTCCCTATGTACACCTTTCTTGGTGTCATCTCAGTCCCCAAGTTAATCTGTTCAATATCCCCCCTATTTACTGGTGCTTGCTTTATGAGGGATTGATCATTTCCATCGTACACCCTCTCCAATGCCACTAAGCCTTTAGGAAGCTTATTTGTTTTGAGCTGTAAGATTTCTTTACCAAATACCATTTTCTTCCCATCCACTTCTTCAACCAAGGCGTTGAAGTCAATTTCTTGGGCTTCATACTGATCTATACAATGGAGGAATTTTAAAAGATCAGTATCATCATTAAATACTTGCCAACTATATACATTATCAGGCACAACAGGCCTTGTCTTGAATTCAATTTGTGATACCCCAGCCAATGTAATATCATCTCTTTTCAGTGCTACATTTGCTAGAAAATTAGCCATTATGTTCTTTGATCTATCTATCCACTCAATTGAGAAGGAATCAAACAACTCAATTGTATCCCATACAACATTTCTATATTGCTTCAGTCTTCTGTTCTTTGCCGTATATTTTGACTTAATTTGTGAAACAACCAACTCTGAATCCCCTAGAATAGTCAGCAACTTGATTTTGTGTTTCACAGCTATATTCAAACCTGTTAACAAAGCTTCATACTCCACAACATTGTTTGTACATTCAAATGCTAACATAAATGAATACTTAAATGTAACACCCCTAGGTGAAACAAATACTATCCCTGCTCCATTACCTTCTTGACTGCAAGCTCCATCAAAGTACATCTTCCACACATAGTTGCAGTTTTGTGTAGCATGCTTCTCAATTGGATCACTATTGATCAACTCTGGCTGGGCTGGTTCTATATTAAAACTCCCAAGATCAACATCACAACAAAAATTGATTTGATTTTGTGGTACATAATCAACAAGCTGATTCATCCTTGGATCCCTTTACAACTTCACCTCTTGGCCATTTACCAGAATTGTTGCATAAGATAGATCAAATTGAACATTCCCACCAACAGCTGTTGTCCATTGTCTTGATAAAAGCATACCAAACTAAGGAGGGGTGTCTATTACTGTTATATCAATATTATAAGCCACTTGAGGATAAGCAAATAGCTTGACTTCAACATCTTTCACTATACCCACCATAGGAACAGGTCGGTTATCCATCGCATAGCACTTACCCTCATATGTATCCACTCTCATGCCTAGTTGTTTCATCACTCCTACTGGCATAATATTCATAGCAGCACTAGAATCTATCATGAAATTCCTTAACAATTTATTATTTATAAGTAATGTAGTGAAAAAAGGATTGACCTGTAGGGAACTTGTCAATACATTACTCAAACAGATTTCTGAGATATTTACTTCCTCTTGCTTATTACTTGCTTTGGTAGCAACCTTCTTTTAAGAATTCACATGCCTTTCATTTGTTATCAACTGGACAACACTATTTCTGTATTCCTTAATCTTCATCATCTCAAGTAGTGGAACAAACATCTTTACCTAAGATAAAGCCTGAGTGAATTCAAAAGAAGAACTCTCCATTTTAACCATTTTCTTTTGCTCTGGCGCTTCTCCTTTGTTTTCTTCCTTTTCTCTTTTTCTTGGTTGATTAGAATTTTGCATTTCTTTGTGTAATTCCTTCACTTCCTCTTTGTGGACAAGCTTCTGCCTACTTTCATCATATTGTTTATTTTTAGTTTTCTTTGAAGCTCCTTGTGTCATTTTTTGAACCTTAGTAAAGATTCCCCTAGGGACACCTTCCTTCTCATTTACTGTCCTGTTTCTCAAACAATACTTACTCCTTGCTTCTTCAACTGCAACAACAGTTAATCTCTCTATCTCCTCTTTAGTGAGTTTCCTTATGCTGCCCTGAGTAGGCATCTCATCAGAATATTTCTCAGTATAATCTTCCTCAAAGTCAGAAAAGATCTGCTGCTCAGCCATGTGGACATTGTATTTATGATTTGAAACATCATACTCATAACCTTCATCCTCTGAAGATGAGTACCCTTCCTCCACATGGCAAAAAGTGTTTGAAGTTAAGTACACCTTATGATCTTCTCCACTGTCTCCCATCAACATTCCTTCCTCTTGCATTCTTTGGGCTACAACACAATAATCTAGGGAATGTGGCTTATCACAGACTTCACAAAAATAATTGTTATTTACCATATAGGCTCCCTTCTTTCTCAATGGATCAGGAGTTTCTTTGTTTCTAGGCCTATCTATTATAGGTTTTCCATCCTTCCAATTTGTATTATAAGGCATGTCATGCAGCCTTGGCCTTTCATTCTTGTATGCGTTTTCTTGTTTGTATTGATGATTATTAGTTTGTTGGGGAGCCCTATGATTTTCTCTTTTATCAATTATCCCAACAACCCTCCTATTGTTTTCAATTGTTAATGCTATCTTTTGAGCTTCAACCAAGTCTCTTGGGAACCTATTTCTCAGTTCATACCCTGTTTTAGGATCGAACACGTTTAGGTAAACACTTAGTGCTACAGAGTCTGGCAACTTTGATCCAGGAGGTATTCTATTTTGCAGTTTATTGAATTTCTAGTTGAAATCATAAATTGAGTCATTATGATTTTTCTGAATTCACATCAATTCATGAAGAGTAGCATCAGGTGCACTTTGATTCCCATATTGCTCAAGGAATCGGTCATGAAATATTTGGAGAGAATAAATAGAGGCTGTTGCTAGGCTATTGAACCAATCCCTAGCTTCTTCAATAAGAGACATCATGAACAACCTCATATGTAGATCTTCATAAGGTACATCCAAATCTTGAATGAAGGCATTGAAACTCCTTAAATGATCCTCGGAAGTGATTGCATTACTCCCTATGAACTTAGGCACCAAATTTCTCCAACTTCCATCCATAGGATAAGGGTATAATTGAAACCCCGCCAAATCAAATTGTCTGATCATGGTGGTATACTGATGAGGAGGCGGGTTAGGTGGGTACTGGTACATTTGGTTATTATATTGTGTGTTGTGATGTAGCACATGATGCTAACCAGGAGGTGGATGTATATTTGTATATTGTGTGGGAATATGAGGTGGGTTATTTGGCTGTCTGTATTGATTCCCAACTTGATGATGAGGGACCCTTGGAGGCTCAGAAGGCCCTACACCATAATTACCCTGTTTATGAGGTGTTACATATTTTGAGGGGCAACCAGCTGTGTGAGTAATGTTCTGAACCTTATGCAATTTGAATTCTTTCATTGCTTGTATCATCTGGGCTTTCTCTTGCTCTTCCCTCTCCTTTTTTTGAGATTCAAACCGTGCTTTAACTTCTTCATAAGTTAAAGATTCATAATATTCTTGAGGAGTTTCATGATCAGTGGGTCCATTATGATTACCTTCCACTTTTTGGTCATATTCATGCTGAATTATGAGTCGTTCAACTTCAAATTTAGCATGCCACTCTGCCTATTTCTAAGAATCGTGAAAAGGATTTCTTTGATCTTCTGGGGTACAAGGTTCTGCGGTTGAATTATCTATCCATGTATCAAAAAAATTATACGTTTCACCATGAGGTATTGATGATTTGTCTTTGTTCGTCATGCACATGTCTTCACTTACCCCTTTACCCTTGTCAGTCTTGTCATTTTTGTGTGTCCACTTACTACTGCCAATAGGAGCTCGAGAATGACCTCCCCTGTATTGAGATCTTCTTCCATTCATATTTCAATGTTTTATCAAAGTCGCCACTCACTTTCTTAAAAGTGAGAAAATGTTTGTTTTTTACTATTCCTAACAGAGTCTATATTTTGTTTTTGACTCTATAATTAAGGCGCAGATTCTAAAGATAATTCCCTAGTAGAGTCGCCAATTTGTTAGCTCTCAAAAACATAGGTTCAAACCATGAAAGGTTTCCAAGCTTTCACAACATTTTAGGGTAACAAACAAGGTCAAAAGATTTAGACCTTCTACTCCTCAGGTGCTGCTAGACCTATGCGGATGTACCTATATGAATTGGGCAGGCTTGATGTGCTTATCTTTCTTGAAAGGTTTTTCCCACAATGGCAACTAGGAGTGAACAAATGAATTCAAACTTGATACAAATAGCAATAGCAATCTTCTAAATCTAAAACCTAAAATGCTCAAATAATAGATGTAAAAGAAATGAGTGAATCTAAATGATGAAATTGTAGAGACCAGTGCTTTATTGGGTATGCAGAGTCAAATGAAAAAGAAATGGACAACTTATTCTGGTAGAAACTCAAATTTGTTAGCATATGTTCTGTTTATAACTTGTATAAACATGCAGGATTATGACTACTAAGCTCTACTTTAATAATCTAGATGAATCTCCCTGATTACTGTGATCAACTAAGAGGATTTAATCTCTCCTTGAAAGAACCAATCAATTAATCACATAGCCATAGAAAATGTGTACTGATAAACTGAAAATAAACTTGTTATATCAATTTAGACAACCAGAAAAAATCAACTTGGAGACAACTTAGTAATACTTTTAATAAATCTTAACAAACAATTGACACTAGAAATGAGCTACAACATCAACTGATTCTCATTGAAGTCTCCATTTTGAAATCATACATCATAGTCTCTATTTTTTGGAAAAACTATCCAACTGTATATTCTCTACCTTATCTACTCTAATCCAATCTGAAAAAATCCCTTATTCACAATCGAGAATGGACTTTTATACACTAGCATCTGAACAGGCACATCGTTTCATATTCCAATGTAGGCGAACAGTTGCAATCGAGCAAATTTCACATATCAAACTTCAATAGCATTTAGAAATTCTCATATGTCGGCCCACAGTGTTAGAGTCTTTGTTAATCATCACTGAATAGTCGCCAAGACAACATAGAAGGTATGCTCCCTTGGTCCTTTGGTCCCTATGCTCTTTGTGTTTCGCCATGACTTTATAGTATCAAAAAACCTCATATAGATTTCATTACATTTCCTCGAAAGCCCTTTTGCCTCTTATATGTCGTTGTAACCTTCAACCGTCGAGGAAACATCATGTAGACAAGTCTTTTTTTTGTCGAAAGTCACCCACCATCTTGTGTCGCTGAGACAAATCAATTCTCTCACCGAAATGTAATCTTCTATCTCATGCGGGTCGCCATGACTTACTGTTATCGGGGAGACCTTATACAAAATACTTGTTGTTTTACCGAAAGCACCGAGTTCACCATAGATCGCCAAGAGAAAGCAATTCTCACACAGACATAATCCCCATGCACATTATCGGTGAGACATATTAATGTTAGGGAGACCTCTTGTAGAATGCTTTGAGTCATACCGAATGTCTTCATCCAAATTGAGTCGCTGAGAAAAGATCACACTCTCGCCGATAAGGTCCCATTTGTTTTCCATCGATGAGACCAAAGGTCACTTGCTGAGACATCATACCGATATCGTTAACTCCTACCGATATGCTCCTTTCATCCTTAGGTCACCAAGACAATGCCAACCTCTCACCAAAAACCATTCATTTGACTTCATCGACAAGACCCAACAGGCTCGCCAAGACTTTACATCGAAGCTCATAAGTCTTACCGAAGTGAATCCTCCCCCCACCGGTCGGTCTGACATTGTAAAATCGCCAAGACCCTTTACTGAAAGCAACACATCTGGCCGAAATGAATCTTCAATGTGCTTGTCGGTGAGACCCAAAGGGTTCGTTATGACTTTATATCAATGCCCCAATTCTCGCCGATGTGTTCCTCTTGTTGCCGGTCAGTGTGACAATGTGAATTCGATAAAGAATTACTCTGAAGACCAAACTCCTGCCGAAATGCATATCCTGCTACCTCTGGTCGGTGAGACAATAAGACCTCGCTATGACTTCACACCGAAAACCCCTTGTTTGGCCGAAATGAAACCACATGTATTATGTGGTTAAACTCCTCCCGATATGTATTCCTTTATCGGCAGTCGGAAAGACAAGGTGAGTTCGCCAAGACGTTTCCCCGAAGAAAATCTCCCACCGATGAGCACCCCTTTGTCATCGGTCGGTGAAACAATAAGGTCTCACCAAGACCCTATCCTGAATACCATGACTCTAGCTGGAGTAAGTCCACATGAGCTAATCAGCAAGACACATTGAGTTCGTTGTGACATTACATCGAGACTAAAATCTTTTGCCGATATGTTCCTCCTGCCGTAGGTTGATAAGAAATGAAGTACCTGGTGAAATATTACCCCGATGACCCTTAGCTCTTGCCAATACATCTTCTATCACTGAGTCCATGAAGAGGTCCTACTGAACAACCTGTAAGTAAAAACCAATCGCTGTGATATAGAAGAAGTATTGCCGACAGTCTTGAAGTATACAAATGTTAGCACAAAAACAACATGGGTCAGGGAGATAGCCATGAACCTATGCTGATAGGAACTGCAATATGGAAAATGTGTGACCCAATGGATTTTGTGGGGCTATATGGGAAAAATGCAAGAAAAATGTACTCATGGTGGGAATTATTTGGAAAAATATGAATGTGAACAATATGTAAAATCATCAGATTTTTATAGTTCCAACAGAGGGCACAACATGGTCTGCACATTTTGTATGCTTTCACTTGGCACCCCATAGGGACATATGGGGGAATGATACATTTTCCTACACCCCTTTTACAATCCTCAAAAAATCAAACCTATAGTTGATCATTCATTGCCTTATCCCATGATTTAACCATGACCCTGAAATGCATTACTCAAATACATTTATGCCTTAGATCCTTCAAATGGATAGATTTCAAGAACAAGCATACTTCTTCAACATAATACAGAGACTTCAAATTATATCTTAGAAGTATGTAAAATATTCACTACCATTCCCTTTATTAGTGCTTAACTTCACTCAATAGGGAACCAAATTTTTCCAAGACTTTGAAATATGGTTTTAATAACAATTATTTGCTTCTTGAAAGTCAAAACATGGGAAATACCTTGATATGTTGCAACTACTATAAACAACCCTTATGACTATAAATATTTGTAGATCTAAAGCTATCATCACAATTTTGTCAAGTTCTTTGCATAGAGTTGCCACCTCTTTTCATAGAGGAATGAACTTCAACAATATGAAGTTTCTTTCAAAGGTTAACTTTAGTATAGGATTTCTTTGATCACATAGTCACACATAAATTCCTTTGTATTCACTACAACACAACCCTTTCCAAGTCTAAAACACTCAATATCTGAACCAGAAGTTCAAATTTAGAAAATTCCTTGACTCTCTCAAGATAGTACTAGAGTCTTTTAAATTTTCCTTCTAGCTTCCCATCAGGGTGCTTCATTATGTGAGCTTAGGTCCACTACATCTCTTCTCAACAACTTTTTCATTATGATTTTTTTGAATTTTCTAAAATAATGCACACTAGTGTAGAGATCTCAGAGTCTCCACTCACATCCAGTGAGAAATTATGAAGATATTCATGAAATTATGGTAGATCTTGACAAAATTTGCAAGTTTCAGAGGAAACACAACAATCCCTAAGCAACATTTCTAAGAATTTACCCACTGACACCAAAGCTAGATTGAAAGATTAATTTGTACTAACAAAGTATTCAACTCTAATACTTATGATATGGAACTAGAGATGTATTATGGATTGTACCTAGTAGAGTCGCCAATATGTTATTTATTTTTTTAGAACCAAACTTGATCTCACCAGATGCTTATGAATTTTCCAAAATCCAATAGTCAATAGTGGCGAGGATTGGCCAATGAACAAGTAAGGATTACTAAGCCCTCACTTCTACACTTCGGTCTCTGTGAAACCTAGGAGCGTGATCCTAACAATGTTTAAATGATATTATTGTACCATTTTACCATGATCATTGTGACTAAAAAATGCATTCCCCTAGATTGCTAATTAGGTAAAATATCTTAAGAATTTGGCTGAACCTTAAGAAAATTGTTACCTAAAGCAAGGAATGAATGGTACTCCATAATGCTACATTGTAGTTAAAAGTGTTTGGGTGATTTCTATTCTTATTTTGTGTTCTTGGTCAGGTACAAGGTTGACTCATTTACATGTGATGACCAAATAAATAGATCAGTGCTTTATCTTTGGGTAACAGAGTCACATTTGTAACAATCTATAATACATTAGCAATTAGACTCAACATTTGTAGACTATTGACATATTACATTACAATATTCAACTCACCACCTAAAAAGAAAAACTACTTTGAAATCCTTGAATTCCATCTCACAAACCTATGATCTTATTAAAGCATTTAATCAGCTCTTTGAACCAAAGTAGAAATAAAATCATTCATTTAGCCAAAACGATTGAAGACAAACAAAAAGATCCTTGATCATTTCATTGATGATTTGGAAGACAAAATACATAGGAGAGAATTTGTTCCAAAATTTGTATTTTCATTTGTATGTCATTGCCACTATAAAACTAATTAAGCCCATTACAAATTAGAATGTACCCTAGAATTCATACTGTTCTATTCATTTGTGCATGATTTACAAACTGCTCTTATGCGAGCTCAGTTTGCCAACCTAGACCACCTGAAACTCAAAATTCAAATGACGGTAATTGGCCTTGAATTCCCATTTATAGAAACATGGGAGCAACAAGCTTTGTGCTAAATTACAATTTTAGTCACATTTACATTTGACATTTAATTTCACTTCAATTCCAAAACTCCCTAGATGGTTATATTTGCATTGTGCAAAGAGGGGAAAATCATAAAAGACAAAAATACCTTTCCATTGCCGAAGATTTACCTGCCTTCCAAAAGGCATCATTTTTTGTTGTAGCAGCACCAAAGCCTCTCATCTACGTCAACCAAAGAAGATTTCCTTGTCAACACCTAAGAAAAAAACTCACATGTTCACTAAAGGAGAATTACCTACCCTCCAAAAGGAAACCCTTGTTATGGTAGCGATGTCCAACACCTCTCCTTCATTTTGGTCATAAAAAAAACACCAAACTAGGACACCACCTCTACAATGGTTAATCATCTTCAGAATCATAGTATGCATGTCCCTCTCATGATTTTCTGAAACTGGAGAAGCTATCTCACTATCATCAGAATCCTCTTGACTTGAGAGTGTGAGAAGGTAATAGGCGTAATCTGGGCCAGTTTCTACCTTATCACTCAAAGGACTAGCCATATCTTCCATGGTAGTTTTAGGCTTCCCCATATAAGAATCATAAGCCTTGTGGTATTTATTCTTCTTCTTATTCCCTTTATACTTAGCCAATTTCCCTAACTTAGTTTCCTCCTTCTTAGTAATTTGTTCCTTCAAAGACACAACACCAGGCTTATCCTAATTATGGACAACAACCCTACTTCTTAGGTTGTAGGTGTTCTTGTCCTCACCACCCATGAATATGGAAAAATCCTTCTTAACTGTTTTTGGCTTTGCAAGCTTCTTAGACATGTCCGACTTGATCATGGGTGTGTTGTCTTGGAGCTTAGGCCTCTTGAATCCCTTCTATTTCATTTCTGGCCTAACACTTGACTCACTGGGCTGACTCATTCTTACAAAAAATAGAACTATAGCTAGAAAACCTTCAATTGTAGGAAAAGCTTCACTAGTTTGTTCTAAAATTGAATTTTTAGAAAAAAAATCCCCAGACGCAAACAATTCTTACTAGCCCAAATAGAATTTGCAGGAAATTAAAACACTCACCAACCTTAGGAATTCATAACTCACAAGGCAACCTATCACATAATTGATGTGGAAGAAAGGAAACCACCTTACATAAAAAATTATCTTCAATATCTCTGTAATAGCTCGTTTGAACTCTTCACGCCTTCTTCTTTGGCTTTGGACCAATTTCTCACCCTTTGATGATTACAACTGTGAAGTGAAATGGTTGATAGGCCCTCTTAATATTTCATGAATGGAGCGTCGACCATTAATGTTCAGTGGAAAATTCGCGCGAGTGAACTAACAACTACCTCAAGTTTGAATCACAATCGTCGATCATCTTGATTTAAAACACGATCAATAATGGTCTTCAACCATCGCTCCTTGATTTTACAATATGTGCCTTCAAAACAATGATGATACCTTAGAAAAATACCATGCTACCATTTAATCACATTAGTCACCTCTTGTCTGACAGCCATCATGCATTGCTACTTTGCTCCAAGCCTCTTCTAGTGAATCCGTGATACATTAAGCTTCGGTGATGAGGGGGATATTCCATCAGACATTCCATCACTCATTGCTGATACATGTTTTGGAAATGCATTTGAAATTGTGATGGCCATAAACAACGTGATGGGCATAAGGCATAACAGTGTTATCACCCATCATGGTTTACGTTACAATGGTCACAACACATCAGCGATGGAGAACCCCAAACGACCGGTCAGGATCAAGCCACGTGCCTATAAGACAAGATCAAGAGCTAAAAAAGCATCACCCTTAATAATACTTCATATTAGTGATGGCACATTTGAACATGGGACCTCATTGCGCATCACTGATTCATAGCTAGAAACTCACAAGCAATCAGTGAGTGAGAGAAATTAGCGATATAGAGGATACTACATATATCACTCATCACTACTTTGAAAACCAAGATTGAAACTCCATTCACGATGAGCGATATGGAAGGAAACTACTCACTACACATCATTGATTCAAGGCTAGTGGTCAAAGGACAATCTGCGATGAGCGATGAACAAGAACATAAGTAGAACAATTCCACACATGCTCACAAGTTTTTTTTAAAAAGGGAGTGCCTAGGACAACGTAAGAAAAGGCCTTAAAATACTTAAAACCATTTTATTGAAAGGATGTAAAGGCCAAACAAGGTTGACTAATCAACCATATAAAATGAAAAATATCCCTCAAACCTAGGCACAAGGGGCTGGTTAACTCATGGACCTCAATGGCTCAAGATGTTTTTAACATGATCGAGAACCGATGTTGAGAGGTCAATGCAAAGATATAACATTTGAAAATGACACAAGCTTGAGGGTTATTAGAAAGGGTTTTAGCAACACCAACCCTAAGGCATGACAATGGACAAAACCCTAAGCCCTAGGACATGAAAATAGCTGAATTTTACAAAATTTTCAAGGGGAACACAAAGAATTTTAAGGGGTTCCACCATAGTTGACATGAATGACAACACCAACTACACATTCTTGCAAATTTTTTTTCTTATATTTAAATTGATTAGTTCATTCTCCAACATATGATGTCTTATAAAATCTTAGCTACCAAATAGAGTTTCTAACTTTTTCTATATTTGATTTGGAGAATTCACAGATTCTTGATATGAAAGAGAAAATCAAAAAAATCAACACAGACAATGTTCATATGATTAATCAAATCTATTTAACCACTATGTATTTTTTTCATCTTTATCAGGTTCAACTTCTAGTCCCATTATTATTCTATGCAAACCAAGTCTTCTTAAGGGGATGTTCATTTGATATTTCCACTCAAAATAGTTGTATGCAATTATAGTAGGAACTTTTGTTTGAGCCATGATGAATAAATGCAAAAGGAAGTGTTGAAAGAAAGTGAACAAAAGAACACCAAGAACACCCACACCCTTTTCAATTGTATAAAAAATCATCCTCCCAGAAAATTATAAGGTTGACACTATATAGTTTAGTGCATTTACAAAGCCTTTTCCAAGATACAATGTTCAATAGGCTCAAAATAGCCAAAATTAAAAATTTTGATATAAAATGAACTAGAGATGAAAATGGAAGAATTATCCTTATAGTTATGTAGTGCTCTTCAATACCTTTCCAATTCCTATTCATTTTCAAAAAATAGAGCACTGAGGAAAAAGTTATGATCTATTAAAGAAATTTGCAACAAATAACTTGAACCTACAATATTTGACAACAAATGAAAAGAATTATTTTCAATAACTCCATGGATGAAATGTTTTCATATCTATCTTTTCAATGATATCTTTCTTTCCAAAAACAGACACCATGGTGAAAAGTTATGATATTTTTTTAAAATTGCCAAATTTAGCCTAAAGTGACAATTCCCCAGACAAAATAAAAATTGGCTAAAAAAAAAATTCATCTCTAAAAAATAAATTTTATATGAGAATAGGGGTTTTTGGACTATCCAAGTGTGATGTCAAGGTCTGTTTGGTTGAAAATGCTCCAATAAAAAGCTACTCACCAAATCTAAGCTTCAAACCCCAGTTTGAAACTATATTAAATGGTGACCAAATTGAGTAAAACAAAATCTATATATGACTTTCTTGGATATTCTAAACTCAATAGTGAGCTTAGATTTGCATCAACATGCTCCAAAATGAACCTATAGTACAAAGCCACAAAGATAAAACTCTAAATCTAGTATTTCTATCAAGTTTTTCTGATTATGTAGGTCATCGTATGATGCAAGAAAAGAGTATACTCAACTTTTCAAGATCTCACATAAAAAGATCAAAATATCAATTATGAATATATGAACTTAGGATTCTCAAAACAACAAATTTTATACTATGTTAGAAATCTGAAATAGATTGAATAACCTAATGAACTTATAAGAGAAAATCAAAGTTACATAAACTGAAAAAACATAAATAGTGCAAACTAGAACTTTGAGAGATATGCAATGTCAAGATGACAAAATTGCATTAAGAGCTTCCAAGATGAAAAATACAAGCTAGGTATTGAGTTTATATAGAACTAAGGAGAGGGTGAAGGTGACAAATCCAACCAATAGGAATTAACCACCAAAAGTGGAGGATGCCACCAAAAGTGGAAAGTGTTCCACCCTTTAAGAAAGGGGACACTACATCACTTATATCCTAGTTATTAAATAATAAAATTAATTTATTATCCTAAGCAAGCTTAATAAAAATGTAGGAAAAACTTAGGACTAAGGGAAAATAACTTATACAACTAGGAAAATAAAAACCTACACCAGCATAGTCATATTTTAATGCAATTATTGAGTTTATTTGTTATTATTTATAATGTTAGTACAAAATCTATAGACTCTTGGATTCAATATACTATGCTATGCTTTAAGCCATTGAATGTTAATTTTGTAAAGGGTTATATAGTTGGATTATAGTGCACTTTAGTCCATGCGACTATAGAATGGTTAGGATTCCTCAAAGCTTGTGCTTGTGATGGATTGTGGGGTAGTTTACTTACCTAAACATGCTTACCTTGTGATTATTGATTGTTGCATCTAAAAATCTATATATGTAGGTAGTATGTGTTATAAATCTAGAAATTGAGGACGAAACACATATAAATTTTCATGTTATCTTTTGGTAACTTGGGTATAGTGATTTGAGTGGTCTACTAGGTTTAGATAATGGTTTCAAACTAAAATGCAAGAAAGGATGGAGACAAGTTAGTACTCTTATTCTAGATATTATAGTTGAACCAAACAAACTATGTGATTATAACTATTTAGGAATGACGTATCTAGCTTATTCTACTATTACTTCTTTGAACACTTGATTCATACTATGATAAATTTGTCTAGCCAAGTGTTAATATTGGAATACTTTGGTTACATGTGGATGCTTTTATCTATCATGTTGGATGTAAATACAATATGAATGTATTTTAATGCATTATGAAACCATTTGTATAAGATTTTATTATCCATAATTCTATTCCATTCATAGTCTTCGGAAGAGGGAAGGGTGGTGGTCCATGGTTAGGCTCATTTTATGCTATCATTACCTAGTAGGTAATTTATTACATTAATTCTACATAAGAATAAAGATCTAGTTGGATTTGTTCATTCATGAAGTGATCATGTTGTATCTATAATTAGACTATTTAAATAATTTGTATTGGAACTAATTGATAGATTCTTAACTAATGTCATTTATGATTGTATTTTAGAGATATCTGTATTATAGTTGAAAAGAGAATCTATAACTCAAGAACACCTTTTATATGCCATATTATTTAATTATGATTGATGGGCTATATGGATCACTAGAAAACTTAAAACATCCTAAAGCATTGTAATTTCCTAATTTATTTGCAACATCATGATCACATTTAAGAAATTATTATATTGCTACAAGTTGTGATCTATGATAATCAAAAGTGAAATTGTTGGAATTTTTTTCTTTAGAATATATCATCTCTAGCACAAAAGAATTCTATTTATAATACATTATGAAGAAATTGCACTCTCTTGGAAACATGTATCAATATATTAATACCCATTACAAATCTATGGATAACTTGTAACTACTTTGTTCTAATTTTCTGTTAATCTATTATTAACTTGTAGTGAACTTATACTTAATCTATTATTAATGTAAATGGTTAAAGTGGATTGATTGATTTATTTGGGACTTGAAATGTAGTTATGGAAAATAAATTAGATATTATAACCTTCAATAAATTGGCTAAAGATTAATTAGGAGAATTAAAGTACACTTAGATCAATTTAAGGTAGCTTGAAGGTATGGTTGATACAATATTTTTTTAAACCAAGTTTTTTGTAACATTATAATACCAAAAAAAAGTCATCTATCTAAGAATCCAATACTTGCTATATGCTCATTAGTCGTATAACCATTAACGATATCCATACAAATAATAATATATAAATAGGAATCCAATTTGTGCCATATACTCATTGTTGGTTGGACCATCAATAACATCAATCCACAAGATTGAAATATACTCCACAAAAATGACTAATTTATAATATGACTTTAAAACTAGAATCAAGACGAACTTCTAAATATGAAGAAATGATGTTTAAATCATATAAATATAAACATCCTTAACTTTTTTTTATGATAAAATCTCCTTCAATTAACTCATCTTAGTTAGTAAGGTTACATATAGAAGACTTTATTGACAAAATACCTGATGCCCAATCTCAAACACAACTTTATCCTACATCCTAGCCTTGCTCATAAAGTATTGTCATATCTTAATATTTTGATTTAAGAAATTATACTATTAAACTACACTAAACTTATAATTATTTGCAATTAGTAAATAGAAACAAAGAGCATCACATTGGAAGTTTTGAACCTCAAAGAAGTACTATACACTATAATCCTCGAAACCCAAAAGAACTACTATACACTATAATCCTTGAAACACAAAAGAACAATTGCAATGAGAACTATATAAATCATCTTTAAAAAAAATCGGAACCCTTGAAAGAACTAGTTTATATTATTATCCTCAAAATGCAAAAGAATAATTGCAATGACAACTATATAAATCACCTTTCAAAAAAAATTGGAACCATGTGAACTCTGATCCCATAGACAATATCTGTCTATATAAAAGCTTAAAAGATATAATTATCATTTATCAAGAGAAAGAGTAAAACTTAAAAACCATCTTAATGCAAAAAAAATAAAATAAAATAATTATTGAAGAACAAAAGATAATGATAAAATGGTAACTTCTTAAATTATAAGAAGTAAAGGATGATCATAAAATGATAACACGATAACTTCCTTAATTATAAGAAAAGATAAGATGCTTTACAGAGACAACTTCCTAAATTATAAGAAAAGGTAACATGCTTTGTAAAGATAAAGAGAAGTATAACTGAATACAACTCATAACGTGGCTATCTAATTGATGACAATTCTTTACAAGAAAAAGGATTTTCTATCCATGTTTATAACATCAGTATTTGTTTTCCTAATCCTAAGTAAATGACTAAAAATTACTGGATCTTTGCCTTATGGAGTGGCCCCTACGTTCAGATCAATAACTGCATATTCATTAGAAGACCAAACTTTAACATGATTACCGGATCCAATACCCTGTCTACTAATTTCAACTGATCTGTCGGTGTTGTTAATTGTATGAGAAACCAAATCATTTTCTCGAGGGCACCCATTATTTATACCACCCTTACAAAAATCCTCCCACTGGAACGATGGCTTCCATGGAGACATATTCTTGATGGCCGTCTTGTACGAGTGCTCTTCCTTGCATATATCCTTTGTACAACAGTGATCCATACACCTCTGATTAAACATTTTCTTCGTTTCTTGAATCCTGTCCAACAAAGCTAAAAAGTGTTCCAATTCATCTCCATTCTCTTCTTTAATCTTTCTCTTTGAAATTTTCTCCTCTTCTGCACAGAGGAATTCCAGCTTCCATTTTTCTCCTTTGGCATCCATGTTAATAGCTCTCAGAGCCCTGAAAGCAAATGGGTATTTTCTTTACCTTCTCTCAAAGGCACCACTATATTGAGAGCTATCACTAGTTAGCGTATGAGGAGTCTATCAATGGTAAGTTCTATACAGAGACGATAGCCTATATAATTATAATTGTAACACTATAATACCAGAACAATCATCTATCTGAGAATCCAATACTTGCTATATTCTCATTAGTCATATGGAAGTCATTATGTAACTCTTTCAAGTCTATAAATTAGTATTTTTTTTTTTTTTAAATCCATCCAAATGATAATCTATAAATAAGAATCCAATCCTTGCCATATACTCGTTGGTTGAACCATCAATAACTTCAATCCACTAGATTGAAGTATACTCCAGAAAAATGATTTATTTATAATATTTTAAAACTCAAATCAAGATGAACTTTCAAATATGAAGAAATGTGTTAGGAAATTCAGGTTTACATACAATAAATTTGTTAATAGTTAGTTGTTAGTGTTAGGGAGTTATTCCCATAAAAGAATTTGGGGTGACTATTCACAAGAATGCAATGTTTTATAAACATTTGTAATGAACATCGTAAATGATATGATGAATCATTAATCATGAAATAATATTTGAAAGATTATATGTATTGCTCACTTAAAATACATGATATGAAAGAGTTGGCTGATTGTGGTGTATAAAAAATATTTTAAATTTAGAGGTGTTGGCTTAAACCCTTTCGATCATTTAGCACCATAAAAATTTGTAAAAAAAAGGTGCGAAGGCTTAGTTTTGTAAAGGGAGAGCAATTTATTTTTTGGAGATATAAGGGAAGTGAAAGTTTAAATTTTCAAAGGAAATATTTATAAGGGTGTTGGAAGTTGAAATTAATTGTTTTGCATATAGTCATATATCACATGGCTACTTCACATGATGATTGTATTCATGTTACCATCAATGATACACTTCACAATGCTTTCAAAGGCTCATATAAGACATCAAGTGGATAGAGTGTAATAGGGTCCTATTAGAGGTTGGAGGCATTAATCATCTTGAGCTATCTTCTCACTCAAAGATGATGTCTAGCATGAGAAACATCTACACCATCTCTAGCCCTTTTAGGAGCAAAGAGCGGGCATACAATGATTTTTTGGTTTGTGGATAGTTGATTGACAAACTTGGTGATTTGTTGGCTTGTGGATAGTTGAATCCACAAACTTGGTGAGTTGTCAGTATGTGGATAGTTGAATTCACAAATTGACTATAGATAGTTGAGTGTTGGTTAGTGATTTTCTTGTGAATAATGAAGTTTGCCTCGATTCACAAGTAAATTTTAGTTAATCGAAATATTTTACCAAACATGAGGAGTTTGAGTTGATATTGATATAGAGTTAGATAATCAAAACATTTGCCCAAACATGAGGATTTTGAGTTGATGCTGATGCATAGTTGGATAATCAAAAAATTTGCCTAGACAAAGAAGTTTGGGTTGATGCTGATACATTATTCTTTTTGTTTTTGTTTATCCATTATATAAACCTTAAGGGGGGGTTAGGAAATTAAGGTTTACATATAATAAATTAGTTAATAGTTAGTTGTTAGTTTTAGGGAGTTATTTATATAAAGGAATTTGGGATGGTTATTCACAAGAATGCAATGCTTTATAAGCATTTGCAATGAACATTCTAAATGACCCGATGAATCATTAATCATTTTTTTAATGTTTTATTAAGCAATAATGGTTTGATGTGCTTTTTTTGTATTTGCTCTACCATTTTTAATAGAAATGATGTTCAAATCATATAAATATAAAAATCCTTAACTTTTTATAGTAAAAGATCCTTCAATTAACTCATCTTAATCAATAAGGTTACATATAGAAGACCTCATTGAAAAAATACCTAATTCCCAATCTCAAACACAACTTTATCCCACACCCCACCCTTGCTCATAAAGTCTTGTCATATCTTAATATTTTTGATTTAAGATATTATACTTTTAAACTAAGGTTACATATAGAAGACATAATTGACTAAATACATGATGCCCAATCTCAAACACAATTTTATCCTAAACCTTGGCCTTGCTCATTAAGTCTTGTCATATCTTAATATTTTGATTTAATAAATTATACTATTAAACTACGTTGAACATATAATTTTTCGCACTTAGTAAATAGAAACAAAGAGCATCACATTGGAAGTTTTAAACCTAGAAAAATTAGTATACACTATAATCCTCAAAACCCAAAAAAACAATTAGAATGTCAATGATATAAATCACCCTTAAAAAGAGATCGGAACTATGTGAACTTTGATCCCATAGGTCCACTATTTGTTAATATAAAAACTCAAAAAATATGATTTTCATTTATTAAAAAAAAGTAAAACTTAAAAGTCATCTTAATGCGAAAGAAATTAAATCATTATTGAAAGAGAAAAGAATAATCGTAAAATGATAACTCCCTATATTATAAGAGGCAAAGGATGGTCATATAATGACAAAGTTTCCTAAAATATAAAATATAAGAAAATATAAGATGCCTTATAAATATAACTCCCTAAAATATAAGAAAAGATAAGATGCTTTATAAAGAGAAATAGAAGTGTACTGAATACAACTCATAACATGGCTAACTAATTGATGACAGTTCTTTACAAGAAAAAGGATTTTCTATCCATGCTTATAACAGAAGTATTTGTTTTCTTTATCCTAAGGAAATGACTGGAACATTACCGGATCTTTGCCTTATGGAGTGGCCTCTACATTCAGATCAATAACTGCATATTCATCAGAAGACCAAACCTTAACATGATTACCGGATCCAACACCCTGTCTACAAATTTCAACTGATCTGTCTGCGTTGTTAGTTGTATGAGAAACCAAATCCTTTTCTCCAGGGCACCCATTGTTTATACCACCCTTACAAAAATCCTCCCACTGGAACGATGGCTTCCATGGAGACATATTCTTGATGGGCATCTTGCACGAGTGCTCTTCCCTGCATATATCCTCTGTACAACAGTGATCCATGCATTTCTGATGAAACAACTTCTTCGTTTGCTGAATCCTGTCCAACAAAGCTAAAAACTGTTCCAATTCATCTCCGTTCCCATCTTTAATCTTTCTCTTTGAAATCTTCTCCTTTTCTGAACGGACGAATTCCAGCTTCCTTTTTTCTCCTCTGACATCCATGTTCATAGCTCCCAGAGCCCTGAAAACAATGGGTATTTTCTTCACCTTCTCTCAAAGCTACCAGAACGATCAAAACTTCACCATACTGAGAGCTATCACCAGTTAACCTATCAGGAGTCTGTCAATGGTAAGTTTTATAGACAAGAGAAGATTGACTATATAATTACAAGACAACAAAAGCTCTCACAAAATTCTCCTGAAAACCAACAAATGTGAAAAAGGAATCGGCCATGCTTCTTTAATCGAAGAGGGAAATGGTTAAGGTAAAGACAGGCAGGTGGGGACCGCTAGAATTGGGTGGGTACGTAAGTGGCTGTCTGTGTCTGCACCAGAGAATCCACCGTAGCAATGTACGTTTAATGGACTCGTATAACTCTGCTTCATTTACACCGCGATTCAAGTATTCTACATAAGCACAATAATGCACTCTCAACATTGTTGTGGAGGAGAATCCAGTTTGAAAATAGATGGAGGTGAGAATGAGGATTGAAATCCCATAGAACAAGGAGCCCATCTAAAATTTGGCTATCAGTGTCCATCTTGTCACTTGGAAAAATACATAATTGACAGTCTACAAATCTTAGGGTTTCCATGTGAAGAAGACCCCACCTGGTCTTTACTACTCCACCAAATTCTAATTAAAAAGAAGAAAAAACAGGATTGCTTCGACAGATTTGCCTCTCTTTTGCAGTTGATAATATATTTGATAACTAAAAATAAAGAAAAACCAAAAGAAATGGGAAACATTGATGATGATTGCTCCCATGTGTCGTTTGATGATACCTAGACCTATTCCCATTTACCTTAAACAATTAATTGTCTTTGCATTGCAATGTTTTCAAAGATTCTGCCTCCATATTAAATGAAATTGATAAAAAGACTAAGTTCAAATAGACATGAAGTTAAAAATTTAAAATTTTGATAATTAGATAAGATAAAGGGATTACAGGTGAAAATTAGATCTCTAATACATCATTAAGTACATAAGACAAGGGTTTAAAGGTCAAAAGTATATTTCTAATATTTTTTCATTTGTTTTGGATTTTTTTTACTATTTATTTTTCATACAAAGGTCAATGTGTTTTGAATCTAAATTAGACTTGAGTTCTCATTTCTTACTCATTTAGATCTAACACTTAAACTTTATGTTCTTAGTCCTGGATCACGATTACTTGGGTGGCCCTATTACTAGGTTAGGATTGTTAGGGTGGATTTAATCCCCATTTTCTTAACAAAATCTAATCATATGGGGTGAAGGTGACTTGTTTTTAACTAGTTGTTACATGTTAACTCAAGCACACCATATTTAAATTTGAATGCTAGGACTTGATAAAAGGATAAATTCCTAAGTCAATTAGATAAAAATCAATGAGAGCCAAGATCCACATGGCACTAGATGTACAAGATTGATAGATGTTTCTCACACAAGAATATGAAGAAAAGGGTCAAACATCATAGAGAGATTATTTAATGTTGACAAACATGCATATAATAAACTCTAGGCTTGACTTCTAAAATTAAAAATATATGCCAAAGAAAGAAAAAAAACCAGGGGTAGATTTGAACTTTTGATTTTTTTTTAACATGCAGACCCTTTGAACAACTACTATTTAGTAATCATGTCATACATCTATTTGAGATACAATCTAAAAATTTGATAAGTGACAATAAGTAGTCATAGAGCATGGCCTAGATGAGTAGGAAGGCTTACACAAGCACATACATAGCAACATAAAAGGAATAGAATTACCTTTGATATGATTAGACTTGCAATAACACACCAATGTATGTGCAACAACACATGATCTTAGTCAATCTACTTATTGAAGGTGAGGCATTAACCCACATGTTCACACAAGAAAGAAATGAACACAACAATGAGTGGAAATGAGATGCATCAAACCATTCACAAGAGACTCATGACCTTCGTGCATATAAAAAAATACCATACATAGAATTTAGAGAAAAGCTAACATAAATTATCTTTATTATATATGCTATAAATATAATTCTTACAATCATCTAGACTTTGAAAATAAACTATATATACAATTAGGATTAAATCATCCTTTGTTTTTTATTCACCTTCTTGAACTAAGTTTTACACAAAAACTCTTTCTCTCTTATTTTCCACTTTCTATGTTTTTTTCTTTCATGTGTGACCTAAATATTCTTCCATTACTTCTTTGATTTCTCAAATGGGATCTACACATGCCACTTTCCTCCATCCTTCAATGTGGCCTACTTTTTCCCCTCCCATGACCTCTCTATTTTTCATGTGTGGTTTGTATACCTCTATTACTTTCTTCTCATCATGTATGTGTCTCTTCCTATATTATTTCACAAGATATTTCTCATGTCTATTTTCTTTCCCCTACTCTACTAGCATACTAAATACCACAGTCTATTTTTTCCCCCTCCCTAGGATCTTCACATTTCTCTACATTTTTTCAAACCCCTCTTTAATCCAAGGCCATTATTTCCCATCCATTTTTAAGATCCCCACCTCATGTGAGTGCCTTGTAGCCTCAACCTTCTATCTAAATATTTCATCCTCAAAATGCTTGTACTCAAACCCACCCCATCAATGCAAATTCCAATCAAATAATGTCACCTTCATGGATTTTCTTCAAGGAATATTCACAAAGGATCTTAAACAAAAATGTACAAGTGTCACATCTTGATTTTTATTGCATAAAATTTACTTGATAATAAATGGAACTGGATGAGACCATTGGACAATATGAGTTTGAAGCATAGATTAATGTGTTTTTTTGTGGATGATAAATTAGATGTTATCAAGTTAAAATGCATGCTATTGTGATTAAAATGATGATGAATTATTATGGTGTGAATATTTTAATTATTGATTATGGTTTTATGAACTAACTTTTTGATGAGATATCGAGTGTAAATGAGTGCATGGACAAGTTGAAGGCGAGAACATGGCTAAGGTAGAGATGACCTAGCTGCCCGATAATAGTCGACATTATGGAAATCCTATGCACACACTCACATAGTTGCATTCATCCTACATTGTGAATGATTATGTTATACATTATGTTATCATGAATACATCATTTCCTATTGTGAGTTATGATTTAAATAATGACTATGTCTTAAGTGGTTTTTTTGTTTGCAAAAATTAATTTATTTTCAAATATTTGATAATGATAAATCTCATAATTTAGAATTATATATATATTTATATATAACAATGATATCATTATTTATCTATAGGAATACGTAAATAGTTTACTATTAAAAAAAAAAAAAAAATAATAAGCTTTAAATTCAAATGATGCATGATAAATCATGTGATCCGGCATGAGGAGGAAAGTTCAATTCTAAAAATAAAAATATACTCCACTTGGGTTGAGCACTTACATGGAAATATGGAAAACCATTAAAGAGAGCTCGATGAAGAGGAAAGACACGGTGTTTTGTGATCATTCTGGAAACAACTAAGGAGGATTGGAATCATAGTAACTAAGTAGATTTGAGGAGTTAGCATGACTTGGGCATTTCAATATCCTTCAAAATCTCTCAAACCTCAACAAGGAATCAACACTTGTGGTGGGCTTTATAGCCATTCTCTTTTGAAATAATTATATGTGTATAGGTATAGTTATAGATTTTCCTATTTTCACCTTATTGATTTATATGTATAACTTTCTTTAAGTTTATATTCAAGATCTAAGCCATACCGATCATAAAAAATTATGTCTGAAAAATCTATTATAGTTGATATATTCGAGATCTAGGATCTTACAGGCCTCCAAGCATGATTTCATTCGACCCTTAGCTTACCTAATTTAATAAATAATGAAATTAAAAATGAGTGTTGTCTACGTATTAGATCTACATTAGAATCCTCATATAAAATAGAGGAAATAAAGACAAGGCTTGTGAACTATTAGTATGATGCCCAAATGAGGTGTCACCCCACATAATGCAATATTTGCTTGATATGTATATAAACACCACCATTGATAAGGATGTAGAAAGTTTCAAACAAATGTAAATGGTAAGTTTTTTCAACAAATTAAGAATGGTAACATTTAAACCATAGAATCAACCATGTTTTAGAAATATCTACGGCTAATGTAAAGACCTATGTATTGATTATTACATATAATCTAGAAATAAAAATTATGAATATCAAATTTCAATATATATGTGATGGGTTTATTATACCCAAGTTAATGAACATATATTGATTGTAACCATATATGAATTCTTTGTTGCTATTGAGAAACCTATGTGTTGCTTCGTAAAATCAACAAATTTAAACAATAGTATACATTATGCATCATAGGTTATAAACTGGTTTCTTATGGATTTAACCTGCATGACATTAATGTTTTCCAATAATCAGGATAATCACTTGATAATTAATTATTCATTAATTAGTTATTAAGTCCCTTATTACTTTAATTCACTTAAGCTAAACTTAGGAGTGTTTTTTTATTATTAGATTGGGCTAATTATAGGTCTATTTGTCTCATTTCATGAGATTAAGACACTTGTCACAATCTAATGCAATCCTTGTCTAGGGTTTGCTTTTGCATTCTTTTATAAAGCTTGCACATTCATTGTAATCATTAATTTAGAACCATCTAGGTTAATATGTTGCACATATTAGTGCTTTTCTAGATTCAATCTTTTCTCTCTTGGTTGCATGGTAAATTAGTTGCTTTGATCTTTCTTTTTTGATAGGATAATTGCTTGAAGGTGATTTCTAGGTGTTGTGGAGTTCAATCATCAAATTCAACATGGTATTAGAGCTTTAGATCTGTAGCTTCCTATCTGAATTTTGAGAGATCCAACCTTGAGGGAAAAATTGGCTCATCCTAGGGAAAAACGGGCATCACCATTGCATCCAAAATGGTAAAACACATAAGGATTGACTGTCAATTCACTCAAATATGAGCTGTTGCAAAAATCAATTTTTTCAGGGCACACAAATCTAGGTGCCAATTTTCTTAGATCTACTAACATGCCCCAATCAGATACAACAGTTCTAAAATTTCTCTGGTTTTTTCAATCCTTTTTCTAGAAAATAATAAAAAATATCTAGTTTTTAAAAAAAATTCCCTAAGAAGCTTTCAAAAATAAAAAATCTGAAATTTTGATTTAAAATAAAAAAAAGTAAAAAAAAAGAAATTGGCTCCTACCATGTAGGCACCATCCCCTACAGAGAAGGGCTATGCCTATCATGATAGGATCTATAGTTGTCTAACAACAAACAAAGAACTACAACCTTTTTCACCGACTGGGAAATCCTCCTTGATGGTGGCCAAAGTCATCGACAAGTAAATACAATGACCTGTAAAATAAAAAAAAATTGACCATTTCAATCCAGCAACCAAAATAAAATTAGGTTACAACAAAAAGAAACTGATGAGTCTAGCGCAAAAGGGAATATTCCTTTATTCCACCTTAGATTCCCATTTTCCTGACAACTTGAAAATATTTCTAGCAAGGTTTTTTATCAATGAAAAAGAATATTTCAAGAATATTCTTCATGATGGTTGTCAAATTTAATGCCATGAATCATTGATGTCATCCGTATGACTCCTCCAAGCCCCCTCCTAGCCCTAATTTTCCTTAAAGCAACCCTTTTTTTCTTTTTGGCATAACTTAGGCATATGGCATCAAAATTAGGCAAACAAGATATCATCAGAAAGCTAGTTCTAAGCACTTTAGATATTGGTGTATGTTTTGAACATTGTTAGATTTTGCTACTAGTTCCTATTATTCTCAGTCAAAGTCATATCTTCATTTTGTGCTTTTGAGCTCATAAATTTTTTCTTGTATCTCCATTTTTTGTGATTCAAGTGGCGTTAGAAAGGTATTTTAGAGCTCTTTAGATCTATTCATGCATTTTTTCCAGAATCTGACCCATGTACATTGTATTTAGTATTTGGTGTTTTCACATTTTGCTTAATTACTTGGACATCTTGGCACTCAGAAAGGATCTATTTGCATGAGATGACATATTTTGATCCGCTTTATTAATACTGAGGTTTTAGTGAATCTAATTTTTTCATTTGAGTGAGTATCATAGGATTTTTTGTTCATCCTTTTGTGATCCAATTGGATAAGGATAACTATGCATCTTGGAAAAATGGCATCCTAACACATCTCAGGTTTCTTGATATTTTTCCTTATTTGTATGGCCTCATACATACACTAGACACACCAGGCAGTTTATCAGCATGGGGCATCGTCAAATATCATATTGTAGGGGTTATGGGTTCTAGTGTTGAACTTGACACTATGTGTGCTGTATTAGAAATTGAATGTCCCTACACACTTTGGACACAACTTTAGGAGATCTATAGAAACACTCGTATCTCTCCATACATAGAGGATCATATTGCAGATTGTCTCATCCCTCTTGCAAATGTAGATTCCATACCCTTTGACAATGATCTACTTTAGCGGATATTGAGTACATCATAGGTAGATTGCATGTTTCGATGGTTCAAAGACTTGTCTCTATGTTCCCACTCTTCAGATTGAGACTACTTCAACATCTTTTGTTCTTCCTGATCAGTTTGATATTTCCACATCTTTGGCCCCTATTGATTTAGTGCAACATGACATCATACATCTTCTAGACATAGCTACTTGGGATTCATATCTTGCAGACATATCATCCTTGTTTGTGGAGTCCTATATTATAGATCTAGAGGATTATTTTGAGGACATTCATCTCCTCTTTATTGGAAACCATATCATCACTATTGGCCCACCATCTTCATCACCTTTGAAAATTATTCTCCATCAGTCTTCAAAGGATCTTGGATTGACATCATCACATTTTAACATGTGGATACATGAGCAATTTTTAGAGTCACACATCCTTTGGATATGGATTCCTGATTCACCCATTTCTTTGGATTGGCTTCTCCAATCACTAGTGGATCTACGTCTTCCTAAGGGGAGAAATGTAGTTTGCAGACAGTGGATTGTATTCTATCTTCAGATTCTCATCATTGGCACATGAGCTACTTCTTTATGGGTAGGATTCATATCCTTTTTTTCTCTCTCCTATTGGGGGGACATCTATTGTACTTGTATGAAAAAATCCATTCTTGGGGGTCACATTGAATCCTCCTTCTATCCATCTCTCACTAGTGTAGTCATTTATTTTTATCTCTTTTGGAGAGGAGTTTTTCCCATGTGGTTTTCTTTAGGTAAAAGTACAAACCTATGTCACACTTTGGGCCAACCATATGGATTCTATTGAACTTGTTTCGGCCTAAAGGTTTTTGGTTGAATAGGATTTGACTGAAACCACGTGGCGATGATATGGGACCTACGTGGCCTCACCATTTAGGCTGAGTAGGTTTCGACTGAAACCTACTCAGTTGAATACTTTCTGACTGAATAAGAAACATATTATTCAATATTATATGCTCAGTGATTTAAGAGAAAAAGTAAATAATAAAATTTTATTTAAAAAATAAAAGGAAATAGTTACTTCATTAAAAAGTGGAAAAAAAATAGAAAAAGCCTAAAACATAAACTAATAAAAGTTGACTTAAATAGTTATTTCAATAAAAACTAGACGAAAAATGGGAGAAAACTAAAAAAAGGTTCAAAAATCAGAAACTCGACCATCTATGTTTTAGTAGAAATTGGATGGAAACAGAAAGAAATTCGATGAAAATGGAAACAATCAAAAAAATAAATTCAAAAAATTAGAATTTCGGCTGGATATTATTCGGCTAAACTTTATTCAATGGAATATATTTTGGTCGGAAACTATTCAGCCGAATAGGATTCGGCCAAATCCTATTCAGCCGAATATATCCACATGGCAGGTGACTTGGCAGCAAAGTCACCATTTTTTCAAATTTCCAGAAATTTCCAACTTCTACTGAATATTTCTTCAATCAAAATTATTAAAAAATAAAAAATTAAAATACCCTTTTGTAGAGCTCATAGTGCTGAATCCATATATATATATATATTGATTAGTTTTAGTATATAATTATTTTAAAATATTGCAAGTAGGTTGTTCAAAATAAAAAAGAGGCTCAATTGAAATTAAATAAAAAATAATAAATCATCATAAAACAAATTGGAAAATATATGATTCCCTAGAGGAGAAAATCCTCTTCAAAAGGGCATATTTTGTTTTTTGAAAATGAAAAAAAAAATAGACAATAGTTGACATCAACTGAAAACTATCAAATTCTGGTTAGCTTGACTTTAAAATATTATTACGAGAAAAATATACATCAAAATTTTAATTGTTTTTTCCATGCCCTAGATATTGAAGTCAGCTATTTGGGAAAAAAAATCAGGAGAAAATGATTTTTTTTTTCAATTTGTTTCTTGACATCAACTGAACGTCACTTTTTCTTGAAATTTTCAGCATTATGAAATCTGCTTTTAAATTGATAAAAAAATATCATTTTTTTTTTTAAATTTGAAAAATTATAGGAATAAACTTCAACAAAAGTTCTACATTTTATTAGTTTACATCATTTTGAAATTCAAAACATAAATACCACTTTTATGTGGTTGAAGTTGAGAACTTTTTTTCATGTTGGCCGATTCCTTTATAAAGTGTGACACAGGTTTGTACTTTTAACCCCTTCATTTCTCTAGTTATGAGAGTTTCATTTATTTTGTACATGGGTACCTCATCAGGACTTGTATTCAGGACCCTTCCATGCATCCATCATTGCATTCTACATCAGGGTTTTATAGCTTCTCCCTAAGTTGATATTAAGGGGGGGTGTTGGAGTAATTAGGATAATCACTTGATGATTAATTATTCATTAATTAATTATTAAGTCCCTTATTACTTTAGTTCACTTAAGCTAAAATTAGGAGTGCTTATTCAATTGGGATAATTATAGGTCTATTTGTCCCATTGCATGAGATTAAGACACTTGTCACAATCTAATGAAATCCTCATATAGGGTTTTCTTTTGCATGCTTTTATAACACTTGCACATTCATTGTAATCATTAATTCAGAACTATTTAGGTTAATACATAGAAAATCAATTTCTCTTCTAGATTCAATATTTTCTCTCTTGGTGACATAACAAATAAATTGATTTGATCTTTCTTTTGTGATAGGATAATTGCTTACAATTGATTTCTAGGTGCCGTGGAGTTCAATTATCAACTTCAACAATTAAAGATTAGTTAGCATTTTATTTTCATTAAATATTGTATGAAATTGAGAAATACTTTAGTTAGAGATCAAGTTGCATTCCAATAGTCAAGTTGCATAACCAAATTGCATGTCAATTACACATTTAACCATTATTATGCATGAAAAGATTGAAATAACAAAATACCTTCATATAATCATTTTGTATGAAAAGAAAAGGGTTATAATTTATTTTTATTATCATTGGATATATGCATGTTATATTGTCTTTATGAGGAAAATAGATTTATTCTATATATGATTTAGTTTTGCCTTTTGGGATGGGTGCTGAATATAGACTAATAGAGTGGATCTACCCGTACCATCTATGGTTTAATTAATTTTTCCAAAGCTATGTGCACCATTGAAATAGATGGATGTTATTTTATTCTCTCTGTCATATCCTGATAGTAGGGCATACCATGTTCATATGTGAAATGCAAGTAGATATATTAGGTTGTATCAGATTCCATCCAACCAACCATTTACAGGTTACTAGGATTCTTGTGCAAGGTTGGGTATTCTTTAAAGTGTTAGGAAGAATTTTGGAGAAGCATAAGCTTCATGGTTGGGTAGAAAAGTACTTGAACCATGTTATCATCTCTTGGCTTACAAATGTCCATTGTAGTTAGTGGCGATTGAAGACTAGTGATTATGTTTCTTTTCTTTACTTGTATTGTTATGACTAGATGGGCATGAGATCTTGAGTCATATTCTTGCATAAATTATATATTGTACTCTATAATACTTGACTAGATAGTACTTCATGTGATGAAATGTACCTTATGTCTTGTACTTAATATTCTAGATTAGATACTTTTACACATGAGATGTAATATGTTATTTGTATATATTGAAAATGTCTCATTTCATTTCTATATTTATGTGAAAATCCGTTACTAATTATTTTTGTGAGATAGTTTAGGGTTTCAAACCTTACAACAATTCTTCCTAGCACCATTATTTTTACAAGTCTACCTATGTGGGAAAACAAGTGCCACCCTATTCATAGGTCCATCAATTTCACCAAATCTAAAATACATAAACTTTAAAAACTCCTCCCTCATCTATGTATGAAACTCAAGTAGTATATTCATATATTAATTGCTAATAGGAATATCAAATTTGAATGCTAATTCCCTTTCATATCATCCAAGAAAATATAGCTATGTCAAGGTATTACTTCAAAACATGCCCAAATATATACCTACCTAATTTAAGAGAAAAAATAAAAGCTAACCCCTTTCACCACCTCATTCCATCTCAAACTCAAACCACCCATGTTGGTCCCATCCTTGTACCCCAATCTTATCCCCTTGGTTCCACCATCTTTGTCTAATTTTGTTTTCTCGCCATTGGGAAAAATATAATTACCACCAATCCCTACCCATTGAAAAATGGATTTACATCTTTATTCCCAAGAAATAAATAGCCCATTCTTAATAAAATATATCAAAGAATACATTATTAGGGAAACAAAGAGTATGTAATCTTGGATCTTGTACAATTAAAATAAAATCAAAGAGTTCAGGGCCTTAGCTATAGATATCATGGTAAAAAATCTGGTAACACTTCCATGAATCTTAACAAAAATTCTTCCAACATCCCAAAAAGTTCCTTCCATTTACTTTTATTGAAAGTTTTCTTTCATCAATCCTTTCATTGACCCCATCACCCATATCATGCCTAAAACCACCCCATTAATCAATACCACTATCCCTATCACTAAGATTGACCATCCATCACCCCATAATTAGGATCAACTAACACAAAAATCATTGGACTTATTACAAAATGATGAAGTCATCACTAAATTCATGAAATTTTAAAATAATATCTGCACATTTGACCATAGCATTAATTTTTAAAGTGATTTATATACACGAAACCATATGAAGCAAAGAACTACAAGAATCCATGGATCACCATGTCATAATTTATTGGCATGCAATATCAAATAAAAATAGATAAAAAATACCACATATACCCAACAATCAAAGAGGAAGAATAAAGAAGTAATGAATCAAATTGGAGCATCCAAATTCACATCTCTAAAAGCTAATTCCATCCCAAAATCCCAAAATCCCTATCTTCCATCCCAATATTGAATCCATCCATCTATATCAAAATATCTCTCTCTTAACACTCCAAACCCTAAATCCTAAAATTGACAATCTAGAAATCCCTTGTCTAAATTCCCAAATCTAAAATCTCATATCCTAATCCAAGGCTTCAATGACCATCCTGGTATGCGTATCTATTAATCTCTATCCCCCTTATTCCCATAAAATTTATTCATGCCTTAAACATCTCAAATCCTTACATCCACCCATTTATCATATTTCGATCCATTATCCAACATATCACAAACCTTTAATTCAGTATTTTACCTAATCCCCATCATCCTACATCCAAATTTCCTTCCATTTCTCTTGATGATGCATTACAACATTAGATATACAATGGTACCATGTTTACATTTAAGAGAATCCAACTTAGTCATCAACAAGGTCTCTACCAATGTATATAATCACAACACTAATTGATACGGTCTATTTGAAATAATTATCAAGCAAGGGATATTATCAAGTCACCATAGAAATATATACTTGAGTGTGAGAATCCACAATATAAATCCCTATTCCCCATCCAACCTATCTCAACACCCAAAATAATTCAAATTTAGAAAATCTACAAAAAACAAAAGGTAAAATATTTATAAAGAAAAAGATAAAAAAATAAAAAATAAAAAAGTAAAAAAGTAAAGAGAAAGAGTATCCAATAGTGAATACCATTCCTATAACATCTTCGACAAGTCCCATGATGAAAAATGATTCTCAGATATCATGTGTAAATCCACTATTTCCATGCACCATACACTTGGGGGAAAGCTTCTCACATCCTATCTATCCCATCATATCAATCCAATCCTATCTACCTCACCATATCACTACCCATATATTACATATACATATCTATCCCACCAAAATTTAATCCATTCTCTCTTCCCACTCTTTACCTTAATAAGGATAGGGGAATATGATTGAAATATGATTTGGACACCTCTTGATGTATTTGAGTTATTAAACGAGACTCCTCATTCTATACAACATGCATACCCTACCACCTAACATCCATGTTGAACAAATCAAAATTTCCACCATTGAGAAATCTTCCCCCTCTGCACATGCACTTCCTCTTCCTCTATAAACTTGAAATAAATAGTTGAATTTGAAAACATGGGATTACAAAATAAAGAAATATCTAGCATGGGGCAATGTAGCACTTGGAGATATCACCCATCCTAAACCCTTCCATCCATAAAAAAACACATCCTAACCCCTGGTATCTTCCCTCTACTATCTACACCATCTCTCCATCATTTCATCATTATCTCTATAATTGATTTCCCTTGTTATTAATTCTAAGTAAATGACTACCCTATTTAATCTAATGAAAAAGTACCAATAATAGCCCATCCCAATTATAAGAAATATTAATCCATACTAATCTTACCAAGAAATCTAGCACATTATTAAAAAACACAAGCTTGATCTTATTCCCAGATTTGCTATAAATCTTGATGAATCCTAATGAAGTCATCGTCATTAGGATATCTTGTTTCCAATCCTCACATTTTTCTTAGGATATATCATTTCCACACCATTTACTTAGTATTAAATAAATAAATTCTAATAATTTATTTAACTGTATAGGAGCGAATTTTCACCCTCTTGCGAATTTCCCTTTTACACCCTTCACTTTAGAAAAATCAAATCTAACCAAGTAATTCCACGTCCTCATTCTGTAACCCATCCTCTTGGTGATTTTTTTTAGTGTTAGTGGGGGAATTTCTATCGAGGATGTGTGCATGACGCACTACTATCCTGACAAAATTCCTGCCTCTAGAATTTGCAGAGGTGTTATGTTCTCCATTAGCGATGAAACACAATGCCCCTGTTCCTTCCTACAAACCTTTGAACGACTCTTTCCTTCCCAAAACTTTTTCAAATGGCCATCCTTCAATTTCACTTGATCTCTTTAGAAATTCTTGATCCCCCTCATGCTTCTACACATCAATTCGATCATCTTCATACATTTGAGTTACTTGTACTATTGGCTTCACGTTTCCAACAATCACAACATCCTACGCATCTACCATAGAAGCTGTAGCTTGGTGTCTTGTGAGATTTCTTTTAGTGTTGTTGTGGTTACATCAACTCTTCCATAGTTGTGGGATTGCATTCCTCTCTCATTGGCCTTGAGTGCATTTGGTCGAGGGTGGTAACGCTTTCACATTACTTTGTTGTTGGATTTGAGTAGCATAGTGTATCTTGTAGTGTTTAGTTTTAATCCTATTCTAGCATCATTTTATTTATCATATTTCTATCTCTCTATCTATGGAGGTGGAAACACCAAAGTGGGGGTTTGACTGCGGAAAACCCCTATAAAAAACCAATATTTTTCCTTTCTTGATTGTGTGTAGGTACATGTTCATGTGGAGATTGCTAGCGAACTAGACTCATCATGATTTATATTCTCCCTTTTCTCATTCTTATTGTTTCATTGTCATTTCTATTGCTTTTTCTATCATTCTAGCACTTTCCACTTCAATCATCACTTTCAACCTTCTTTGCTAAGCTATCAGTAGATTCTTGTTACTTTTACTATACTTTTGTACCTTCTATCTATATAGATGCCAACACCCCTATGAGACATTAGCATGTCACACTATCGTCCTTGACCTGCATTGTTGTCCTTTGGTAGAGAGCTGTCTGAGGTATAGTCCAGGTTCCAAAAGTCTGCTTGTTTAGCCCCACCAAAACTCTCGGATTAGTAGAGTGATAGAAGTGCTTGAGAGTGCTCTTCATTATCTATCCTTGACCTTAAACATTTTTCTAACCTGAGGTAGACTAGGGAAGCCTTCCACTCTCGACTCTCCATGACCTAGAGCCTTGGTGTGGTTGGTCCCCCTCGTCTACATTTTGGTGAACCCAACATGAAACAACATGTTTGTTTCTTTGTGTTGAGACTTTTTCCCTTGCACCTGGTGACTATTGTAAACTTAGGTGTTGTGGGTTTTTTATGAGCATCACAACTCAGTCTATGACCTTTGGGTACATTTTTAGAAGAAGTGTGTGACACTTGCAAATGGAAAAGATGAAGGTCACTTCCAACTTTACTATTGGTTTTTCTACATGCTTTACAAATGAGATGGGTTTAATTGATGAGACCACTTGTGCACCGACTCCTCCAGTATCCCCTACGGCTTTGTCTGTAGATGAAGAGGAGGCTATACACATTATTTATAGAAAACCTTTTGGCATTAGACAAGAGGTTGTTAAACCTCATGAATCATTTCTAGAGAAAGCACCGAATATGAGAAGAGCCACTAGGATTGTTAGTGAAGTGAGATATATGTTAGGGAAGGATCAGATGGGCGTAGAATTCTTGCACTACCTCACCAATTTAACTGAAGCATACATCCCTTTGTATAACACTAGATCAGGTACTACCTGAGGAGAGGTGCTTGATGCCTATTAGAGAAAAATAGGTGTCTTGATGCCTACCACATATTTATGCATGGAAAAATAGGCCCCTCGATTAGTGTTTCCTTTTCTTTTAAGAAACCCCACATTATCAAGGCGAGGTATCTCATTATCAAGGCGAGTAGGATACCCCTTGGTTCCAATTTCATCCCTCCTATTGCCCTTGGTGATGGGGGCTCTAGTGGGATGAGTGGTGGTGGCTTTGGTAGCAGTAGTGGTGCTGGCCATGGTGGCTTTGGCAAAGGCCATGCTGGTGGCTCCAACAGTGGTCACAATGGTGGCTCTAGAGGTAGTCACAGAGGTGGTTCTGGTAATGGTTCTGAGGGAGGTTCCATTGGGCCTTTGTCATCTTCAGACCCTATTCTGAATGCTCTTGTTTAGAATATGGATCAAATACAAAACTAGTTAGCGAACCTCTCTCAAGCCTCCTCCTAGCCTATCTTTTTTCCCTTGTCCCAACATAGTCTGATGTTGATGATGATTTTGATCACTCCTTTGCCTTAGGGAATGGAGATTCCTAAGTTTGAAAAATATTAAGGTAAAGGGGATCTACAGTCACATGTATCCACTTTCAATGCAATGTGCAAAAATTTCTTTCACCATGATTCTCTATTTAAAAAACGTTTCCCTCAATCTCTCAAGGATACAACACTAGATTGGTATTGTTCCTTGCCTAATAATTCTAAATTCTCATTGTAAGAGAGGTGGACCACTCATGTCAAGGCCCTAGGTCACAGAGAGCCAAGAGCAGAAGGTTTCCCTAACTTAACTCACTCTAAAGGGGTGTTTGAAATAAGGGATGAGAATGATGAGGACTATAATGTCCTTTGATCACTCTGTAGACCTGAAATCAGGATTGGGGCTAAGCTAGCCAATTTTGAGATTCGGTACTATACCTCAGGTAGCTATCTACTTGAGGATGAAAGTGCAGCTCTAGATGACAACGTAGTGTTTTGGTGTCTCTCAGGTGCACTGACATTTGTATGACTAGAGGACCAAAACTACCATACAAACCATCAAAAAACAAGTTGATGGCTTAGCTAGTGACTTTTAAAGGAATGAAAAAATATAATGATAGTGCAAGAAAGATACAAACATATATGATAAAGTAAATATATGAAAGCTAAAACAACAAAGAGGATCTCATCGAGACGCTAGTTCACTAGCTATCTCCAAAAAGCACATTCTCCTGTACATAAGAAAGAAGGGAAATTTTTTAGGGCTATATAGGGGTTTGCCTCAGTCAGACCCCTGTTTTGGTGTTTCCACCTCCATGGAAAACCAAATAGAAATGATAGAGAAATGTATGATAAAGAAGTAAAGAAGGAAGGAATGAAAATAACACTATAAAATAGTAAGGAGCTACTCGACCAAATCGCAAAGGAGAGGAGAAAAACGTTACCACCTCCACCAAGAGCTCACTAGAAAATGGAGGAGAAAAGAGGACTTGAATAATCACCATAGCCTTGACCATGATGAAGGGAGGTTTTGCAAAACCTCAAGCCCATGCTGTAATGGCTTGCTTCACACTCACTTTATAGAGTTGAAAGAGTGTTGTTGCTGCAGTAATGGAGTGGTGAAGCACTGTTGAGAGTGAAGTGAAGGTCGAGAAGTGCTTGAGAATGAGACTAAAATTTCTAGAGCTTCTAAAGAGATGGAATGGAATGAGAATGAATGAATTTGAAAGAGAAGAGGGAAGAATCTGCCATTTTTTGGGGTCGATTAGTCAAAGAGGGATGTTACAAATCGGCCCAAATCGAAAGTGTAATGCCTCTGCAAACTTTAGATGCAGGAATCTGTTAGGGATGTAAGCACGCCATGTGAAAATCTGTGCGCTGCACGGGCATCCCTAAAAAATATTCTTCTAGTGACACAACAGACATATGCCAAGTGGAAGGAAGTCAACCAGCTGATGTGGAATTTTGACTTTGGATTTGATTTTCTAAGGTGAGGATGTACAAAAGGGAAATTTGCACAAGGGGTGCAAATTTTCTCCTATAAATTTTTCCTCCACTTTAGCGAGCACAAATACTAATGAGTGGTTTTGTAAAGTAGATTGAAAAGTGAATAAGGTTAGAAATTTATACCTGAACTATCGAGGAAGCAGACCGCAATTTGGTGAGATTGAAAGTGCAGGGTAGGCAAAGGAATCCATAGCCTTGCAGAACTATGAAGCTATAGAATGAAAGCATCTTACAAGCCCACAGACCTACAAGGAGGTGACCCCCAAGATCTCTTACATTAAGGAAGCCTCGAGAAGTAAGTGGCTCATAGGCCTACAAACTTGCAAGGAAGGTGTCGTTCAAGATCTCTCGCATGAAGGAAACCCCAAAAAAAGTGCCTTACAAACCCACAAACTTGCAAGGAAGGTGTCCTCCAAGATCTCTCGCATGAAGGAAACCCCAGAAAAAGTTCCCTACAGGTCTGTAGACTTGTAGAGGAGCAAACCCCAAGATCTCTCGCATGGAGGAAGCTTAGAAGAAGCACCCTACAGGTCCATAGACCTGCAGGGTGGTGTCCCCCAAAATCTCTCACATGGAGAAAACCCTAGAAAAAGTTCCCTACAGACTCATAGACCTATAGGGAAGGTTTCCTCCAAGATCTATCACATGAAGGAAACCCCAAAAAAAGTTCCCTATAGGTGCACAAACCAACAGGGAAGGTGTCCTCTAAGATCTCTCACATAAAGGAAACCCCAGAAAAAGCACCCTATAGGCTTGCAGACTTGCAAGGGAGTGACCCCCAAGATCTTTCATGTGGAGGAAGCTTAGAAGAAGCACCTTACAAGCCCGAAAACTTGCAAGGAGGTATCTCCCAAGATCTCTCACATGGAGGAAACCCAAAGAAGGGGACTCTGTAGAGTCAGAAAGCAGCTTCACAGGTGCACTTGCAAAGTGACATGTTTACCCGTAGATAGAACATGTTCGAAAGTGGCCATGTAGGTAAGTAAGTGGACAATTTCCCAAACCATCAACAAATTGGAAAAATTTCAAAGGGGTCTCTCAGGGACCTAACGTGAAGAAAGGAGTCAACTCAAAGGACACACTTTTTGAAAGTGCGAAAGAGATGTTTTTTCTCAAATCGATTCATCATCAAGGAATCCTTTCGAAATATCTTCACTTCATCAAGGAATTTGAAAGGAAGAAAATTCCCCCTTGTGAGGGCAAGGTCAAAGTTTCTCCCTCCTCGAAGGAAAGGTCTCGAGTTCTTTCTTTATGAACCCATGATGAAGAAAACACATTCTTTTAGGTCCAAGTCGAGAATGCAATTCTTTGAAAAAGTTTGCAAAGATTCTCAAAAAAGGATTTGCTAGCAACAAATACATTTTCTAAAAATCAAAGTGTTATGTTAAAGGTGTTGTCACACAAGAGAGGGACAACTCAAGCATAGAAGAGAGAAAGATAATAAAAGAGTGAAAGAGGAAAAACAAGATAACAAATAAGAGACATAAGGGTGATCTAGTATTTCGGGGTTAGAGTTGCTCATAAATATATGTAAGTATAATAATAGTAGTAGATAAATGAACTGTCATCAACCCCCTACTATATCAGACCATATGAAGAATGCATGAGAAGACAAAGTAAAAATAAAAAATTGGGTCAACATGGAAGGGAAGCCTAAATGCCCCCAACACTTTGCATCGTCCCCAATTTTCTGAAAGCTAATCACAAACATGGAAGAATGATGATAGAAATAGAAGAAGGTTTATGACACAAAAACCACTCCCGTATCCAAGCACCAACAAGGGTGACATGGATCATCCAAGAATAGATAGTACGATCATGGGGGAACACATCACAACACACACACACATCTAGTCTAAAGGTAAAGAAGAGGCCTCCCCCTAACACTGATCGAACAAGAGGTCATCCGCTTCGTAATCTAGATCATCATATGGGGAAGGAGGAAAAGCCTGTAGTCATGGAATGTTAAGAGGAGGAGCTTTTGACCCTCCCACAACAAGGGCTAAGGAAGAAGGCTCCACAAGGTCTCCTCCACTCGGCTCTTGTGGAGCTATGGTCAACGATTTCGTGAAAATCGCTGACAAGGCCTAAACTTCGTCTAGAGAGTTAAACATGCAATTTACTATAGTTCCATGTTGTACCTTAATGGATAGGGAAGGTTGTTCCTGGGATTCACCACTAGGCTCACCGAGTGATTCGGGAGTGACGATGAACTCAGGGGAAGCTGGGGTTGGTTCTGTTACTAGGATGAAATATGCTAATGTAGGACCACCTTTCAGAGAAGGTGGGCTCCTCTTACATCCTCTATTGCTGGGAGGACCACCCTCCACCTTCTACTCTTTCAAGGGATGTGAAATCCCCATTAACAAGGCAAGAGGTGTGGAGGAAGAGGAGGAGGAGAAAACCATAGCAGATACCATCGAAGTGTTCAGTATATCTATGGGTTTTGGGAAAGGAGGGACATTTGGAAGGGACATCAACAAGGGTGGCTCCGCTGAAGGAGCGATGAACATCTGTACCTTTTTGGGGTTAGGTGCATTCATACTCACAATAGAAGTCAGAAGTGAGACTGAACTAGATTGAATGGAAGCAGAAGGGAGGAGAGAGGAGGATGCAACAAGAGGCCCTGAAGCAGGGGTAGTTGAATCCTCTTCCTTCTTCTACAAAGCGACCTGGTCAACTATGAGGGCCTTTCACTGGTGCTTGTGCTCACACACAAGGTGGTTTCTATGACTCTTTGAGCTAGATACCAGAGGTTGCGAAGGAACAAAAGGCTCCTGCTCAGCCATGGGAGTGTCCACCATAGCTATTCCTAGTGGAGGGATAATCTCCTGAATGGGAGTAGGAGGAATAGGTTGAGAAACAACAGGGGGAGTTGGTTCTAATGCCTTGGTAGTGGGCCTTTTCCCATTTACTATCTCAGGAGCAGAAGCAGTAGGAGGATGTGGAGCCCGAGTCATAGAAGATTCCCCATGGAGACCTTTTTTCCTACTATACTGAACGGGCCTAGGTTATGTGTGTAGAACATGAAGCTCAATCACGGGACACTTGAGCTTTCGCCAAGCAGGCACCATAGGATTCTCTTATAGATGTGGAACAAAATAGAATGGAACCACAACAGGGTGAGAAGGAGCATTAGACTGAGCAACGAAAGAGGAAGAAGGAGGATCTTGGGACTGCTTCTCTTCTTCCCTTCTATGTGCCTTGGCGACATTATTATCAGATTTTAAGCAAGCCTTATGTGAAATAGCATAAGGTGATGGAGGGTATCTCATTCTCAGCGTTAAGCATCCTCTCTTGTAGTTTTGATAAGTTCGATGCAATAGGTCCTTCCTAGGTGGAAGAGGACCAATAGGCTCAGGCTAAGAATAATCCAAGGAGTAACTGCCAATTGTGACTGGTGGTTTGTAATTGGTGTCATGGATTACATGCAAAAAACCCTCATGGATAAATTTTAAACATTTATGCACAACCAAGGGTATTGCATTCATAGCTACTAACTAGGGGATACCTAGCTTCACTCTAAAGAGTTTAGATCTAGGGATTATGTTGAACAAAAGATTCACGGATTTAGGTCCAACCAAAATTGACAAGACAATACTACCCAAAGGAGGTACAAAAAGTCCATCATGCGTGGAAATGGTGCTCATAGGTGCATCATACCCATCTTTATGAAAAAAATTGATCAGCATGATCTGCTCAGTTATGATGTTTACTTGAGATGTCAAATCAATGAGAACACCTGCTACAATGTTTTCATTGATTCGTGCAGGGATGTAAAGAGGAGACAGTTCCTTATTAAATCCCATAGGTAGATCCTGCAAGGTGAAGGTTATACCCATACCACTACTCACAGGTTGCACAAAGGGGATAGGTTGATGCAGGAGAGAGGCCATCACATGCACTAAACAATACTCTCACAAAGCCTCCCAAAGGTTGCAAGATAGAACAGTGACCCAATTAAGCTTTCGTTACACAACACTTTTAGAACCCTCCAACTATGCCTACTAGGGGTTGTAGGTTGGGTTGTAAGGTGAAGGCCTCACAAAAATCACACCTACAACACTCCTAGAATACGAGGAAGGGAACTTTTAGTATTTCCAAACAGAACCAAAATGGTTCATGTTGGGTTCACCAAAAATGTAAGAGAGGGGGACCAACCACGTCAAGGCCCTAGACCATGGAGAGATAAGAGTGGAAGGCTGCCCTAACTTACCTCACTCTAAAGAGGTGTTTGAAATGAGGGATGAGAATGATGAGGACTATAATGTCCTTCAATCAATCTACAAACTTAAAATTAGGATTGGGGCTAGGCGAGTTGGTTTTCAGATTCAATACTGTACCTCAGGTAGCTCTCTTCCTGAGGACAAAAGAATGGTTTTGGGATGAAAACACGATGTGCTAGTGTCTCTTAGGTGCACTGGCATCCATACGACCAGAGGACCAAAAATACCATACAAACCATCAGAAAACAAGCTAACGGCCTAGCTAGTGACTTCTAAAGGAACACCAAAATAGAATGATAGAGCAAGAAAGATACAAACGGATATGATAAAGTAAATATATGAGAGCTAAGATAATGAAGATGATCTCACCAAGATTCTAGTTCACCAACTAGCTCTAAAAAGCACATTCTCTTGCACACAAGAAAGAAGGGAAATTTGTTGGGGTTGTATATGGGTCTACCTCAGTCAAACCCCCATTTTGGTGTTTCCACCTCCATAGATAGCCAAATAGCAATGATAGAGAAATGTATGATAAAGAAGTAAAGAATGAAGGAATGCAAATAACACTACAAAATAGTAAGGAGCTACTCAACCAAATCACAAAGGAGAGGAGAAAAACGTTACCACCTCCACCAAGAGCTCACTAGCCAATGGAGGAGAAAATATGACTTGAACAATCACCATAGCCTTGATTGCGCTGAAGGGAGGTTTCACAAAACCTCAAGCCCACACTACAATGGCTTGCTTCACACTTACTTTATGAAGTTGACAGAGTGTTGTTTCTGCTATAATGGAGTACTGATGTGCTGTTGAGAGTGAAGTGAAGGTCAAGAAGTGCTTGAGAATGAGATTGAAATTGTTAGAGCTTGTGAAGAGATGGAATGGAATGTGAATGAATGAATTTGAAGGAGAAGAGGTAAGAATCTACCTTTTTTTGGGGTCATTTGGTCGAAGAGGGATGTTACAAATTAACCCTAATAAAAAATGTAATGCCTTTGCCAACTTCAGACACATGAATCTGTCAGGGATGTAAGCGTGTCACATCGACATCTACATGCTAAGCAGGCATCCCTAACAAATATTCTTCTATCGACACAACAAACATATGCTTAGTGGAAGGAAGTCTGCCAGCTAATGTGGAATTTCAACTTCGGATTTGGTTTTCTAAGGTGAGGATGTACAAAAGGGGAATTTGTGTAAGGGGTGAAAATTCGCTCCTATACACTCATTTGAAATTTTTTTCAATCAGTTTCTCTATCTATTGTAGGCTATAATCAGTACGAAGATGACCTTCTCATATCTCGTCCAAGGTAAGCAAGGAGAACATGAGAAGATAACTAATTTCATAATGTGATACCAAGCTCTTTTTTCACAAATCTCATACCTGCTACTCAAATCAGACATGTAGAAGGTATTCATAGGTAACCTGTAGTGAGCTTGGTAGGAGAATTTTCCTTAATGAAATACCCTTCTTTCGCACATTTGTGTGCCACACTGTGGGAGTACTAGAAATGGTAGTTCAGTTCGAGGGATCCTCCTCACACTCCCATTCCAAAGGAAAATCTATAGTGTCCATTTCAAGAAAAGGGAAGTCTATTGAAAATGTAGTTTCCATGACTAATGATCATAGCCTCAGGCGCAATAGAAATTTTACTAAATTATCTGAATATTATTCTTCCATTCTTCAAAAGTTATTGAAGGATGAGATTATAACATTGGAAAATCCTCAACCTTTGAAGGATCCTTATCTTGATTGGTATGATGGAAATGATTTTTTCTAGTACCATAATTTTCATGGGCATGATACTAAGCGTTGCATGCACTTGCGTCATGAGATACATGACTGCATTGGCGAAGGAAAATAGCGAGTTGTAGATTTACACAGACCCATTTCCGTCCCACTCTGCAAACTTGATTATTGATCCTTCTTATGCCTCTCCTAAAGCCTTGACATATGTTAATGTGGTCTTGTTTACTCCTACTCCTCCCCCACAACCTATGTTGGTTCACCAAATGTGATTTTCACCTCGCAGGACTTGACTCTAAATAATAAACCCTCTCCCCTATACATTCCTACTTGCCTCAATGGAAACACTGTGATAGGAGTCCTAGTTGACCCCATGAGTCAAGTGAATGTTATTACAAAGGAGATATTATGGATAAATTCATTATAGAGGGATGAATATGAGAAAATGAAATCTATTATATGTATGCACAACTGTCTCTCTCTTACGCTACATGGCTCTATAACTCTTTCCATCCTAGTAGGACCTAGGGCTATGGATACAAATTTTTATGTCATTTCAAAATCTGATCTATTTAGGGTGAAGTTTGGCATCTCGTGGCTAGCCTCCATGAATGAAATTTATTTTTTTATTGATAAATTTTTAAAATTCTCTCACGAAGATGTCGTGCATGTTATGCATGACACTAGATACTAGTTGTTAGTATCTTGTGGGGGTTACTCTTTGGATCATTTTTGGCCCACTTATTTGGTTCACTCCCTCCTAGGATAGACCTACTTTATTAGAATTATGTGAAGTACAAAATTGGGGCCAAAGGATAGTCAAAAGTGGCTTACCAGATAGCACAACTCAACAAGCTTCCTCTTCTTCTCGAAAGGGAAAGGAGAAGCCTTCCCATGCTTAGCACCCTACGTCTACCTCTCTCCCTATAGAGGAACTTTGGGTTACTACTCCTGGCTTTTGCATAAGAAGTCCTATGGTGCCCACTTGGTGGAAAGCCAAGTGTTAGGTATCCGAACTTCCTATCTTACCCATGAGAGCTCAACCCAGTGCATATGGTAAGGGAAAGGGTTGCCATGGGGCATCCTCTATGTCTCCACCTCAATGGCCTCCTACTACTCTTTCCTCTATAATAGTGAATGAGAAGAGACCCGCGACTGAGGCATTAGAGTTGGTTCCCTCCATTTTCATTCCATCATCCTCTCAATATCTCCCTCTTGTTATTGTCTAGGAGTCCCTCCCTCTGCCAGAAATAACTATGATGGATACTCTGATGGTTGAACAAGAGTCTTCCATCCCTTCTCAGCCCCTGACCTCTATCTCTCAAAGTCACATAAATCACCTTGCACATGAGCGCAAGCATCAGAGAAAGCCTTTGGCCATTGAGTAGGCCACCTTGCAAAATATGGAAGGGGAGCTGGTAGCTCCTACTTCGACACCTTTTGCTATTTCCTCCTCTCCCATCTCCTCTACTTTAGTTCCTTCAGCTTCATTCTTGCTTTCGGCTCCTGCCATGAGCATAAGCAATCCTCACTTGAAGAGGTTGCAAGTGTTTATTTCTCCTTTGGTTGAGACGCCCCTTCTGATGTCCCTTCTAGACATCCCACCATTCTCAAAACCCGTGGATATGTCGAATACCTTGATGGTGCCCATCATGGTTTTCTCCTCTTCCTTTGTACCTTCTAGCAATGGGGATTATCTAGAAGAAGGGATCGCCTTCTTCAGAGGGTGGTTTTGCGTTAGCTTGTGCCATCCTAGTGATGGAGGAAGCCCTGTTGTCCCTGAAGTTCGTCACTGCTCTTGAGTCATTCGGTGAGCCTAATAGTGGATCTTAGGTGCTGCCTCCCTTTCCCATTGAGTTAACACATGGAACTCTAGTGAAGTGCATGTTTAATTTTGTGGATGAGGTCCCAACCCTATCAACGATTTTCATAAAGTCATTGATGTCCACTCCACAAGAACTGAGTGGAGAAGACCTCGAGTATCCTTCTTCCTTGGCTCTTTTTGTGGGAGGGTTCCCCTATTGATATTCTTCCCTTGCAGGCTTGGTCGCCTTCCTCATACAATGATCTAGATTGGGAGAATGATGACTTCTTGGTTGATGAGGACTAGGCCCGAGTGCCTCTTCTTTATCTATAGATTAGATTGTGTGTATTATGTTCCCCCATGCTTGTGTTATGTATTATTGGATGAACCTTGTCACCCTTGTAGGTGCTTGAATATACGAGTGTTTTTACATATAAAACTTCCTCTATTTGTTACATCATTCTTCCTCTATTATGTATTGATTTTTGACAATTGGGGATGATGCAAAGTGTTGGGGGCATTTAGGCTTCCCTTCCATGTTGACCCAATTTTTTAAATTTTTTTTCTTCACGTTCCTTTCTTCAGATGGTCTTGATATAGTAAGGGGTTGATGATAGTTCATTTATATACTATAATATCTATTTATCTATATTTATGAGCAACTTTGACCCTAAAATAGAAAACTAGCCCTATCCCTTGCTTGTAATGTTATTGTCTCCATTTCTTTTATATCTTTCTCTCTTCTTTGCTTGTTTCATGATGCTGTGGTGCTCATGTGTTGTCCCTCATGTGTGTGACAATATTACGATGGTTACATCTTGTTATGTTCCATAGGCCACAACATCACTTTTTCATTCTTGATTTTCTCTTCTTACGATGCCACGTTCCTTTTGTGTTTTGCATGCACCATCCTAAGGGGGGGACATCATGTCACTTGGATTTTTCAAAAAACACATTCAGTGGCCAATGAATCTTTTCTTAAAAATCTATACAAAATATTTTTCAAAAACATTCATTCCTCAACAAGGACCCCTAGTGGAATACTTTTCCTTCACCATGGGTTTTTAAAGAAAGAATTTGAAGAACTATCCTTCGAGGAGGGAGTACCATCTCCTATGAGTGAAGTTCTGACCTTCCCCTTGTGAGGGGGATTTCTTCTTTTTAAATTCCTTGATGATGTGAACATCTTTCAAAAGGATTCTTTGATGTTGAATTGATTTACAAAAAATACTTCTACACTTTTAAATTGAGCATCCCTTGAGTGGACCCCTTTTCTTTTAAAGGGTTCCCAAGGGACCGATTTGAAAGCTTATCCTTTAATTTTTGACTATTTGCATGACTATCATCTTGTCTACCTACATTGCTACTTTTTTTATTTCTAACATGTTTTGTCTACAAATTAACATGCTGCTTTGCAAGAGCACATGTGAAGCCACTTTCTAATATGACTCTATAGAGCCCCTCACATTGGGCTTCCTTTAAGAGAGAGTACCTAGAGGGGCCTTCCTTGTAGGTCCAAGGGCTTGTGAAGTGATTCCATTTTGTACGATTGTCCATCATTGGTCTGCAGGCCTTTGGTGCACTTTCTTCTAACCTCCTTAGGAGAGAGTACATGTGGAGTTATTTTCCTACCCTATGCTTTTGAGCTCGCTAGATTGTAGTCTGCTTCCTTGATGGTTCAGGTATATGTTTCTAAACTCTTTTGATCTACTTTACCAAACACTCATTGACACTCATGTTCGCTAAAGTGGGGGAAAAATGTATAGGAGCAAATTTTCACCCTCTTGAAAATTCCCCTTTTATACCCTTCACTTTAGAAAAATAAAATACGATAAAGTAATTCCACATCCTCATTCTATACCCCATCCACTTGGCACTTGTTTTTAGTGTTGGTGGGGGAATTTCTCTCAGGAATATGCGTGCGACATGTTGCCATCTTGACAAGATTCCTGCCTCTCAAATTTGTAGAGGCATTATGTTCTCCATTGGGGATGAAACGTAACACCCCTACGCCCTCCTACTGACGTTTGAATGGATCTTTCCCTCCCAAACATTCTACACATGGCTATCTTTCACTTTCACTTGATCTCTTTAGCAATTCTTGATCTCCCTCATGCTTCTACACACCAATTCGATCATCTTCATACATTGAAGCTACTTTTTGCACGATTGGCTTCATGTTTCTAACAATCACAACATCCTACACATCTACCACAAAAGTTGTAGCTTGGTGTCTTGTGAGACTACTTTTGACACTGTTGTAGCTACACTGACTTTTCCATAGTTGTGGGCTTGCATTCCTCATTGGCCTTGAGTGCCTTTGGTCGAGGGTGGTAACACTTTCACATTACTTTATTGTTGGATTTGAGTCGCATAGTGTCTCTCATAGTGTTTAGTTTTATTCTCGGTCCAACATCATTTTCTTTATCACATTTCTATCTCTCTATTTATCTGGTTGTCCATGGAGGTGGAAACACCAAAGCAGGGGTTTGATTGTGACAAACCCCTATACAGCCCCAACATTTTTCCTCTCTTAAAATTGTGTGTAGGTACGTGTTTGTGTGGAGCTTGCTAGCAAACTAGACTCTTCATGAATTGTATTAGATCCCATTTCTTGTTCTTATTGTTTCATAGTCATATCTCTTTCTTTTTCTATCATTCTATCACTTTCCACTTTAGTCATTACTTTAAACCTTCTTTGCTAAGCTATCAGTAGATTCTTGGTACTTTTACTATACTTTTGTACCTTCTATCTATATAGATGCTAGCCCTATGAGATGCCAGTGCACTGCACTATCATCCCTGACCTGTGTTGTTGTCCTCTAGCAGAGAGCTGTGCAAGGTATAGTTTGGGTTCTAGAATTTTGCTCGTGTAGCCCCACCAAAGCTCTCAGGTTATTAGAGTGATAGAAGTGCTTGAGAGTTCTCTTCATTCTCTATCCTTGACCTTAAAAATTTATCCAACTTGAGGTAGACTAGGGTAACCTTCTGCCCTCGGCTCTCTGTGACTTGGAGCCTTGGTGTGGTTGGCCCCCCTCCTCTACATTAACTAATCAATAATCTCAACATTTTTCCTATAGTCTAACCTCAAATAAAAAATTAAATATTTATTTGATTGAGCTCATCATTTCCGTCATTCCCATTCTAAAAAAAACAAATAAATATAATCTATTTATTTAATTCTCAAAATTTCTTCTCAAACCATTAGTTGGATAAAATAAATTAGTTAACTAATTTAATCAATTGCTCAATCCTAAAGATCACCAAGCCAATTCAAACTTGTATACGTCATGAATGCACACGGTCCCATACTTCACAAGTTTCCATAAAATTTTCTCATCAAATCTTGTTATCCTTTCAATCTAAAAATCATATGCCTTCACAAGACTCCAATAAAGGATTTTTTAGATTTTCAAAAGAACCCTGCTTGATCCCCACCCTCCATCTTTCTCCAAAAATATTTACACCATCTAGATCCCTTGGATCATGGAAATTCTATGCACAAATTAGAAGATGCCACTTGGAGGCTTCTCATGGCTCAAATTATTTCAAGCAATCTCCTCCCTTGATCTCTACAATCAATCTTAGCTCTTGATCTCCCATCCCTCAAGTCTATAAATATGTCATCATATGAGATATTTTCATACAAGTACTTTAAATCTAATGTCATGCTATCAAATTGAGAGCCAACATACTCTCTCCATCAAACATCAATTCATTTGGAGCATATCCACACTTTATGTGCAACTATAGACTTGTTGGTGAGGGACTTGTTATAGTTTTTCAGCTTTTATGTGTATACTTTTTTAGCTCAATTGAACATTTATAATTAGAAATAGAATAGGGTTTGAATATATATTTTGAATCTCCTTATTAATGTTCTATTTTTTCTTTTCCACATCCACACCTATAATATAATTTTATTATTTAGATAAAGATAAAGATAATAGCACACATCCCAATTATAAGCAATATTAATCCATATGAATCTTACCAAGCAATCTAACACATTATTCAAAAACACAACCTTGATTTTATTTCTAGACTTTCTATAAATCTTGATGAATCTTAATGAAATCATCATCATTAGTATATCTTGTTCCCAATCCTCACATTTTTCTTAGGATAGATCATTTCCACACCATCTACTTAGTATTGATTAAATAAATTCTCATAATTTATTTAACTAATTAGTAATTTCAACATCTTTCCTATAGTCTAACCTTGAATAAATAAATAAAACATTTATTTGATTGATCTGATCATTTCCATCATTCCTATTCTAAAAAAATCAAATAAATATAATCTATTTATTTAATTCTCAAAATTTCCCCTCAAACCATTAGTTGGCTAAAATCAATTAGTTAACTAATTTAATCAATTACCCAATCCTAAAGATCACCAAGCCAGTTCAAAATTGTATATGTCATGAATGCACATGGTCCCACAGTTCACAAGTTTCCATAAAATTTTCTCATCAAATCTTGTTCATCATTTCAATCTAAAAAGTCCTAAGCCTTCACAAGACTCCAATAAAGGAATTTTTAAATTTTCAAAAGAGCCCTTCTTGATCCCCACCCTCCATCTTTCTCCAAAATATCTACACCATCCAAATCCCTTGGATCATGGAACTACTATGCACAAATTAGAAGATGCCACTTGGAGGCTTCTCATGGCTCAAATTATTTCAAGCAATCTCCTCCCTTGATCTCTTCAATCAATCCTAGCACTTGATCTCCCATCCCTCAAATCTATAAATAGGTCATCATATGAGATATTTTCACATAAGTACTTTAAATCCAATGTCATGCTATTAAATTGAGAACCAACATACTCTCTCCATCTAACACCAATTCATTTGGAGCATATCCACACTTTATGTGCAACAATAGGCTTGATGGTGAGGGACTTGTTATAGTTTTTCATCTTTTATATGTATACTCTTTCAGCTCAATTGAACATTTATAATTAGAAATAGAATAGGGTTTGAATTGATATTTTGAATCCCCTTATTTACGTTCTATTTTTTCTTTTGTAAACATATAATATAATTTTAATATTTAGATAAAAATAAGAAAAAAAAAAAAGTATTCATGAGTGAGATTCAATCTATTTAAATATAAAAGGCATAAAAAAATTATAGTGACTTTTAGGTTAACCCATCTCAATCAGGTAAGTTACAAATAGAAGACATGCTTCCCATTATTTGAACATAACATGACATCTAATACCCAATCTCAAAGACAACATTGTTCCTACACTGTACCCTTCTTCTTAAAGTCTTGTCATGTATCCTAATATTTTAATTTAAAAAAAATATTTAAATAAGCCAAACCTATAATTAGCACACTCAATAAATAACGACAGAAGTATTAAATTGGAAAGTTTAAGCCTCAAGGAAAACTAGTCGTATTAGGGAACCTAAAACAAACAATTGGAATGACAATAAAATTCATCACCTTTAAAATATAAAATCAAAATCATGGGATTAGAGTTCCCATACACACTATACAAGCTCAAAAGATATTACTAGCAATTGCACCATGTGTGGGGTTGCAATGGTTATGTCAATAGAGAAATGAAACAATAAAATAATGATCAATTTAATTTTTTTTTAAGTAGTTAGATGGTGCTAGTTTTTCCCTATTGCAGGGCAGTGTTCTTTGGTCTAGTCTCCTGGGTTTAAATTGGGGTTTTCCTTCCCAACTGTGTTCTGAGCTAGTGTTTTGTTGTTGTAGTTCTTTTTCTCCATAGTTTTTTGTCACCGGTTCCTTGCCCCAGTCAAAAGCTTTGGTTGTTAATGGTCCTGTCCTATCCCACTCCTCGTGAGTCTTGCTTTTAGAGGTCTTTCTTTTTGGGAGCCTCCTCTCTTCTGCCTCGATGGCTGCTTTATAATAGGTATTGGCCCTTCCAGATTAATAAAATCAAAAAAATTAAATTTTTTTTAAAAATTCATTATAAATAAACATTACTTTCCCAATACTTCTCAAAACACAAATTTATTCCTTTATAAATACAAATGAATCTATTTCAATCTTAAAATCAGAACCTCAAATAAAAGGATATATAACACAAAACATGAACTACTATTAAACTTATAAACAATTATTATTATAAAATTGAGTAATGTATGCTAATTAAGTTTATAATTTTATTACCTGAAAATAAAAGTTGGGAAAACGTCACATATAAAATATCACAAAACAATGCAAGTTAGGAGAAGGCGAGTAGTGATTGCGAAGGGTCACTTCAGAGAAGGACATCGTGAATTTTGCTACCTTTTGTGCTTTCAATTTCCACCTCATTCTCCTCTCTCTCTCCTCCTTTAATTCACAAATTTCCTAGAATTTTATTTGTTTGTCGGTTTGGTCTTATGGATAGGCTTAAAGATTTATTTTCATCCAGTAGATATTTTATGGGACATTTTATTTTTGTTATTTGGGTATGTTTGGAGTAAAGTTGAAATTTTTTCCCGGAACAATTTTAATTGAGTAGAGGTCAGACAATTTTTTTGTTATCTGGTATATTTGAGCAGGGGCTGATATATATATTTGTTAAACGATCTAAGAGATTTTGCTATTAAATTTAATTTTTCATCTATAAATTTAAAGACAATTTTTTGAAGGAATTGTTCAACCATTAATTTGGAGTAGGACTGAATTGTTTTTTCAACAATTAAGATTTTGTTGCTGAATTTGAATTCTTATCCATAAATTTAAAGATAGATTTATGAGAGAAATGTTAAACCATTAACTTGGTGAAAAAACCCATTTAAATTATTTGATGTTAGCTGTTGTTAAAAAAAATAATAGAACAATCAACTTTCTTAAATTTGAAAGCTTAAAATTTTAATTTTATCCAACACAATTATAAAATTTATGAGAGCACCTATTTAGATTACCCACCACAATATTTTAGAAATACCTCTTTTACTGAATAGCTAATTATCAATGTTTTGGGCGAAGTAATAAATTTTAAAAGCAATCTTAGTGCCAAAGAAAACAATAAAATGATTGATGGAGAGCAAAGAATAATCATAAAATAGTTTCTTCTTAAATATAGTATACAATAAAAACAGATAACATGTTTTATCTGAATACAACTCCTGCCATGGCTATCCGTCCACGTTGATATCAGCAGTATTTATTTTCTTAATCCTAAGGAAATGACTGCAACATTCATCAGAAGACCAAACCTTATGGAGTGGCCTCTACATTCAGATCAATAACTGCATATTCATCAGAAGACCAAACCCTAATATGATTACTGGATCCAATACCTTGCCTATGAATTTCAAGTGATCTGTCTGTGTTGTTAGTTGTATGAGAAACCAAATCCTTTTCTCCAGGGTACCCATTATTTATACCACCCTTAACAAAATCTTCCCACTGGAAAGATGGCTTCCATGGAGACATTTTCTTGTAAGACTGCTCTTCCCTGCATATCTCCTTTGTAGAACGGTAATCCAAGCAATTCTGACTAAACATTTTCTTCATTGCTTGAATTCTGTCTAGCAAAGCCAAAAACTGTTCCACTTCATCTTCGTTGTTATCTGATACAATTGAGCGTTTGCTCTTTTTCTTTGAAACCTTCTCCTGTTCAGAAAACAGGATTTCCAGCCTCCTTTTTTCTTCTTTGACATCCATGATAATAGCTAACAGAGCCCAGAAAACAAATGGGTGTCTTATTTACCTTGATTTCAAATAGTTATCAGAGCCCAGAAAACAAATGGGTATCTTGTTTAGCTTAACTCAAAGGCACCAGAAAGCTTACATCTGCAGAAAACCTGATCAAAACTTCACCAAACACAGAGCAATCACTAGTTAATGTATGAGGAATCTATCAATGATAAAGTTTTATACACAAGAGAAGATAGATCATACCGTTAAAACGACAACCAAATCTCTGATTAGATTTTTCTAGAAACCAACAAATGTGTTAAAGGAATTGATCGTGCTATTTTAACTAAAGAGGTAAAGGCAGGCAATTGTGGAACTTTAGAATTGGGTAGGCATCTTTGTCTATGCCAAAGAACAACTGTTAGATTGTACTTTTTTTGGACTCTTGACAAGAAGAGAGATTGTTCTGGAAGAGTATCGAGTTAAAAAAGAGATGGAGGCAAGAATTAAACTTTTCCAAATTTTACTATCTCCACCCAGATCTATAGTATAATCTGTAGGATAGGAGACAGCTCAATGATCACCACCAATTTTTTCATCCTATATTTTCAATACTTTTTGACAGTAAACATAAATCAAATTGTGAATGATGTGTAATATTATTATATAATATTCTATTAAAGTTGATTGATTGATGTGTTCTTCCTGCAAACTAATCAAAGTGTAACATCTGTTTATCTTAAAAGCTTCAAGACAACGAAAGGTGAGAAAGCAAGTTCTTATAGAAAGATCTTGAGCTTCCAGAAAATACAGTACATTTATAACTACGCCTATGAGGTGCAGGCATACTGCACCCTAGCTATGGCTACCCTTAAATTTATTATCATCTGATATCATTTCAGATTACCCACACATGGAATTAGAAGGTTACATAGTCAACAGTCTGCAAAGCCTAGGGATTCCATGCGAGAAAGGCCTCCACCAGGCTTTTACTACACTAAAATTCCCCACTAATAAAAAGAGAAAAAAATAGGAGTGCTGCAACAAATCTGTCTTTCCTTTGCAATTCAAAATACATTTGATAACTAAAAAGAAAGATAAACCAAAAGGAAAGGGAAACACTCACTATGATTGGTCCCATGTGTCAGTTGATAACACTACATGATTCAATACCCAGACCCATCTCCATTGACCTTAAGCAATTAATTGTCCTGGTCCATTCTCCCTCAGCTAATTTCAAATGTCCTTGAAGTTAATTTTTTTTTTAAATTCTATACTCAAAATCATTAATGAGGTCAATTTTTTTTAAAAATTCTATACTCAAAATCATTAATGAGGTCACTTTTATTCTTTGTTTTTAATATAATATTTTAATATTTAATTAATTTTTTAAATATAAAATTAGTATCATTTTCAATCTTAAGTGAATCTAAGAACTTATTTTTTAATTATCCAAATCTAATCCCTAATCTTCATGTTATTAGTTTTAAGTCACAATAGCTCTAATCTTAGACTAGGAGTGCTAGGGTGGCTTTGATCCCCAATTTTCATAATCAACATTCCACTAGTCATTATCTACTATTTCAAATTTGCAAAATAATCAAATTTGAATAGTAGACTTGAAACAAGAACAAAGTCCTAGGTCTTCTAGTTAAAAATCAATGGGATTCAAGATCCTCTTACAAAGTATCATTTGTATGCATAAAGATAGATAAGTAGACATTTATATTTTTCTTTGTGTGTCTTAAATATTGTTCAAACACTATTAAATTGGTTAATAGGGCTTGATTGCAATTTAGGTAAGATACATATTTATCCACTTGATATCAAGTTCTACCAATGCTTTTGAGCATTTTCCAATCCTTATTCATATAGGGAAACATGTTTAAAAATTTATAGGACACAAAGTTCAAGGACACAATTGCTATTTTAGGGATATTGCATGAGGTTTGAGTTCTCAAATGTTAGGATGACTTGATTTTCCATTGGGTAATAGCTCCCTAGACACAAAATAACTCATTTGTTATTCTATTAGAGCTTAAAATATGTAGAATTAATAGTTGATTTTGTTGCAAGTTTGAGCAAGTTTGGTGGTGTTGTCATTAATGTTGTCATTGATGTCAACACAGTTCTGTATGTTGTAGATTGTACATGTATAGTTGAGATGATATTGAGATGTTGTGAGTACATAGAGCTATCATTATGGTGTTGCAGTTGTGTTGGTTTGAGTTTCCAAGTGCTTTTGAGAAAATTAATAAATAGGAGAAGTCAGAGTGATGAATGTGTTCAGAGTGTGCTTCGGTATGTGCTCCGTGTTTCTCCTGTCTTGATCCTCTGCTTGTGCAGATTTGAAGGGATGCTAATGGTGGTCTAGTGGTGATATCTCCTGAGTTTTAGCTTCTAGTTTGATGGTATGAGAAAGTTACGTTCACTAGTGTGTGAACTGCTTTGGTAGAGTTGGTCTTCTGTGGACTAGGAGAAATGTTTCTACTCCACAGTTCTCTGCTATTCTATTTTAGACCTTGCAGATCTGGTATATGTCTTGTAATGGTGTTATCTTGGTTATGGAAAAGATTGGTGTGAATTGGTGATCTGGAAGTCATGTTTATGTGTTGCTATATATGTTTGCACAGTCTGGATGGACTGACAAAAGAAGTTCGGTATTCGAAGATTGTTTCACTTGCTACTGAGGTATTTGAAGGAATATAAGATGTGTTCTCATGTATGATGAAGCATGTTGTGTCGTCCATGTGTCATTTTCTTGTTGGAAAGCATGTACATCAATGTTCATTTGTGTTTTCATTAGGTTTGGCCGACCTAGTGTTTACACTTCATTCGAAGAAATAAAATTTAATTAAGGAAGCCTGTGGTTGATCTGAGACATTTCATTTTTGGTCTTCGTTAAGTTTTTTTTTTGGCCCACTCTTATTCCTCTCCACCGCAGGAATGTTGAGTTACCAACCTAATTTGAATTTATGAAATAAAGTTTTTGTGGCTGACCTTGGAGAAAGTTTCTAAGGTTGAAGATGGTATAAATGCAAGTTGAATTGCAAAGATTTGTAAGGGGTGTGATGCAAAGTGATGAAGTAAGCCACAAATCATAAGATCAGAAGTGTGTGTGAGTGAGTTGAGGCAACAATTCTTCATTGTGTTAGATTCTTGAAGGCAGTGAGCTGAAGGTTTTTGCAATCTTCTAATCAAGGATGCAGATGTGTGTTAATTGCTATGGTGGATCTTTTGTTCTCTTTTGTTTTTGTAGGCAGTAAGCCTCCTTGTTGGACAGTGAGTCCTCTTCTGGGCAGTGAGCCTCTGTATTCATTTTTATAATCTCTTTATATTGTGAGTTAATCCTCACTGTGGTTTTCCACATAAAAATCTAGTGTTCATTGTGTTGATTTTACTTTTTGTTATTTGTGTTTCATGCTCATACTTAATAACAGAATAGTGTGACTGTTGAATTGATAAGTGTTGAAGTTTTGAGTTTGAATTTTGTGACAAATGATTCACCCCCCCTCTCAGTTGTCCTGTGCTTTTTAACAATTGGTATAAGAGATTTGGTGTAGAGCTTAACCGCTTAAGGAAGATCCGATGGCACACAAGTTGGTGATCCTTATGTTTGATGGATCTAATTATAGTGATTGGAAAGTGCAGATAAGAGGATATATTTTTTCTCTTGGTTACAAGACCTGGAAGGCTATTGAGATGAAGTATACTCCTTAGGTGAATGGTCCTACTACTGTAGATGTGGTTTCTTCTTATGAGGAGAATGAGAAAGTGAGTTATGCTATTTATAGTGAGCTAAGGTTCTTTCTTTAGATACTACTTATGACATATGTCTGGAAGAAGTTGGAAGAACTGTATGAAGGAAATGAAAGAGTAAATTTGACAAAGAAGCTGATGGCAAAGCACAAATTTGAGAATTTGAAAATGAAAGAAGGTGAAGAGTTTACAAGCTATTTTCAGAGGGTTGAGATGACAACAAATGAAGTTAAGAATCAAGGGGGAAAGTTGATTGATGAAGATATTATTGAGAAGATCCTGATCACCCTACTAGATTGCTATAGTGATAATATCTCAGTTATTGAAGAGATGTATGATCCTATGAAGTATACTAAAGAATAGTTGTTCAACACCTTGCAAGCATTTGAGACGAGAAAGTTTAGGAAAGAAGACAGGAAAGAAGAAAAGACAGAGACAATATTTAAAGCAATGAAGATTGAACATGATCTAGAGAGTGATGGTTCAGATGAGTTGGAAGAAAATTTCACCAGGAAGTTGAAGACAGGTACCAGAAAGTATCAAGGTATGTTTCCCTTTCAATGTTTTAGTTGTGGTAATTTTGGTCATTATGCTTCAAGATTTCCGAATAGAGTTGTACATAAGAAGAACAAGGATTATAAAGATAAGGATAGAAAAGATAAGAAATACAAGAAGTTGTATTATGTTAAAAAAGAAGTCAGAATATTTGATGATGAATCTGAAAATGAGGTTGAGGATAGTGAATGCTTGTTTTTAGCTTTGGAAAACAAATCTGTATCTGCTAACCCTAGAAAATGTGCAAGCAAGAAAGCTTCGGAGAACAAAAAGAATAAGATGGAAGGTACTTTGGTCATCATCTATCATGCTGCAAGAAAGGATGAAGACTACTGAGTGATTGATAGTGGATGTTGTAATCACACGATGAGAGATAAAAGTAAGTTCACTAAACTTGAAAAGTATGATGGTGGTTTAGTCATGTTTGGTGATGATTCAAGAGCTAAGATTTGTGGGAAAGGTTCAATTAGTTTTGATGGAGTGCATAACATTGATGATGTATATTATGTGAAGGGTTTGAGGCATAACTTGTTAAGTGTTGGACAGATGTGTAGCAATGGTTTTAAACTTGTGTTTCAAAATAATACTTGTGAAATTAGAAAAGGATCCAAAAATGGAGATATGGTTGCTATTGGAAGGAGAATTCATGGAAACATCTATCAGCTTAAGGGAGTTGATGGTCAATGCCTTGTATCTCAAGTTAGTGAAAGTTGGTTATGGCACTAGAGAATGGGACATGTAAATTTTGATAATCTGGTCAAAATCAGTTCAAAATAAATTGTCTGAGGTCTGCCTAGAATCACAAGGCTTGCTAATACTATTTGCAAAAGTTTTCAATTGGGGAAACAAACAATATGCAACTTTAAGGAAAAAGAGCACTCTACTACCAGAATGATGGAGTTAATTCACACTGATCTCTATGGTCCGACTAGAATAGGAAGCCTGAATGGTGACATGTATTTCATGCTCCTTATTGATGATTATACTTGAATGACACGTGTTGTTTCTCTTAGAGAAAAGAATCAGACTCTGGATAGGTTTAAGGTATTCAAAGAAAAAGTGGAAAATGAAGTAAGTTTGAAAATAAAATGTTTAAGATCTAATAGAGGTGGAGAATTCACTTCTAGTAAGTTTGAAAATCAAATGTTTGAGATCTGATAGAGGTGGAGAATTCACTTCTAGTGAGTTTAATACATTCTATGAACAACATGGCATAAAGAGATAATTTTCTGCTTTGAGAACCCCTCAGTAGAATGGGGTAGTTGAGAGGAAAAATAGGATAGTATAAGAAGCTACAAGAACCATGATGAAAGAATCAAATGTACTGGATGTGTAATAGAGAGAGGAAATATGTCCACTACTGTTTATGTTCTTAATAGAGTTCAAATTAGAAGCAACAACACAAAGACTCCTTTTAAGTTATGGATTGGTAAGACTCCTACTGTGAAGTACTTCAAAGTATTTGGAAGCATATGTTACATTAAAACAAATGATGGAAATCTTTGAAAGTTTGATGCTAGATACATGATGAAAGAATCTTTCTTGGGTACTGTACTACTAGCAAATCATATAGATGCTTCAATAAAAGATTGAGGATCAAGATTATTGAAAGTGCTAATGTGAAAGTTGTGTTATGCCTTGCATAACCACCCCCATTTTGTTTTGGAACAAAATAGGTCCCCCCTTTTTTCTGTTGTCTTCTTTCCCTTTTGGTTGTCTGTTTTGATCTTTGGAATTTTTTTGTTTTCCTCCTAATTTTGACTTTTGATCTATCTGATTTAATTCTGGTTCTGTCTCAGCTTGAGTTGGTTTTCTTCTTGCTGAAAATTGAATGAAATAATCACAAGCAATAGTGGATTTTATTATAATATATTTTATTTGCTTATGAGGACTAATGGAGACCTTGTTTCGTAGGATTGGATCATGCCCATGATGATTTTTGTCAAGGGAGCTCAGTTGGAAAGCATCTCCCATTCCAGTCTGGCATAAAATTTCTCCAAGGAGAAAGTCGGCAAGACTCTGCGGTTGTCTTGTCGACTAAGCGATCTGTTCTATTCAAATGAGGCCCATCGGTCACCGAAGCATCATGTCACTGAGAGTTTTTATGTGTCTCGCTGATTGAGGGAGCCCTCACCAAAATATTCCGCGTTCGGAAGGAGGTCTCGGCGAAGGGAGCTTGTCTCCCCTAAATGAAATGGATTCGCCAAAGGATAAGGGTCTCGCTGAAAGGTCACCCCAACATGTTGAAGTCCCACCGACCAATTGCACACAAGATTAGCATCACCAAAAGATAAAACCTTCGGCATAATGTCTGGCTAAAGAAATGTGGTCTCGGTGACAAAGGTGGCTTCAGGGTAACGAAATGGGCCCACTGAGAAGTCTCGGTGACCGAGAGATATCTCACCGACAAGGATGCCTTCGGGGGGAGAGTTGTGCTTTCGACAGAATGTCCTGCCGACTATGAAAGGTCTCCCTAAAGTGCTCTGTAGTTAGCGAAAGGAAACTTTGGTTGGTATGAAGTCTCACCGACCGAAGGGAGTCTCGGCGACACGAGGTGATTTTGGCATAGGCCCCCACCAAAAAGGCAGTTCGCTGAGATGTCTGGGTGAAGTGGCATGGTCTCGAGGAGAAAACAAAAGGGTCAACATAAGGTCTCCCCGACCACGATGTGTCACACCGACAGGGTATCCCCTCGGAGAGAAGAAAGATGTGTGCTAGGAGGTCTGGCCGAAGTTTGAAGGTCTTGCGGACATGGAATTTGAGTTCAATGAGATGGATTTGTTTTGGGGGGATATCTCCCCGACAGTTGGGGGTTTCGCCGAAGGGTTCCCCTTTCAGTATAATGTCTTGCCGAAGAGCAAAGGTCATACCGAAGCAAAAGGATCTCGATGAGAACAAGAGGAAATTGGGGAGACTCCAAACGAATGAAGAGGATCTAGCCTCACTATGATCTCTTGCCGACTAGTGACTTGTCTTTTCGATAGTCTTTGTGGGCTGAATATGACTTCTGCTGCTCACCGAAATGTCTCATCGATTGTCTCATGCTACATTGATAGTTTCTAGAAGTGATATAATCGCATCGGGGAGACACGATTAGTGTCTCACCGACATGCGATTCAATGGGGATCACTTTTGATTGCCCGGGAATCTAGCGTGGTGAATGTCTAACCAATCAGGAGGAGCTAAGAAGGCTGACCTGCGACAATTTGATCAATTGACTGCCACCTTGAAGAGGGTCAATAGAATGCAAACCAGATGGACTCATTCTTAGGTCAAAGGGGTGATGGATCAGCTCGGGTGATAATGCAAAGGTCTAAAGAGGCCCGATGGTGCTTCCAAGGGATGGTCAACGTGTAGAGAGTCTAGAACATGAAGGAGGCCAGAAGAATTAAGAAAATATGAGTCACAGGGACAATTGTAGTGACCATTGGCAGAAACAGATCAGTATTAATGGTGATATTTTGGAGCATTCAAGACTGATTTCAGAAAGAGTTCAAGTATGGACACATAGATAGATGAGTTAATGCTACAGCTACGAAAGATCTGAAGGCTTCTTCTGAGGACATAAATATTTCATCAGCATGGACAACAGGGCTTCACATTGAATGTAGCATTGACTCTCTTCAGAAAGATCTAAGAGCTGACCTTCCTACAACCAAGAAGATATTTTGTAAACCCTAATGCAGGGGGGGTAGCCCATTCTTTGTGATGCATTTTGTATATAAGGCATTCTTGCCTCTTTGTAAAGGTTAGAACTTTTTGTCCTGGTAGATTTAGAAAGTGGTAGATAGAGAACCTCTACAGTTAGGAATTTTAGGGGTAGAGTAGAGCTGGTAGTTAGGAGTTAGATTAAGTAGAAGACTAATGTATCTTTCAGTTTTCTTAGTGTAAATGGAAACAATTTGAAGCCATAGATTTTTTGTACACTGGTGATTGTGCCAGATTTGTAAATGTTGCTTATCTGTCTCACTGAAAGTAGAAGCAACCAGATCTTAATCTACTTCATGTTGTGTTCCAGAATGGTATTTGTCTTGAATTAATCATCTGATTTAAGAAGCTTTCAAGGAATGAAGTTTATTTTTTATGTTTTGTTTAAATGGTAACTCACAATCTGCTGTTAAAATCAACACTGCGAATGAATGAAACTGTGTTTTAGTCACAAGTTAATTTTTTTCTGCAGTTCTAGTTAGGAATTCCTTGGAAGGTGATAGGTCTAGTTAATTCGGATGAAGTATTATTCTTTTCTGTCTCAAAGCCCTGATCTATCTTTTTATGTTTCTTTAAAACCCTGGTTAGAATAGGTTTTAAGTTTATGTTTGATCTCATAACAATCCAGAAGCTCAACACCAGTAGGCCCCTTGAACATTACTATTACATTGACCACTGAGGGACATCATCACAGTTGAGAACTAACTACAAAGAGCTTGGGAGCTAAGATATCCATGTGTTGTCTTTCTCTTTCAAGAGAAACAGGATAGCAATATTATGTTTGCATGTTGATTGTGCCAAAAGGACCATCAAGAGAAACTGGGGCTAGAGGTAGGGCCCTTGAGCAAATTTTGGATTGTTGTGAGTTGGATTGGGTCAAGTCTTGGAAAACCCAACTCTAATGGGTAGCCCTTTGTATATACCAGGATTTGTCCATGAAATCCCTAGTCACCTGTATGATAGACTTCCTTTATTTTTCCCTAACAGTGGGCAGAATGCTTTTGAACATGTTGGAATTTGTAGGCGTGTACTTACTTTTCTCCAGGTTCAGCATGAGGATGTTGTCTATCAATTGTTCATCAAAACACTTCAAGGTTCAACAAGGCAATGGTATGTTAATCTTCCACCAAATTATATTTATTCATGGGTGGAGTTAGAAATCTTATTCTTAGATCGGTTTGGTCCTCGCACACAAGACCACTGGGAGAACTCATCCTTGCAAAATCCAATCACAGAGTTAAGTAATCCACTTTCCAATGAAGTTGTGACGATATCATCTCTTTTCAGTCATCTTCCAAAGCATAGTCCATTACATCACAATGAAGTTCTAGATGAAATAGTCGATTCACCAGAATATAATTTTGATGACTTGTTTGGTGAAAACATGAAATGGATGTAAATTTAGAGTATAATGGAAATATCAAGATAGAATCTAGCTTTGTTGAACATGTTAGTACTAATGGTGGCTTTAAAGGAGATGAGGTATTAGCGCGGGATTTTCGTCATGAGAAATCAACAATGCCTTCCAATGATTTGAGCAACTCTTCTAATCATGATGAGAATTAGGATGATGAGGAGTGGATAAAGGATCATGGTTCAGGTTGGATTGATATCCCTCGTATGCAAAATCAAATAAGGGAGAAATTAGAGGAGCTGGGAGGTCTGAAACTATCAGAACTCATTGGGCCAAGTGGATGTAGGATACATCGAACTGATCAACACTCTTAGATGGATTGCCATGTCTTCCTAGGAAGGATGGAGTTGTATTTCAAGCAACTGATCTCTATTGAGGGAATACTTATGGAAGATCCTTGGAGTACGTATCCCCCCAATCAAGAGGATGAAACAACTAGTATGCATGAGAATGATAATCAGTTCATCCAAAATGATGAGTGACTTTGTGAGGAGATTTAACTCTTCCCTATCTTTTGATGACCTTGATCCTTGCAGTGAGATGGATTCAACAACTGATGAAACTCCTCTACCTAGTGCAGACTTGATAGAAGTGGAGAATGGATTCATCAATGCATTCATAGATTCTTTCATGATGGGGAATGAGGAAGAAACACACTTTGGTGGGTTAGTGCAAGAAGATGACTCTGCTGATTTAAGTAGTGGACTGATTGGAATAGATAACACACTTCAAGATGAGATTGATAATGAACCTGGTGGTCAAAGACAAGGACTTAAATGCCAAAATGAAATCTTAAGAGAAGAAGTCCAAGTAGATGTGCAGATCACTCAAGTGTTCCCTAAAGAAATTCATGACGGGGTACATTTGGATGAAGCAGAGGAATGCCAAGAGAGCGACCAAGAAGCTATCTCGGAAGTTGAATCTCTTCAATATGACGAAGAGAATGAGACGAGGGAGTGTTTTCCTGATTTTGGTTCTGTTTACTCAAAAGTGTTGGTTGAGGAATATGAATTGAAAAAGTGCTTTCCTGACCCTGACTCCGTGCATTCAAGTGAGTTTGAAGGAAATCCTTATTCATCATGTGCCAGTATCCCTGACATCAATGATGATAAGCTAGAGGCAGATTCCCAAACCCTTGGGGTTGACATGTTTCAAGAGAATGTTGAAAGTGAGACTTCATCTCAAGAAATTCAGAAATATTTTGACTCTGTGCCCGAGATGAATACAGAGACACTGGTGATTGAATATCCTAACTGCAAGATGAACCTTGATTCAGTGGTGTTCCATGAGTTGAGACCTCGGGAAGAGGAGATCATACACCACAAGTTTGCACTGGTAGCTAGAAATTCTCAGAATCAGGTGGTGTCCTTTCATTATCCTTTGTGTTTTAATGATTTTTAGTTTGATTATGGCATAGAGGATAGTAAAACCTATTTGTGGGTAGATCACGACAAAAATGAGAACCCACAACTGATAATATTTCAAGCTTTATGCCCTCAAAATGAACTTATTGCCTATAAACTTCATATTTCTGAGTATAAAGATAAATTTGCTAGGTTTAGAACTGTGCCTAGTAAGTTAAGATTGCTGCACATAATGAAAAATTAGTCAATTCAATGTACAATTTTTTATAGTTTTGTGTTTATAAAGCTCAGCTTTGGAGTTTAGTTTAGGAGTAGGATTAGTTAGCGTTAGTTTTTTTTTGGTTTAGTTAGTTTTCTTTTGTTCTATTGTTTTCCTTCCCCTGTTCCTTTTGTTTTTGTTGGTAGATAGTTTGTTTCTCTATTTGTAAATATTCTGCTTCTGTTTGTAAATAGTTTGCTGATTGTTTGTTTGTCTTTCCTTTTTGTCTTTCTGTTTCCCTTGTTCTGTGGTTTATGTTTTTTTTTCTTCCTTGGGGTTGATCTGTCCTTTCCATCTGAAACTGTGGGTTGTTATCTAAAGTATGCTATGGTCACAAGGAGAAAAATGGTTTCGGTATTTTCAGGCTTTCTGATTGGATGTTTTGTCCTAAACTCTTTGTTTCATGTCCATTGTCAATAAAGGTTATGGAAGGTCTTGAAAACAAGGTGCCAAGTAAATAACTTTCGTTAGCTCCTCTGAATTTTCCACAGATCATTAAGATCATCTCCTTTGTATCGATATATTTGTCCTAGGGTGATAGTGTTGTAAGATTTGAGTGAAAAATCCTATCTCCCAAGTGTTGTTATGAGGTCCATGGTAGTTTTCAACCCAGATCAGATGTTAAACATCTAGCATATTGAAAAAGAACTAAATGGAATATCTGAAACTCTATGAGAAAAAAAAGAGAGAAAGAGAAAGGAAAAAAAATATCTAAAGAGAAGACTCAATATGAATGGGTGATTCCAGTATCTCTACCAGGGCTATGGACGCCTGACTTGCAGTAGAGCAATACTGTGAGGAAACTAGAGGTATCTCCATTGGGGCTATGGACGCCTGACTGGCAGCGGAGCAATGCCCAGGATATCATTGCACAACAGCCAAAGGGAATCAACCTATGTAGCTAAAATCTTGCACATTGTTGTCTCAAAGATGAAGAAAACTTTATGAAAGGATGATGCACTATCAAGCACACACATAGATTCAGGGGTAGCTAGTGTTGACTTACATTTGAGATTCTAGCTCAACCTTCCTTGCTAAAACTGACCCAACTGGAGTTGTAATGTTCATGAACCAGGAGTTCTGGGTAGCTGAATCCTTCAACTTCTTGAAAATGGTTAAACCATTTTCCCAGCCGAGTCGCCATTTGTTATGCCTTGCATAACCACCCCCATTTTGTTTTGGAACAAAATAGGTCCCCCCTTTTTTCTGTTGTCTTCTTTCCCTTTTGGTTGTCTATTTTGATCTTTGGAATTCTTTTGTTTTCCTCCTAATTTTAACTTTTGATCTATCTGATTTAATTCTAGTTGTCCCAACTTGAGTTGGTTTTCTTCTTGCTAAAAATTGAATGAAATAATCACAAGCAATAGTGGATTTTATTATAATATATTTTATTTGCTTATGAGGACTAATGGAGACCTTGTTTCATAGGATTGGATCATGCCCATGATGATTTTTTTCAAGGGAGCTCGGTTGGAAAGCATCTCCCATTCCAGTCTGGCATAAAATTGCTCCAAGGAGAAAGTTGGCAAGACTCTACGGTTGTCTTGTTGACTAAGCGGTCTATTCTATTCAAATGAGGCCCATCGGTCGCCCAAGGATCATGTCGCTGAGAGTCTTTATGTGTCTTGCCAACCGAGGGAGCCCTCACCAAAAGATTTTGCATTCGGGAAGAGGTCTTAATGAAGGGAGCTTGTCTCCCCAAAATGAAATGGATTTGCCAAAAGATAAGGGTCTCGCCAAAAGGTCACCCCGACATGCTGAAGTCCTACTGACCAATTGCACATGGGATTAGCATTGCCGAAAGATAAAACCTTCAGCATAATGTCTAGCCGAAGAAATGTGGTCTCAGCAACAAAGGTGGCTTTGGGGTAACGAAATGGGCCTATTGAGAAGTCTTGGCGACCAGGAGATATCTCACTGACAAGGATGCCTTCGGAGGGAGAGTTGTGCTTTCGGCGGAATGTCCTGCTGACTATGAAAGGTCTCCCCGAAGTGCTCTCATGTCAGTGAAAGGAAACTTTAGTCAGTATGAAGTCTCACTGACTGAAGTGAGTCTCGGTGACATAAGGTGATTTTGGCATAGGCCCCCGCTAAAAAGGGAGTTCATTGAGATGTTTGGGCGAAGTGGCATGGTCTCGGGGAGAAAACAAAAGGGTCGCCATAAGGTCTCCCTGACCATGAGGCATCAGACTGACAGTGTATCCCCTCGAGGAGAAGAAAGATGTGTGCCAAGAGGTCTGGCCGAAGTTCGAAGGTCTCACCGACATGGAATTTGAGTTCGGCGAGACGGATTTGTTTTGGGGGGATATCTCCCCGACAGTTGGGGGTTTCACCAAAGGGTTCCCCTTTCAGTATAATGTCTTGCTGAGAGAAGGTCACACTGAAGCAAAAGGAGCTCGATGAGAACAAGAGGAAATTAGGGAGACTCCAAACGAATGAAGAGGGTCTGGCCTTGCTATGATCTCCTGCCGACTAGCGACTTGTCTTGACAATAGTCTTTGTGGGCTCGATGCAACTTCTGCAGCTCACCAAAACATCTCATCAACTATCTCATGCTACGCTGATAGTTGCTAGAAGTGATATAATAGCATTGGGGAGACATGATTAGTGTCTCACCAACATGCGATTCAATGGGGATCACTTTTGACTGCCCGGGAATTTGGTGTGGTGAATGTCTAACCAATCATGAGGAGCTAAGAGGGCTGACTTGCAACAATTTGATCAATTGACTGCCACCTTGAAGAGGGTCGACATAATGCAAACCAGATGGACTCATTTTGAGGTTAGAGGGGCAATGGATCGGCTTAGGTGATAATGCAAAGGTCTAAAGAGGCCCAATGGTGCTTCCAGGGGATGGTCAACGTGCAGAGAGTCTAGAACATGAAGGAGGCCAGAATATTTAAGAAAATATGAGTCACAAGGATAGCTGTAGTGACCACTGGTAGAAATAGAACAGTATTAATTGTGATATTTTGGAGCATTCAAGACTGATTTCAAAAAAAGTTCAAGTATGGACACGCAGATAGATGAGTTAATGTTGCAGCTACGAAAGATCTAAAGGCTTCTTTTGAGGTCAAAAATCTTTCATCAGCATGGATAGTGGGGCTTCACATTGAATGCAACATTGAGTCTCTTCAGAAAGATTTGAGAGCCGACCTTCCTGCAACCAAGAAGATATTTTGTAACCCTAATGTAGGGGGGGCATCGCATTCTTTGTGATGCATTATGTATATAAGGCATTCTTGCCTCTTTGTAAAGGTTAGAACTTTTAGACCTGGTAGAGTTAGAAAGTGGTAGATAGAGAACTTTTATAGTTAGGACTTTTAGGGGTAGAGTAGAACTGATAGTTAGGAGTTATATTAAGTAGAAGACTAATGTATCTTTTAGTTTTCTTAGTGTAAATGGAAACAATTTGGAGCCATAGATTTTCTGTACACTGGTGATTGTGCCAGATTTGTAAATGTTGCTTATCTGTCTCATTGACAGTAGAAGCAACCAGATCTTAATCTACTTCATGTTGTGTTCTAGAATGGTATTTGTCTTGAATTAATCATCTGATTTAAGAAGCTTTCAAGGAATGAAGTTTGGTTTTTATTTTTTGTTTAAATGGTAACTCGCAATTTGCTGTTGAAATCAGCACTGCGAATGAATGAAACTGTTTAGTCACAAGTTAATTTTGTTCTACAATTTTAGTTAGGAATTCCTTGGAAGGTGACAGGTCTAGTTAATTCAGATGAAGTGTCATTCTTTTCTGTCTCAAAGCCCTGATCTATCTTTTTATGTTTCTTTAAAACCCTGGTTAGAATAGGTTTTAAGTTTATGTTTGATCTCATAACAATCCAGAAGATCAACACCAGTAGACCCCTTGAACATTACTGTTACATTGACCACTGAGGGACATCAACACAATTGAGAACCAACTACAAAGAGCTTGGGAGCTAAGATATCCATGTGTTGTCTTTCTCTTTCAGAAGAAACATGATAGCAATATTTTGTTTGCATGTTGATTGTGCCAAAAGGACCGTCAAAAAGTTGATGAAGACATACAAAGACCTATTGAGATAAGTGAAGTTGAACCTAATGATCCCATCTGTAGACAAGTACCTGAGGAGAATAAGGAGAAGGAAGAAGAAGAGAAAGAAGAATAGACTGAAGAAGAAAAAGAAGAAAATGAACCATAACCTTGTTGGCATATATGGCTTCCAGTATTGTCATCGATGGCAACTGAAGTCATCTTCATGGTCCGTAGATCTCTATCTAGTTGTACTGGCATATAAAGTACATTACTGTGTGTTATTGACATAATATATGAATAATAGGGTATCTAGTTAGTCAGTCAATCTGTCTACTTCACCGGATCATCATTTTGTGTTGTGGACCCCTGAGATTGCTTGGTGAGCATGTATATTATCTTATTGCTGAATTTTGTGGTGTTGCATTAGCGGCAATATGAGCTTGAAGGTCTGGTAGAATGTTTTATGTCTATTTGTTCGTTGTAGCTGCCTCTGTGAATTTAATTATGGGTCTTAGCTACAATATAGCCGATAGTGTTAGATCCACATTGTAAATCCAATTGTAATTTTGGGTTGACAGTTAATAATATTTTTAAGTTTTATTAAGGCCGATCTATAGCGATTGTATTCCTAGTTGTGGATATATAAGAGACTCAATATATCATTTTTTTTGTGAAAAAAGTGTTGTGTGGTGGTGTGTTCTGATCATTAGGAAGAGTGATTAAGCGATTATGCACAGTTTCACTTGTGCATTAATATTTTTGTAGTGCGAGTTGTGCAAAGTAGAGAAAAATTGTTGAATCTGTCTGAAGGATAGCAGATTGTCATCAGAGCTTAATTGGAACTATAATTATGCATTATGGTTGTTGTTTCATCAGTTCACCCTTTTGGATTTATTCCAAATCATTGTAGGGCAGTGAACCCATCCATTTTGAGTAGTGAGCTCTAGGTAGTGAGCCTGAATGCAAGTGCATTCCCATTTTGTACTTCTTATTTTGGGTATACTCATATTATATTGTGGACTGGCCATCCACCATGGTTTTTCCCCTAATAGGGTTTCCACGTAAAATTTTTGGTGTTATGGTTTTGAGATTGTTTTCTTTCTGCTAATGCATGTTTCTTCTATTGAATGATTAAGTAAGTTAAATCACAGAATAATAAAGTTGAATTTTTACTGAACATTGATTCACCCCCCTCTCAGTGTTGCTTGTTTCCAACAATTAGTATTAGAGTGAGTTCCTCAGAAGAAGTCTTACAACTTGAGGAGAACTTGGAAGGTGTTCTTCAAATGGATACTAGCAGTCTTCAACAACAACTTATGGTGGCCCTAGATGATCTTGACTAGATAAAATATGAGAACTGGGAACTACAAGAAAATATTGAGAATGCAAAAAAGTTCATCTAGTCACTAAAAGACAAGATCAATGAATCAAGGGAGAAAAGAAAGGAATTATGTGGTCAGCTCAAATAAAAGAACAAAGGTATGGAAGATGAACAACTTAGTTTGGCTCTAAAGGAGAAAATAGAAGAATGTGAAAAGTTTTCCAAAGAAAATGTTGTCTTGAAGCAAGAGATGGAATCCACCATGATGAGAATGACCAAGGAGGTTAAGGAAAGAAAGAAGAATGAAGAAAATCTTGCAGATTCCTTGAAAGAAAAGTTTGAAAAATGCAACTGACTAGAAAATAAATTGGAGCAATCCAAGAACAATGAAGAAATGCTTGAAAAGTAGCTTGATGACCTTAGAGATGAACTTACTACAACAAATGAGTATAAGGAGAAATTCAGAGAAAGCTTAGCGAAACTTGATGAACTGATCAAAGGATAGAGGACTAATGGTGACAAACGAGGTCTTGGATAAGAAGAAAGAGAAAGTTCCAGATCTGGACAAAAGAACTTTGGACAAAATAATTTTAGACAAGAAAGATTCAGACAAGGAAGTTAGATGAAAGGAACCAAAAGAGATTTGGTAAGGCAACCAAATGCTCAAAGATTTAATGGCTATTGTTATTTTTGCAACAAATTTGGTCATACGGCTTCTTAGTGTAGAAGGAGGGTAAACTCAAGAAGACCATCATTTTCAAGTCAGTGTTTTAATTGCTATAAGTATGGTCATAAGTCAAGTGAATGCAAAATTGTGATGAACAAACTTCATAGAGATGTTAGATGCTATGCATGCAATATATTTGGACATATTGCTAACCAATGTAGATCAAAACAAAGTTAGTGGGACAATTGGTCTAAACAGAGAAATGTCATGTGCTACAATTGCAACAAATTTGGACACATCGCTAGATTCTATTGGAACAAAAGAGGTCCGGTAAAACAAAACATGCAACAAGATGTTAAAGGGAAGGGAAAATTTACTACTGATGTGATAAAAAAGTAGATGCAGAAGAAATGGCTAAAGAAGAATCCCTTTGAAGAAGCAAACAGACCTACACCAAAAGAAACTTCTGGTAATTTGTCAAGGAATTAATCTTAGGTCTCTGGCATAGGGGGAGCTATCAAGAAAAATTATCAAATCCCCTCTCATAGGAAAATGATACTGGAATCTGGATATGTCTAGTAGGAGAGTTGACACTTTTCAGATATTGTTCAACCAGTTAGAAGTATTAGTGAAGCATATTGGGGATTTGCATAAGAGTCATCTATCTCAGTGCCTGAAAGGAAGAAAATCAGATGAGTTAGGGAAAGAGCATTTATTGAAAAATAAAAGAGTAAGGTATGTGGACAATAAAAAGAATGGCTTCAACCCTCATTTTCCATATTACATATGAAGAAAAGTGTTTTGGAGAGCTCTAAAGTGATCATTACGAATTTGTGGAGAGATTCAAGCATAAAGGAGGATCTGCGATCAAATTCCATTTTCGTCCCCGAAAGGTATTTATTGAAAACCTATAAATTTGTGTGATTGCAATCATGTCTACTCCTCTGGTAGTTGAATTTAAGGATAGGCCACATCCAAAGTTCAAATGGCATCTGTATAAGTCTGTAGATACAAAACCCTTAGGTGCATTTTCATCAGTGTCGTACGAAGTCCTATATATTGAGGATATTAGGGATTATTTGCACACAAACATTGAATATTTGCGAATCTCACTTGGTTGATTTGTACACTCATCATATAACTCAAGAAGATCTTACTATGAAACCAGAATTCAAAACCCTAGAAGATAAGAAATTTGTGCAATTTGTGAAATTCCCTGTATTCGAAGAAGATGAATGGGTTCGATATTGTTGAGTCGTGTCCATGATGAATTCATATGGTTGTATGTGCCATAAGTTCTATAGATTCTCATTTTCAATATTTTGAGAAATAAGCTTTGCTTAAAGTGAAAAAGGAGTTCCAAGAGAAGAGAGTTGGTAGTTTGAAAGAATTGATTGTGAAAGACAAAGCTTTGTTGAGTACTTGCATAAGTAATATTCAAGGTGATATTTCTGAAGGAGGAAATATATACAAATCTTTCTTGGTATTGTCAAAATTTACTGAAGCAAATGAAAAGAAGATGAAGGACATTGAACAGTAGTTAGTGAATATTTCCAACACTTTTGACCCCTTAGCTAGAAGTGTTTGTAATCAAGAAAATCAGGTACAATATCTCTGCTAAACCAAATAAAGAGTCTAAAATTTGAAAATGAAAGGATCATTGGTAGCTAGTATGTGAACTCAGGGGACTGATAAGTCCAAAGATTGAAATGATGGTAAATGCCCTAAAAGAAGCTAAAGATTCTATGACTTCTCCTAATCTGGTAAGTCTCAAAGCAACAAAAACCTTGTCATATCTGCTCTGTGGTCATATAACCATTTTGGAGAGTTTGAAAAGTATTTGGGACTCGAACTTAAGTGGACTAAAGAATCTCTTTGCAAACGTCTTCAAATTTTTGTAAGTCTCAACAGTTTTTGCAAGTTTGGTTTCCCCAATTTTGTCATTGGTGTCAAAGGGGGAGAGAGTGCAGCGAAAAATGCCTTAACATTCTTAGGGGGGGCAGTATTATGAATTTTGGCAGTGTGCTTATTAGTTTCTACACTTAGTCATTTTTCTAAGTGTTGCCATCAATTCCAAAGGGGGAGATTGTTGGCATATGGCTTCTAGTATTGTCATTGATGGCAACTGAAGTCATCTTCATGGTCCATAGATCTCTATCTAGTTATACCAACAGATAAAGTACATTACTGTGTGTTATTGGCAGAATATCTAAAGAATAGGGTATCTGGTTAGTCAGTCAATCTATCTACTTCACTGGATCATCATTTTGTGTTGTGGACCCTTGAGATTGCTTGGTGAGAACATATATTATCTTATTGCTGAATTTTGTGGTGTTGCATTAGTGGTAGTACGAGCTTGAAGGCTTGGTAGAATGTTTTATGTCTATTTGTTTGTTGTAGACAACTCAGTGAATACGACACATTGTGGATGTGTAAAGTGGAATTATTTAAAAAAAATTTGTGTTCAAACATTTAATTATGGATCTTAGCTACAATCTAGTCGACAGTGTTAGATCCACATTGTAAATCCAATTGTAATTTTGGGCTGACAGTTAATAATATTTTCAATTTTTATTAAGGCCCACCTATAGCGATTGTATTCCTAGTTGTGGATATATAAGAGACTCGATATATCATTTTTTGTGTGAAAAAAGTGTTGTGTGGTGGTGTGTTCCGATCATCAGGAAGAGCGATTAGGTGATTATGCACAGTTTCACTTGTGCATTAATATTTTTGTAGTGCAAGTTGTGCAAAGCAAAGTAGAATTGTTGAATCTGTAGACATGCAAAATTTACATTCTGCATTTGATCAGGATCATTTATCAACCGAACTAGATGTTGCATTAGGTCCATTCATCACCTTTAATCCATTCATTAAATAATCTCATTTATCAAATAAACATTATCATTCAACCTTCATCATCCATTTAATTAAATAAATCAGGAATCCATTTAAATAAAATCCTAAATCACTTTCCATCCTTTTCTGATTTAAATAAATCAATTATCAAAGTCCAAAATGTCAACTCATCTAATCAGCATTAATCAGCATAATCATCATCTAATCCTAATCTAATACTAATCCCATCCCACTTGCATTATCTAGACCTAGCCACTTGCACAATAAATCAATTTTATTGATTTATTAAAACACTCATTTTCTTTCAACATGACAAGTCAAACAGGGCATTTATTGCTCTTCTTTCTTGTCCCCCTCTCAAAATTTATTGCAAATTTGAATTTGAATTCTCCCTCTCATGGGCACTCTTCCCAAATCTTGCACATACATCAAATAATTACATGATGACAAGTGTCCTCAATTCATTGGCTTGTTTATGATCCCACATTGGTCCCTCTTCAACATTTGGCATTTTGAAAATCTTTAAATAGGTGTATCATCCTCAAGCAAATCCTTCACAATCTTCACAATTCCATGCAAGGTTACTCTCTTCATTTGAGATTTGATCTTGTTTATCATCACTCACCATATCCATTTGCATTTTATCATCTTAGCTTTGATCAAGGATTGGAAAAGGGTCACTAGCACATGTGACACCAATCCAACATGGAATAGGTACAAAAGGGAAACAAAGACTAACGAAGGAGGTACAAACAAACAACGAAGGCGAAAAGGTGCAAAGCAAAAGAGAAGGAGGAGGATTTTTGTTTGAAAACACAATGTGTTTTTTAACACATTAAATGTTTGATCAAAACTACTTCACAAAACGAAAACGAAAGGAGGGGAAGATTTTTTTCTTTGAAAACACAATGTGTTTTTTTTAACACTTTAAGTGTTTGATCAACACTTCACGAAATTGTTTTCCTTTTCGTTTTAGAACATTAGTTTTCAATTGGGGCTAAAACGAACAAATTGTTTTTCATTGCAAAGGGCTTAAAACGAACCTTAGAACACACTTACTAGATTTCGTTTTGGGTTAAAAATTGAACAAGCAATCCTCATATTTCATTTGGTGCTTAAAACGAATTCACAATTGCTTTGAAGGGTATAAAACGAACAAGTGTTTGATTTGTGTGATTGTCTTTTGAGTACGTATCCTCTCCCCTTGCGCTTCGTGCGATCTAGGGTGCAAGAGAAACACTCAAAATACATTTTATTGCTTTAAAATACTTCATTTTGGGTTTAAAAATTGAACATCTTGTGCGAGTGTGAGTAGGGGCACTTTCGCGTACATTCTCTTTCTTTATTACCATCCTTGGGGAAAAGAAGGTACTCATAGCGACTCAACCGGTAACACTCTAAAGCCAGAGTATTTCCAACCCGGGATATAAATGAGGGTTTTAGTTCAGCAGCCATAATCAGCGGTTGGCTCGACAGGATGGATCGAAAGGGGACTCTTGGTATGGTCAATCTCATAGAGCGGAAAGTCCTTGCTAGAACCCATGTGCTAGAATTTGCAAATCTTAATCGTTTGTTGGTGCAGAGCAGTGGATTCACGGCTTAAGCCCTAATTACTACGGCTTTTAGTGAGATGGGAAAACATGCCATGGGAGTTCATAGGTGTTGGTTGGCAGCTGCCCCATATATAAGTGAGATGCCGTGGAGGCCGGTGGGGTCAACATCTAACCATCCGCTAAAAGTGGCGTGGCTGGACTTGTCAAAGTGGGGACTCAACAAACATTGTCTATCACATCCATGGAATGTAATTGACTTTTTTGTTTGAAAACATAGGTAGAATTATTAGAAAACATTTTGCAAACAAACACTTAAACATGATCATGCAAATTTCAAACCCCTTTTGATAGAGCAAATACCTTTTGACGAATTTAAGTGTTGTTGCCTTCCCTTGGGATTATGTCCTTAGAGGTTTCTCATCACTTGAATTTATATCATCATTTGCTCTAACTAGGGTTAACCTAGGAAATCCCTTTGCCTCAATTTCTTGGAACTCCCACACAACACTTTGTGGGAAGAAAAGGAATTTTGACATATGACATCTTTAGTTTGAAACATAATCAAGAAAGTGTATTTGGTAAAAAGAAGTCATTAAAAGCAAAGATAAGCAATTGAGCCCCACACATGTCTTTTCAATGATTTCTCACAAGATCAAGATACAAAAACCCAAGAAAAGGAAACTTAGCCCAAAACAACATCAACAAAGACTCAAAAGGTTATATGATTTTAGAGAAAAGTTGTTGGCTAATTTCTATAGACATGCTTCAAGAGACAACCCCACTTTATATTCATTTTACTACACACAAAATCCAAGATTGTTTCAAGGGATTGGATACCTTGCTTAGGGCATAACACGTTCTTCAATACCTTGGTCTTGTTAAGCAAAAGTCTAAACTAGGGTCATTCTAAGATCAAAACAAACATTCATCCATCAAAAACATCATCAACCATAAACATCTCACCAACATTTTGAGAAAATCTTGACACAACTATGCTAGGCTCCTTTGGTAGACATCAAAACTTTTCAAACATGAGACTTTGAATTCTTCAAACATCAAACTTGTTCAACTCAAGTGTGTGAATGAATCCCTTTGCACATGCTTAGTTGAATTATCACTTTGTTCAAATTAATGGTGGATAGATGCATCCTTCTCCCATCACTAATTTGGATTATCTTTTGGTTAGCTTGTGAGTAGACACATCCTATTCTCACTTCTAAATCAAATTATCCTTTATGAGCATTAGTTATCTTTTTTAGATCATCATCCAAACATCTTGGGGATATCTCTTGCTCAAACATCAACATTCAAAAGACAGAATTCAAAGTCTAAACATCAATCAAAGCAAACCCAAAGTACCTAGCATCACATCAAGATTTTCAATACAAATTCAAAACTTTCACTCTCATCCATATATCATACACCTTTCATCTTCACCTCTTTGATCTTTTACACATCCTAGTTTGCTCTTTTATGGTTCAAACAAGATCACAACACAAGAGGAACATGGAGTTAAATCAAGAAACATCAACCACAAGTGATCTAAGCCAAAACATTCCAGAAATCCAAAACACACCACTTCCAGACCTCACTATCACTACACACGATCCACAAAAAGAGGTCTTGGTGGAAGACATCACACCAACAGAATAAGTGAGGAAGAAGTTCTTGAGATGCTCAAACAACCAAAACTGCAAAAGTTTCTTCGCGCAATGGCTAAAATAAATCCATCAATTCTCAACACTATTGAGGATGAGCTTCTTGTACCAAATGACCAAAACACCCTTCCACAATCAACCACTTCCATTACCACCATAGAACCTACTATCAATGAGGATGATACCCTCTTCAACACACATCAAAACCCACTTTACAACCCACTTGGATTTATCGATACATCTGAGGTTCCTTACCATACCACCTCATCATTTTCCCTTGACACGCAAGTGTCTAGACCTTTGGTACAAGCAAGCTCATCTGAAATAGAGAGACCCTACGGATTTGTCTCTTCATTTGCACAAGAAAATTTTCCACCTTTCAAATCATTCACACCTCCCACCACGTCAACACCATATTTTGGTTTAGGGATCCCCCCTTTACCTAAATTTCCACCTTTCCCTAACATAAATCACCCCATCCAAATCAATTCATCCAACCAAGGGGGTACATCGCATCTTTCAAACACACCATCCACATCAAACCAACACATGATAGCTAATCAAAATATGGTCTCTCAAATACCCACTATTTCGCTCATCTCTACCATTCCTACCACTTCACCTAGTCCCACCATTCCTATCACTTCACCCATCCCAAATGCACCTATCACCACATTCACTCCAACCACTACATGCACTATACCTCAAACTTCCACTACCCCCATCACACCCCTTACATCGCAACCTCCCACCATCGCTCTAAGCACATCTCAAACTTCCAACACAATTCCGATCCCACCACCACCACCATTGCGACCAAGCCAAGTAAGCCATTACAATGCTGCATTCAAAGCATACCAACAATTGCTCCAACAATATCAAACAATTCAGCAAGCACCTATAGCCACGCACGCTTCTCAAGCTTCACGGCAAAATCAAGCTCAAACATCGCTGCAACAACAACAAGCACAACAAGCAGCACAAGCCCAAGCTTTGTTGCAACAACAACAACGAGCTACACAAGCTGCACAAGCTGCACAAGCTCAAGCGCTCAAGCTGCACAAGCTGCACAAGCCGCACAAGCTGCTCAAGCTGCACAAGCCGCACAAGCTGCTCAAGCTGCACAAGCTGATCCTTTGCAACAATAAAGCACAATGGCTCTTCTCATATCGACGTTAGAGCAATACCAAGAGCAACAAGAAGCAACCAAGCAAGCCCTAGCTGACCAACAACAAGCATTGTTGGACCAACAACATCAAGCACAACAACAAGCTCTATTAGCGCAACAACAACAAGATCAACAACAAGCGTTGTTGAAAGCATACATGGCACAACAAGCAAACATTCCACCCATTCAAACACCCACTCCACCCCCCCAAAACACCTTCATTCCACCTCCTGATCCACAATTGGATGTCACCGCACAAATAAAATTTCTGTCACAACAAGTGCTTGACCTTCAATCAGGAAAGACACCAAAACCACAAAAAAACCTATGCCCTTATCCATTTGATAGGAGCGTAGAAATGAAACCATTCCCAAAAGGGTTTGAGATCCCTAAATTTGACAAATATCGCGGAACGGGTAACCCTGAAGATCACATCAGGGAATTTCAAGTACATTGCATGGAGGTGGCTCACGACGAAACGTACTTGATGAGATTATTCCCAAGAAGCTTGGCTGGAAACGCTATTGATTGGTTTTCTCGACTTTCTGGAATCAAAAAATTCCAGGAAATCGTGGATGCCTTCATACATAATTATTCCTTCAACACTCCCATGGAGGTTAGCTTACAGGAATTATCATCTCTCAAACAAGGGAAAAATGAATCATTCGGTGCTTTCTTACAACGAGGGCGATCCAAAGCTAATCAAAGCAAGTGGTCCATGCCTGAAGAACAACAAGTGGGAACTATCATTGCGAATCTTGATGGGCCCTTGGCCTTCCACCTCAAAATGCAAAACGTCACCACTTACGACCAATTGATACCTAGGGCGCTCAATATCGAACAAGCCCTTGCCACGCAGGGAGAAACTTCATCATATCAAGAAGGCCGCTCATCATCCAATTATCATGACAAACCACGAACATGGGCAAAGAATCGTAATGTAACCAATGATGGTGTTGTTGACGCCAAAGTTGTCATTAGTGCCCCACGGAAGAACAATCCACCATCCCAACAACAACAACACCAAAATACCAATCAAAGCAATCGACAAGTCAATACTGTGGTCCAACCATCCCATAACCAAAACACAAACAACATTGATAATCAGGGAAGACCACAGCGAAACAAGTTCTTCCCCAAACGAAAATACACACTCCTTGGGGAACCTGCTGAAGCAATCATGAAAAGATTGGTAGATGAAAAATTGATAACGGTCCCTACACATAATAATTATCAAGAACCATCGGTCAAGCCACCATGGTATAATGAGAATTATCTTTGTGACTTCCACAAACTCAAGGGACACACGACAAACAACTGCATGAGGCTCAAAAATCTAATTCAAGACCTCATAGATGACAAAATCATAGATGTGGAAGCACCATCAGGAAACAAAGATCTCAAGATTTACACGAATCCGATGCCGAATCATGGCAACAAAGGAAACAAAGATCAAGACAAAGGAAAAGGGGCTTATAAAAATGTCAACCACACATACGAGGGTGTTGTTGCTTGTTTAGATGAGTTTTGTGGAGTCATCACCATCAAAGGGGCCCAAGCCGATTGTGGAGTCACCACAAGAGGTGGAAAGGTTACCATTGCAGCACCATCCCAACCAAGCAGAAATTCCACATCCAATCCAAGGTCTAACCCTAGTGGCTATAATGTCTTGGATCAATTGAAAAGAACCCCTGCACATATCTCCATCATGGAGTTACTCAAAATCTCATCTGCACACAAAAAGATTCTAGAAGAAGCTTTGGCGTCATCTACTGTCCCCGCAGATCTAGATGCAGAACAATTCCAAGCTATGGTCGCAAGTATCACCACACCTAACATTCTTACATTTTCTGAACAAGACTTCCCCACACAACCATCTCACAACCGTGCACTTCATCTGGAGGTGTACGTAAATAAAAAGAAAGTCAAGAGAGTCTTGGTGGATGGAGGTGCAGGCTTAAATATTTGCTCCTTAAAGCTTCTAAAGAATTTGAACATTTCAGAGGATTCAATTGACAAAGGAAAAGGCATCACAATAAGAGCATACGATGACCAGGAAAGGGTATCCCAAGGCACCATTCAGCTTCCTGTCCAGGTTGGACCCGCCATCATGCAAACCAACTGTCAGGTCTTGGACCTCGATTTACCATACAACATTCTCCTAGGGCGACCATGGATACATGCAATGCAAGCTGTAGCTTCAACCTTTCATCAATGTGTGAAATTCACACATGAAGGTCAAGAGGTTACTATCCATGGAGATCCTGAGCCATTTGCCTACTGCAAAAATCTAGAGGCAAAATACTACAAGATCCCGCAAGTACCCAAGAACGATGAAGGCCCATCAACACCTTACGTGGATCCCGCCACTCTCACTTCTGTGACAGAGACACCCCCCACCCCCGCCATCCCCGCCTTTTCTGATATCAAAGTCATAATACAAGATGATGGTTGTGGAAACTATTCAATGCCTAAGAATGCTTTTGTAGTAGGAGAGCTACCACAATCTCCTAGATCAAGAGGACGACCACAATCACAAGAAGCTTCAACATCTCAAGGCTCCTATGAACGAAACCCTACCTTCACAAGTGCAGGAGATCTTGGTCAGGAAACATTAGAGGGGGACCTATCTCATCTCCTTTATCGAGATGATATACCGGCAGTTGAATTGCCTATGGACGAACGAAACAGAGGTATGAAGATGATGCTCTTGATGGGCTATAACCGGAACCAAGGGTTAGGCCAAGATAATAACGGGCGTGTAATACCCATTATACCTGAGAAGCAAATAAAAAATCTTGGCATTGGTCATCCTACTCCTAAGGTAACTGTACTTGGTCGAGGTGCCCAGGATAGATGGAACCGAACGCCTCCTCAGGAATCTGTAGCTACTCCAAAATCCTCCATGACTTTAGGAATGCCCACTGATTTAACTGAGTCACCAGAAATAGGATTACCTTTGTTGTTTGAGGATACTAATGTCCTTATGATTAGCACCTTGTCTTATGAGTCTGAAAACCAAAGCAATGAAATCCGATTAGTCTATCCCCAACTGATTGATTACGACCAACGAGGACCACCAATTCTTGACATGTTTGAAAACGATAAGGCGCTCTCGGAATTCATGGGACTTAGGGATGACATTCCATGTGGGGATCATAAGGCAGGTTTTATCATAGAGCTGGATACACATGCATACTATGGAGAAACGATTGAATCCCTAGTCGCAAAAATAAAAAATTGAGAATAATCTCCAAGTCCTTGAGTGAAAACCACCTTGTGGCACTCTCCGACTCTAAAAAAGTAAAAAGAAAGGACGCATCCAATGGTGAAAACCTCTCTGAGGCGCCTGAGGATGGGGGATTCAATCTTCCTCTTACAGCTATACACCAAGAAAAGTCGGCTATGCTAGCAGAAAAGTGCAACCCCATCAATCTGGGAACACAAGAAACTCCTCATATTACATTCTACGCTGAGTCATTATTATGCAAAGAACAAGAGGAGTTGGCTACCTTCTTAAAGGAAAGGAAGATAAATTTTGCGTGGACCTATGCTGATATGCCAGGATTGGATCCAGAGGGAGTGGTTCATCACTTGGCAGTCTATCCTAAAGCTAAACCTGTGAGACAGAAGCTTCGCAAAATGCATCCTCAAATTGCTTTGTTAGTCAAAATGGAGCTCAAAAAGCTATTAGATGTGGGATTCATTCGACCAATTGATTATCCAGAATGGGTATCGAACTTGGTACCCGTATCAAAGCCTGACGGAGCCATAAGAATCTGTACGGACTTTAGGGACTTGAACAAGGCTTGCCCAAAGGATGATTTTCCGTTGCCTAACATTGATATGATTGTAGACATGACCGCGGGGCATGAAATGCTTTCCTTGATGGATGGATTTTCAGGCTATAATCAGATAAGAATTGCAGAGGAAGACCAGCATAAAACATCTTTCACTTGTCCTTGGGGCACATACTGTTGGAACGTAATGCCATTCGGCTTAAAGAACGCCGGGGCCACATACCAAAGGGCCATGACACTAATATTCCATGACATGATCCACAAAACAGTTGAGGACTATGTTGATGACATCCTGGGAAAATCCAAAAAGAAGGAGGATCATATATCGGTCTTGAGTGCTATCTTTGACAGACTAGAAGAATACAAGGTTCGTTTGAATCCCAAGAAGTGTGTCTTTGGCGTACAATCAGGAAAGTTGTTGGGTTACATAGTGTCAATGAGAGGCATTGAGATTGATCCGGCAAAGGTGAAAGCAATACTTGAAATGGAAGCTCCTAGGACATTGAAACAACTGAGAGGTCTCCAAGGCAGGCTTCAGTCAATTCGCAGGTTCATAGCACAATTAGCAGACAAACAAATCCCTTACTCTCACCTACTCCACAAGGGGGTAACGTACAAATGGGATGACAAATGTGAACAAGCCTTCAACAAAATCAAGGAATATCTGTTAACACCTCCAGTACTAAGGCCTCCAATTCAGAACAAACCATTGATCCTTTATATCTCAGCAACTGCAGCAGCCCTTGGTGCTCTCCTAGCACAACATGATGAAAATGGAATAGAAAGAGCCATATACTACATCAGCCGTACAATGGTGGGCCATGAGTTAAACTATACATTCATTGAAAAAGCTTGCCTAGCAGTGGTGTTTGCATCCCAAAAATTCAGACACTACATGTTGGCACACAAGATCAAACTCATAGCTAAAATTGATCCCTTAAAGTATCTTCTTTCAAAGGCAATGCTTACGGGAAGAATGGCTAAGTGGGTAATGATATTATCAGAATATGACATTGAGTATGTGGAGCGCAAGGCAATCAAGGGACAGGTCATTGCAGACCAACTGGCAGATGCACCTATCTATGCGGAGAGCCCACTTGTTTCAGAATTTCCAGATGAATCCATTTTCAACATTGACATAGCTACTCATTGGAAACTATACTTTGATGGCTCCTACACACAACATGGGTCCGGAGCCGGTATCTTCTTCATCACTCCACAAGGGGATTGTATACCAAGATCATACAAACTAGCATTCCCTTGTACCAACAACATTGCAGAATACGAGGCTTTAACTATAGGTCTCAGGATAGCAGTACAGTGGAACATTATGGCATTGAAGGTATATGGAGATTCACAGCTTATCATAAATCAAGTGAACAATGAGTACCAAACAAAGGACGATAAGCTAACTCCATACAAAAGGCTGGTGGAAAATCTCAAGGAATATTTTGTTGACATCACATTTGAGCAAGTACCAAGAACCAACAACAGAGCAGCAGACGCAATGGCAACTATTGGATCACTCTTAGAGATCCCTCAAAATGTTCCGAAATATGACTTCTTGGTAGAGCAGCTTCTCGTACCAGCATTCAAGGTACCAGAGTCAGAATTTGTGGGTGAAATCGTTGGTCCAAATGATCAGTGGTACCAAGACATTTACACATACCTTAGGATAGGTATCATTCCCGCCGATTTGCGTTCAAGCCTTAGACGAACCTTTATCAAGAAAGCATCTCGTTTTGTCATTTTAGGAGACACCCTTTATCGTAGAAGCATAGAAGGAACCTTACTAAGATGTCTTAACCCTGAGGAGGCTTCGACTGCCCTAACTGAGGTGCACAATGACATCTGTGGTTCTCATTCGAGTGGCATGACCTTGTCTAAGAAATTGCTGAGGAGTGGGTATTACTGGCCTACCATGGACAGAGAGGCACATGAATATGTCAAGAAGTGTCTATAGTGTCAGCAACATGGGGACCTCATCCATGCTCCAGCTCAAGAGCTTCATCCAATCATCACACCATGGCCCTTTTCACAGTGGGGACTCGATCTCATTGGGAAAATCACCCTCATCCATGACCCACCGATTGGTATAACATGGCGAGTACTTCACCAAGTGGGTTGAAGCCATACCTATGACCTACATTATAGGAAAGCAGATCTCAAAGTTCATCCTGAACTATCTCATATGCCGCTATGGTGTTCCACAAGCCATCATCTCAGATAATGGGACACCATTCAAAAATTAGGAAGTCTGTGACATATGTGATAAATTCAAAATCCAACATCGCTTTTCCACCCCATACTATCCCCAAGACAATGGCCGAAGAAGCTAAATAAACCGTCCTCAAAATCCTTAGAAAATAGTCCAGTGGCCAGGTGTTGGTAGCATTTTGCAACAATCACCTTTGAACTAGAACCAGCATCGCTGCTTGGTGCCCCACCATTTCCCATGGTCCTGAATCGGTCATCTTGCCCAGTGGAATCGATTCATCCTCGAGTATCATTTACCTCTCATCACAGGGCCAGAGTATGGGAGTTTTCAAAGGCGAATAGAGCTAGAACTGGCTTCAGGACTGACTGACGTTTGGATCTTTAAACCATGCAGGGTGTATCGAGAATAGAGGAAGCTGAAAAGGAGCTACAACAAGAAAATCAGAAGCAGAACTTTCCAGGTTGGAGAATTGGTGCTAAAAGAGAATCAGAAGAATGTCTTGAACCCAAATGGCAAGGGCAAGTTTGAACCCAACTGGCTGGGACCCTTTGTCATCATAGCAAGCTACAAATCAGGGGCATATCAGTTATCAACACCCGAAGGGGAACCCCTACAGGAGCCAATGAATAGCTCCCATCTCAAAAGGTTTTATGCCTAAATCTTTCAAGGTATAGAACAAAAATCCAAAATCATAAAAAGTCCTAAAAATGGTTGCCAGTGACACGGCAAGCAGGTGTCTTGGTGGCGATAAAAAAATCAAAATCAGAAAAGCAGGTAAAGTGATATCAAATCAAATTATCTGATGTCTTCTAGATGCTTGGTGAAAGCACAGTAAGCGGGCACCTTGTGTAAATAAGCACTCTCCATCCATCTTGGTCTCCGTGACTTGCTTTGCATCATTCACTCACTCATCGCATATCGTCGCATTTCACCCTTCCATCCGCATCTGCACCATAGCTTGGTCTTTCATTTGTGTCATGATCCCTCCTAGTACTACTCGGCCCATTCTAAAGGTCAGTTTGTCCTGCCTGTATCGGAGTAGTCTATCGCCTCACGCTGGGGGCACATTCTCATCGGATCGGATTCGTGTATGATCTTAAAGTCCTCAAAAATCAGAAAATCCAAAACGTAGGAAAATCAAAAAAATCCAAGAAACATCGGAAAATCAGAAAATCCAAAACATCAGGAAAATCGGAAAATCAAAAAATATTCCAAAACATTTCAAAATCCAAAAACATTCAAAACTGTTTCAAAATCCAAAAACAAGATTAGATCTAGTCGAGACTACGTAGATCTCTGACTTGAGCGTGAGCAAGGTTGATCTTTGATCATCCCAAGAGACATTTAGGTCAGTCCTATAGGGTTGATCATAATAAGTGACATTTCATCATGTATATCTTCATCGTAAATCGGTCAAGTCATCCCGATTAAATTCATTGAGGGTCTCGTGTATAGTAGGCAAGGCTAATCTGTCGATAGGCCCAGGGCCCCCTAGGATAGGTCTTTAGGTTAGTCTCTTGAAGATGAAATCTGGAAAATCCAAAACATTGGAAAATCGAAAATCAAAACATTTGTAAAACCTCGAAAAATTACCAAAAACAGCCTCAAAACATTGCAAAATTCCAAAAACATCCAAATATTTGAAAAATCCATCCACCTCATCTCGCTTACACTCGCAATAATCAATCATCCATAATAAATCGTCATCACCCTCAACCTTTGGTAAAACAGTCAGAAACAAGTCTAGCAGTCAAATGTGAAAACCTAAACTGTCAAAATCTCAAGTATAGGTCTGTCGGCAAGCAAGTTGATCAACTCTTTTCTTATCAATGGCATATAAATCATAAATCAATTTCATCATCATTTGATACAAAGCATTTCCTAGGATCCGTTCCGACAATGGGCACTTTTATCAAATCAACCAATTTGGGTAAAACAAAATGACGTGTCATTAACATGTCCTAGGATCCGTTCCGACAATGGACATTATCTTTTGGCAATGAGTTTTGGCTCCCATCTTTTGAAACACATCCCTCTGGCTGAAGGTATGAAGAACATTGGCTTGCTTGTATACTTGATCTTTTCTTTTGATTTATCATATTGCGCTCATTCCAAGGACCTCTCGATGATATCCGAACGAAGGATTTAGAGAGATAGGAATGGGGCAACGATCATTATCTTTTGTCTATTGTGCTTGTTGGGCGTTCTTGTAAAATAACTTGGCGAATACTTGCTGGTAGATATATGTATGGAGGATGTTTCCAGATGGCTTGTTGACTATTGCATTGATTGGTTATACCTCCATGTTTTTAGAATTGGACTTCTAAAGTGCATCCTAACCAAGGTTTTTATTATGTCAAGTGTGAACAAGAATACTCCTATCGCTTGTTGAGTCGATTCCATCACACTAAGTACAAGCATACATCTGGTCCTTTATACCTTGATGCACATCATTATGGTGTTATCAAAATAAAGTAAGTGACCCTTGAAATCCCAATCCTTGATAAGCAAATCTAATCCAATCTATCATCATCATTATCATCATCATATTTTATTATCATCATCATCTCTAATAAGAGTCCTCAGAATGAAAATCCAAATTTGGACTTGTTGGATCCTCTTGTCATCATCATTTCCACCTTTTAACATCATACATCATCAGCCATCCATCAGCCATCCATCTGCATCACAAACCATCAATATCTTGCCCATATCACATATCATTCATATCATAAATCATAGGAAACATCGATCATTTCACATGCATTGCATTTGCATCATCATCATAATATAGATCTGTTAGTCTAAGCATATCATAAATCATCCATTGCATAATCATAGCATATCGCATCATTAATCTCATCCATCTCATATCATATCATCATTTTAATTTGTTTAGAATAATATAGATTTGTTATTCTAAGCATCTTAAAATCATCTCATTTGCATCGTCATCCATAATCACCCATTTTGAACCTCTTTATCGCGAGATCGACCCTCAAATCGAATCTTTTCGCTCGATCTCTCGAGGGGGCAATGTACCAGTGTACTTCTTTCCGCTGGGGCATCTGAAAAATCATGAAATTTTTTAATTTCGATTGCGGCAAGTTTATTCTTTGAACCAACGCAACAAGTACATTGTTTCAAAGAGGGGCAAAATGTAGACATGCAAAATTTACATTCTGCATTTGATCAGGATCATTTATCAACCGAACTAGATGTTGCATTAGGTCCATTCATCACCTTTAATCCATTCATTAAATAATCTCATTTATCAAATAAACATTATCATTCAACCTTCATCCTCCATTTAATTAAATAAATCAGGAATCCATTTAAATCAAATCCTAAATCATTTTCCATCCTTTTCTGATTTAAATAAATCAATTATCAAAGTCCAAAATGTCAACTCATCTAATCAGCATTAATCAGCATGATCATCATCTAATCCTAATCTAATACTAATCACATCCCACTTGCATTATCTAGACTAGCCACTTGCACAATAAAATCAATTTTATTGATTTATTAAAACACTCATTTTCTTTCAACATGAGTCAAGCGGAGACATTTATTGCTCTTCTTTCTTGTCCCCTCTCAAAATTTATTGCAAATTTGAATTTGAATTCTCCCTCTCATGGGCACTCTTCCCAAATCTTGCACATACATCAACTAATTACATGATGACAAGTGTCCTCAATTCATTGGCTTGTTTTTGATCCCACATTGGTCCCTCTTCAACATTTGGCATTTTGAAAATCTTTAAATAGGTGTATCATCCTCAAGAAAATCCTTCACAATCTTCACAACTTTTATGCAAGGTTACTCTCTTAATTTGAGAGCTCATCTTGTTCATTTCACTCCATCATCTCCATCATTTGCATTTTATCATTTACACAATTTGAGCTTTGATCAAGGGTTGGGAAAGGGTCACTAGCACATGTGACACCAATCCAACATGGAATAAGTGTTTATCTTGCTTTTAAAATGTCTTCTTAATGCTATTTTTGTTACTTGTGGCATTTCTTTAGCATAGATATTCTATTTCATAGAGGTATTTGCAGATTTGTGTGTTTAGATTAACATTTCTAATGAGTATTTGAAGTGGTCTTACATGCAGATTTAAGGTCCTCACAGAATCTATCTGAAGGATAATAGATTGTCATCAGAGCTTAATTGGAACTATAATCAGGCACTGTGGATGCTGTTTCATCAGTTCACCCTTTTAGATTTATTCCAAATCATTGTAGGGTAGTGAGCCTGAATGCAAGCGCATTCCCATTTTGTACTTCTTATTTTGGGTATACACATATTATATTGTGGATTGGCCATCCACTGTGGTTTTTCCCCTAATAGGGTTTCCACGTAAAAATTCTGGTGTTATGGTGTTGAGATCAATTTCTTTCTACTGATGCATGTTTCTTCTATTGAATGATTAAGTAAGTTAAATAATAGAATAATAAAGTTGAATTTTTGCTCAACACTAATTCACCCCCCCTCTCAGTGTTGCTTGTTTCCAACGAACCTGTTGTTAAGAATCCTAAGTAATACAAAAGAATAATCCAGAGGAAAAAATAATTGGAGATTTAAGAGTGAAGGTGTGAAGACAAGAAGTAAAGTTGCAACTGAGGTAAATCTATGTTTACTTTCTAAAATTGAACCTAAGTCTGTGAGTGAAGCATGCAAAAATGAAAGTTGGATGAATGCTATAAAAGAAGAGTTGCAGCAAATAGAAAAGAATTAGACATGGGAATTAGTTCCTATACCTATGAATAAGAATGTAATTGGTTCAAAATGGGTGTTCTAGAATAAGTTGAATGAAAATGGAGAAGTTGTAAGGAATAAGGCAAGACTTGTATGCAAAGGATATTCACAAGTTGAAGGCATAGAATTTGAAGAAACATTTTCCCCTGTGGCTAGAATGGAAGCTATTAAAAGTTCCTGGAATTTTATATCCACAAGGATTTCAAAGTGTATCAGATGGATGTCAAGCTAGCATTTCTAAATGGTGAATTGGAGGAAGAAGTGTACATGGAACAACCTCAAGGGTTTCAGTTATCTGAAAAACCAAACATGGTTTGTAAGTTGAAGAAGGCATTGTATGGGATGAAGCAATCTCCCAAAGCTTGGTATGCAAGATTGGATAGATACATGACAAAGCAAGAATTTAGCAAAGGCTCTACTGACAACAATCTTTACTTCACAGTACAAGGTAACAAAATGTTTATAGTAGTTGTATATGTTGATGATATCATCTTTGGTGGAAATGAAAGCATGTGTAAGAGATTTTTTGAAGAAATGCAAAAAGAATTTGAGATGTCCATAATTGGTGAGTTGAATTTCTTTCTTGGTCTTCAAGTGAATCAAACTGATAAATGGATGTTCATTTCACAATCTAAGTATGTAAAATAATTTTTGAAGAAGTTTGGAATGGATGACTCCAAACCGGTTAGTACCCCTATGGTAACCAAATGTAAGTTGAGCAAAGAAGATTGATTTGCTAAAACTGATCAGAGGAAATACATATCTATGATTGGTGGACTACTGTATCTTACTGCTACTAGACTGGATATTATGCATGTAGTATGTCTAGTTGCCAAAATTCAAGCAGATCCTAAAGAGGTGCATGTTACAACTATAAAGAGGATATTTAGATATCTTAAAGGTACATTAGATTATTGCTTATGGTATCCTAAGGGTGATGATTTCACCTTGAGTGCTTATACTGATGCAGATTGGGTTGGTTGTGTTGACAACTAGAAGAGTACTAGTGGGGATGATTTCTTTCTTGGTGGTAGATTGGTTTCTTGGTTGAGTAATAAACAAGACTCAGTTTCGTTATCCACTGTAGAAGCAAAATATATTGCTACAACATCCTGCTACACATAGGTTTTATGGATGAAGAAGACTTTGAAAGACATTTAGAGTGATATGTGATGAGCCTATTCCTATTTTCTGTGACAACACAAATGTTATAAACATTTCAAAGAATCTGGTTATGCATTCAAGAACTAAACATATATCTATCAAATATCATTTCTTGAGAGAAAAGGTGTTGGAAAATGAAGCCAGATTGGAGTATGTGACAACAAAGGAACAAATTGCAAATATATTTACTAAGGCTCTTCCGAAGGATACTTTTGAGCACCTTAGAGAGAGGTTGGGGGTCATTGGCCCTCAAAACTAGATGCACATGAAGGTGCATCAGTCCAGTGAATTCATAGATTATTCATTTATTTGGAATGATAAATGGGTCTACTCAATAGGGGGAGTAGAAAAGATTTTCATTGTTACAATATGAGTTCAATGGGTACACTCCTAGGGGGGAGTGATCAAAGTATTTGATCTTTTCCATTGATTTCAAAGGGGGAGAGAAAGTCATGTGAAAAACTATTGCAGAGGAAGAAAAGGTGTTCTCTTGGGATATTGTGAAGGATGTTGTCCTTCATGGTTTTTCACATCATCTGTTGCCATCAATGACAAAGGGGAGATTGTTGTAAGTTTGAGCAAGTTTGGTGGTGTTGTCATTAATGTTTTCATTGATGTCAACAAAGTTCTATATGTTGAAGATTGTACAATTTATAGTTGAGATGCAACTGAGATGTTGTGAGTACATGGAGCTATCTTTATGGTGTTGTAGTTGTGTTGGTTTGATTTTCCAAGGGATTTTGAGAAAATTAATAAAGAACAGAAGTCAGAGTGATGAATGTGTTTAGAGTGTGCTCCGGTATGTGCTCCATGTTTCTCCTATGTTGATCCTATGGTTGTGTGGATCTAAAGGATTGCTAATGGATCTAGTTGTGATATCTCCCGAGTTTTAACTTCTGGTTTGATGGTATGAGAAAGTTACGTTCACTGGTGTGTGAATTGTTCTGGTAGAATTGGTCTTCTGTGGACTAGGAGAAATGTTTCTACTTTGCAGTTCTCCGCTGTTCTATTTCAGACCTTGTGGATCTGGTATATGTCTTGTAATGGTGTTATCTTGGTTCTGGAAAAGATGCATGTGAATTGGTGATCTAGAAGTCATGTTTTTGTGTTGTTGAATATGTTTGCACAGTCCAGATGGATTGACAAAAGAATTTCGCTGTTTGAAGATTGTTTCACTTGTTGTAGACATATCTGAAGGAATCTGAGATGTGTTCTCATGCATGATGAAGCATGTTGTGTCATCCACATTTTATCTTCTTGTTGGGAAGCATGTACATCAATGTTCATTTGTGTTTTCATTAGGTTTGGCTGACCTAGTGTTTACACTTCATTATAAGAAATGAAATTTAATTAAGGAAGTGTGTGGTTGATCTGAGATATTTCATTTTTGGTCCTCTCTCATTCCTTTCCACTGAGAGAATGTTGAGTTGTCGACCTAATTTTAATTTATGAAATAAAGTTTTTGTGGTCGGCCTTAGAGAAAGTTTCTAAGGTTGAAGATGGTATAAATGCAAGTTGAATTATGAAGAGTTGTAAGGGGTGTGATGCAAAGTGATGAAGTAAGCCACAAATCATAAGAGCAGAAGTGTGTGTGAGTGAGTTGAGGCAATGATTCTTCATTGTGTTAGATTCCTGAAGGTAGTGAGCTGAAGGTTTCTACAATCTTCTGATCAAGGCTACATATGTGTGTTAATTGTTGTGGTGGATCTTTTGTTCTCTTTTGTTCCTATAGGCAGTGAGCCTTTGTATTTGGATAGTGAGTCCTCTTCTGGGTATGAGCCCTTGGCAGTGAGCCTTTGTATTCAGTTTTATAATCTCTTTATATTGTGAGTTAATCCTCATTGTGGTTTTTCCCTCATTAGGTTTTCCATGTAAAAATCTGGTGTTCATTGTGTTGATTTTACTTTCTATTATTTGTATTTCATGCTCATACTTAATAACAAAATAGTGTGACTGTGGAATTGATAAGTGTTGAAGTTTTGAGTTTGAATTTTGTGACAATTGATTCACCCCCCTCTCAGTTTTCCTACACCTTTTAATAGATTTCTAGAACATAATTCATATAGTATGATGCACAAAAAAATATTCTTCATCATGCACAAAGTTATGATCATCTATCAATATTTATCAATTTAGCATTTTTTTTAATACATATTCTTGTTCTTATCTTGTATTTTCTCATTTATCTAGGTAAATTTTTTATTGATTATTTGGTTGCATTGATTAAGCTATACATTTAATGTAAGTCATCTTATTCGTCTGAAAAATTTCATGATTTAGAAATTTCTTACATCCTTTAGGATTTGGATTTTGTTTTATTAATTTTTTTAACCTATCCCTTAGGTTGAAGATTGATAATTTATTATGCTAGATCTTATATACATTGGTAAGAGTTTGGACCTATCCTTGTATACTTTCATTTTTACACTCATATAGTGTGGATATCTTTTCCTCTTTCCCAACTAGGCTCACTTGTACTAGTAACATGGTAAATATGATGATGCTACATATTTTATGGCCTATGATAGTGACTTATCTTTTACTTTAACCCTTTATTTTTTATGGTACTAATGATTCATCCTTTGATGTCAATTCATTCTTATTTTTACACTACATGAATATAGATCATAATATGCTTTTTATGAATGAATTTGAATGTACACTACTTAATGAGGCATTATGATATTTGATTTATCTCAAACTACTTATATTTATTAATTCATTTCATTGGTACATAGTTTATTGATTATTACTATTTTTTTTTCCTAGATTCTTCTTCAGGCTATGTTATAGGTTTGTCCATGTTGTCATGCCACATCTTAATATAACCATCCATATCTATCACCTAAATATAATATGGTTTATATTTTTTACCTTTTCATTGACTAATGACTAATAAATTTGTTTCTTTTTTCTCACATTAATAGGGTTAATTAGATTCCATTAAATGGTGTGGAGAATTTTTGAGTCATATTTAAGATTTTTAGATCACAACATGCCTAGAATTACCTTCTTTCTTCCATGCTAAGGCTCAAGATGTTTATTTTATATTTTTATAATTATGAATATTTATACCATTTACCTATCCACAATATTGGAAATCCTTTATTGACATATATCATACCCGATGTTATATTTTTTAGAGTAAGAAAACTATCACTTTACAATATAGTATTAGACCCTTGATTGCATACCTTATACCATCTATATGTGCTCTTGTTTTCATAGTTCATCTTGAGAAATTCATATTCTCTATTATCTTGTTTTGGTAGCCTTTCACTCTTCCTACACAATGCCTATAATGAATTCTATGTTATAGTTCATCTATAGGCTACAAAATAGGTACATTTCTTGTACCATATTTGTAGAATGCTACCTTGAATCCTCAAGTGGCACAATAATATTATGATAGTACAATCCTTACTCTTGGGTAAGATACCTAGGAACCATGTTGGTAGGTCTTGCATTCCATTTATCCCCTCCTTAGATCACTATCACTCGAAGAAACAAAATTCTTCCTAAATCCATGACTTTAGAAATCATAATATCATAGACCCAAAAATTTCATAGGTTACAAAGAGAGAAATTGTTGGATTTAGAAACACTTGGAAATGGAAGGTATTGAATGTGGATGCGAGATTTAACTTAAAATCTTCTTTATAACTACGAAATTTTTTAGTGGTGAATCTTTTCCAATTGGTGAATAGTTCTAGTCACACAATTTGAAATTGGCAAATACATTGCAATCAATGAGGTGGCCAAATTGCTCAAATTTTATGAATTGTTGGTCCAATGCATTTCAATTCACCAACAATTTATTTTATGAGGCATATGCAATTAATAATTTCACCATAACAAACTACTTGTTTCCAATGGTGTAATTGATAATTTTTCCTAGAATCTCGAAAGCATGTATTAAATCACCCACATATTCACAAATACTATTAAAATGACATTGTGCATTAGGAAATGTTTCACCAATATCATTAAATTTTAACTGTGTGCGAAGACCCATTTTAGTAATAAAATTTATAAATAATTGTCCATGAGGTCCCATTTTTCCAATAACATTAAAAAATAATTATGTTTTAGGATACATTTTGCTAATTAAATTAAAAAATAATTGTGTACATGAGGACCGATTTTACCAATACTATGATAACTCCATGCTAATTGTAGGGCCATAATTGCCTTAAAAATTATAACTATGTGTTCCATCGAGGTTTGATTCACCCAACATTTAAATGTATCATTGTATAATCACACAAAATTCACTAAATTTTTACTATACCATTGAAAAATCCCATAGAATTCACAAAATATGAATTGATATTTAAATACAATAAAAAATATGATTTATTTTTACATATTTTGTCCAATTCGAAACTTGTGAAGCTCTCTCAATTCAAAAGTTGGAACCTTGATCATAGGCAAGTTACAAACTTACAACTACAGGTGTTGTTGTATTAATGAATAGTGAGTCAGTGAAAACCTAAATGTAAGTGATCATTTCTTCATAAATTCTTTCTTCAATATTAAAGATGATATTGAGTAGAGAATGAGATCCATATTCTAGTCCTTAAACAAAAATACATTTTAAGAAGCATTTATTTGATGAGAGATCAAGATGTCAAGTGGAAAGTGAAAAAAGAGTAAAACTTCCCAGGGTGGTGAAGGGAGGCCATCAAAATGCCCAAAATGTAGGGTTACCATAAAGTCTTATTTCAAATGGTAATGTTTTTGATCCATTAGATCAAGATGGAACTACATCACCAACTCTTGCACCAAATATTAATGAAGAAAGCATTGGAAATACCTCACAGGAAGATCAAAATAAATTAATTGAGTCAAATGAGGATGAGAATGTTGTAAAATATTTTCCAAGGGATACCTAGGGTAGCTAGAATGAGTTAATTGACCTAGATAAAGATGCTAGAATCATAGATGATATACTGGAGCCTTGATATGATGGTGTGCCATAGAAAAATGGCCCCTTGTCAGTTTCATGGCATTTTAGGTCTTGTTTCATGGCGTTTGATCTATTTTTCTATGATTTTATGTTGTAACATGGCTTGAACATGCATATTTAGGTACTAAAATTCAAATAATGACATCTTGTGAAGGTGTTGTGAAGTGTTGTAAGACATTTCTACATTCTTATAAACTCTATTCATTACAATTCACCTAAAAATCACCTTTTCATCATTAATGAAGTCCTAATTTGAAGTGTTGTAAAGTCTTGTAACAAGATTTCATGCTTTTCTAGGCATAACTTCACTATTTATCCCTTTCTCATGCTTTATTTGGGCCCTTTATGCCCTCATATGTCTTAATTAAGTGTATTTTTGAATGGTAGCCTGACAAACAACATTAAATGCAACTTAATTTATGACACCCATTTTTTAGGTCCTAGGTGGGACCCATTTGCCATGGGTGGCGAATGAGTCCCCCTTGGCTCCAAATTCAATTTTTTTAAAATTTCCTTTCGGGTTTTTATTCAAAAACACTTGATTTCAGCCTGTGATGAGGTATGAATGGGTAACTAAGGCACAATATTGTATAAATAAGTTATTTTCACCTCATTTTACATCCCCTACAATCCTTCAACATACACACATCATTCAAGCATCTTACATCTTATCAAGCAATATTCAAGCACTTTGGAGCATCCATTGACATTACTTCAGATTTGCATTATCAAGGGTTTGGTAAGTTGATAGCAATTGCATGCAATTAGTTTATCACTCTCTTACATTTCATTGTTTCATTAAGGGTTTTATTACCAAAAGTGGGGTTTGACCAAGGCAAACCCCTATTTACTAACCCTCAACCATTTTTCCCCTATTGCATGTGTGTTTGTAGACTTTTGTGTGTAGATTTAACAAGATATTTGGTGTTGAAGATTGGTAAACAAGTCAACTAGGTGCTTCAAGTCAACTCATTCATATTTCAAGCTTGGAGAGGGTTTTCTATCCGTTTCTTGCAGAATTGACTTCAGCAACCCGACAATCAGAGATTTCTAGATCTGGTGTTGTAGAGTTGTCTCTTTATTTTTCAAAATTTTGGGAGAGGACTAATTCACCACCAGTGGCAACGAGTCCCACCTTAGGATTGAAAATTTGAATTTTGTTAGATTCTAAATCCCAACAGTCAGAAACCAGTTTCAAACACTTTTTCACCAGTACGAGGACTAATTTGCCACCCTAGGCGAATGAGTCCCACTATGAAATTTTAGTAATTCCAATCAAAATTCATGACATTCCAAAATTATCAAATCTTTCCCAAGTGCACTCTATTTCATCCCATTTCCTTCCGTTCTACATTATTTCATCATTTAGTTCATTGTTTGCATATCGCAATGTGTTTTCTTTAAATCTTAGTTTTGCATTCATATTTCAGCTTTCTAAACCATTTAATTGCATTTATTTTACTTCATTTAGTTTAGAAAACAACATACATAACATAATTTGAATGAACCCTTAGCATTTTTGGCCCTATCTCTCTCCTTTTAGGTGAAAAACCCTAGAAGAGCAAGAGAAGTCCTAGAGAGCCAAAAATCTATGGTTCAGATGGTTTGTAAGGATTTGTTTGCACATTTTTAGAGCAATCAATTGCTACCAAAATTTAGAGAGGAGTGTTGTATTGGTGTATTTCTTTTGAATATTAATAAAAACATTAGATCTCTTTAGGTGTGGATTTTTTTCTCGTAAGGGTTTCTCCACATATATCTTGTGTCACTTGTGTCTAGTAACTTGTGGTATTGCTTATTTTTCTTTCATTGTTAAATTATCAATCACATAATATCTTTATGGTAATCTTAAATATATAATTTTAGATTTACAAACACATTATTAAGCTTTATTCCTGCAAGTTTCACCTTGGGTTTTCTAACAAACAAAAATTGAGAGTAGTTAATGTGGAGGGATCCCATATCCACTTGTAGGTCTAGAAAAAAATTTGTAGGTTTGATGAACTCCAATAACTCATCCATCATACTTTGACACTTTTTTCTCTCTTAGGGCTCTTAAGAGACTACATCAAAATAATACACCTCAAAAGGATTAGGAGACTTAGGAAAAAATAAAGGCCTTTGATAGAATTAATCCACCCACCTTGATATTTTTCACAGTTAGTTTGGCCCCACAATGCACAAAACAAAAAATATTCTTGTTTGTATAATTACACTACTCTCAAATGACACTTTTTCCAAGAAATTATTCATTCTTGACATGCTCAAATAGTGTTGATTTGACCAAAAATTAGGGATATTAATGTGGAGGGACCTTATGTCCACCTATAGGTTTAGATAAAAAAAATTTAGGTGCAATAAACTCTAGGAAATACTCTATCAAAAGTTTGACAATATTTTGGCTCTAATGGCTCTTAAAAGTCTATGCCAAAATAGTTTAGCCTAGAAGGATTGGGAGAAATGAGAAAAAAATTGAGGCTCTAGATAGAATTCACCCGCCCACCTTAACATGTTGGTACAAATGGTATTTTCCCCCATGATGCAAAAAATATAAAATATACTTGTTTCCATGGTTACACTACTCTTAGATGACACTTTTTGCAATAATTCATTTATTCTTGACATGGTCAAATGTTGTAAATTTGATCAAAATTAAGATAATTTATTCTATAGGGACTCAAAATCCACGTATAGGTCAAGAAAAAACATACATAGGTGGCATAAACTTAGAGAAATACTATATCATTGTTTGAATTTTTCTTTTTCTTTTAAGTCTCTTAAGAGAATATGACACAATAGCATAGATTGAAAGGATTAAAAGATATGAGTAAAAAGGAATCCAATAGAATTTACCTACCCATATTGATGTGTTGGTTTAGTTGATTTGGCCCCATGACAAAAAAAGTGTAAAGTATCTCTATTTCCACAATTACACTACTCTCAAATGAGGTTTACAAGAATGCGTTCATTTTGGACATGGTCAAATAGTATTTAGTTGAGAAAAAATGGAAGATGTTAATATGGAGGAAGGGGCCCCATATCTACCTATAGATGTAGATGGATCATTTGTAGGTGCCACAAAGTCTAAGAACTACTTTGCCATACTTGGGTAGAATTTTTCTCTTAGAAAACTTAAGAGATTGCACCAAAATAATATAGCCTAGAAGGATTGAGAGACTAAAGGAAAAAAATAAGACTTTGGTAGTATTCACCCACCTACCTTGAGATTTTTGTGCAGTCGGTTTGTCCCCATGATGCATAGAACATAAAATATGCCTATCTCCAAGGTTACTCTACTCTCACATGATAGTTTTTGCAAGAATGCATTTATTATTGGCATGACCAAAGGGTCTTGATTTAAAAGAAACTAAGAGAGGTTGGTGTGGAGAGACCCCATATCCACCTTTAGGTCTGTATAGAATAGTCATAGGTTCTAGGAACTCTAAGAACTATTTTATCATATTTTGGTAGTTTTGTTCTCCCAAGGCTCTTGAGGGACTACACTAGAACAAAATAGCTTGGAAGAATTGGGAGATCCAAGAAAAATAGAGGCCTATGATAGCATTTAACCATCCACCTCAATGTGTTGGAATAATTTGTTTGGAACCAAAAAAATAGAACACAAAATATGATTTTTTCCAATTTTTCATTAGTATAAAATGATTATTTTTGCAAGAATGCATTCATTATTGGCATGGTCAAAGGGTTTTTATTTGGAAAAAATAAATATTTTTTTAATGTGAAGGGACTCCATATATAATTTTAAGTCTAGAAAAACATTTATAGGTGACTTGAACTTTGATAACTACTCTATCATAGTTTGGTAGTTTTTTTCTTTTAGGGATCTTAAGTGAATTCACCAGAACAATGTAGCTTAGAAGGATCAAAAGACTTGGAGAAAAAATAAAGGCCTCCAAGCATCCAATAGAATTCATCCACCAACTCTAATGTGTTATCATTGTTATTTTGGGCCCATGACACACAAAACACAAAATATGATTGTTGCCACATTTGCACTACTCTCAACTAACAATTTTTCAAAGGGTTTCAGTTTGAACAAAAATAAGATATATTAATACCCCACATCCACCTATCTATCTAGGAAAAAAATTAGGTGTCAACAACTTTGAGAAGTACTTCATCATAGTTTTGTGGTTTTTTTTTAGGGCTCTTAAGAGACTATGCCAAAATACTATATCCTAGAAGGGTTGAGAGACTCTGGAGAATGTATGATGTCCTACCCTAGCTTTTTCTCACCCACTTGGATGTGTTGGAATATTTGGTTTGGCCCCATGAAACATATAACTCATGTTGGAGTGATACACATGGTCATACACAACAATAATGAAACATTTTCCTATCTTATTCTACATGTTTAACTTGATATATGTGTTTGATTCCTTTAGATACCAATATTTGATAATTATTTTCTTCACCCATGTCAACTTCTAGCTCATAAAAATTCTAGTATAGGTCTAATATGATTGATTGTCATATAGTAATAAGTTTTTGCAATCATGTATTTGATGTGGAATGGTTCATTTGAATATATTTGAGTTTGTCTTCATGATTTGATCATATTCATTTGTCTTCTCTAATGCTCAAATTAGGATAATCATGGAATGTTAACAAAGATATGAAATTAAGGTACCTATTCAACTATAGATCTATAAGGAAGATAAGGTAGTGGAAAAATTTCCTACACTAATCTTGAGAGGAGGATAATGCAAAAATCTACATATCTTTTCAACATTTACAAAAACATAAACATAAATATCATACATACCACAATACAATGATTTATGTGGGGAAAATTCTTTTAGGAGAGAAACCCCACACTCCAAAAGTTTCCCAATATATTATTCATAAATAATAAAGATTACAATATACTTGTAGAACAATCTTCTCATATGGGTATCACCAACTAGATATCCGAAGGAATCATGAGCACTATTATTTTCTCAAAATATATCACAACACATAGTCATAATACAACACCCTCATAAAATAGGGTTTCCTTCTAGGGAAATTCAAGCCAACAAAATATCTACCATCAGATCTGAGACCTAATGATGAAGGGTCCAGATTTACAACCCGCTGTGCTTGCTTATCAAAAATAAACCTTATGTGATTGCAAGGATGAGACACATTTTCCCAACAAGATCAAGTACAAAATTAGGAACCGACCAATTGTTTGGGAAATAAGAGAAATAAGAAATTAGTCAAGTTATATTTTTTACATGTTTAGAAAATGATAATGACATGTGTTTGGCATGTAATCCATGCTATGACATGTAAGTCATGTAATATTTATTTAGGATAAAAATACAATATAGGACCAAAACGCAAGATTTAGGAGTGTAATAGGCCAATGTAGGCTCAATAAAAAACTATAAAAATATTAGAAATGAATTTGATATAAAAGGAAATTATTCAATAAAAAGTGATCATGCTTACACACAATAATACAAAACCCTTAAATCTTGTTCATTCTAGTTATTTTTAGTTCTCTAGTTTATTTGATTAGCCCTTAGTTTTCCATTTTTTATTAGCTCTTGTTGCTTGTGTTTACATTACATGAGTTAAAAATTAAGAATCTTAGCATGTTTTGAAGAAATTAGTGTTTATAGATGATTATTTTGGTAAGAATAAGGGCATGTGCAGGATCATGGTATGCCAAACAGGCCCTTAAGTGGCAAAAAATTCAGAAAAATCAGTGTTAGGCAACTTGACGTAAATATTTGAATAAGTTATCTATATTATTTCAAAAATATGTAAGAATAGAATTTGTAGAAAATTGAATGTAGTTTCTAAAATACTAGGTTTATTTAAAAATAAATAAAATCTATTTGGTGAAAATTTGAAATTTCAATGCGAGTACTTAAATTTCGGAAAAAATAAGAAGTAGGTGTATGTCTGACCACCCTAACCATAATAAAATGATAATATTTTTTGTAAGATTTTATATACAATTAGAGGACTCATGTCGGATGTGATGCATATTTTTTTATAATTTTTTTCCAAGTAAATAATTAATTATGATTTTTTATTACAACTTTTAGAAAATATAAAAACTTGTTTGTTACCACCTTAACTTGGTCAAAATTCATGAAATTTAATTTTTTCTTTTTAATCCTATAGTATGTAAAGCATAGAATGTGACGCATGTTTTGGATTCAAAAAATATGATACCTTTTGAAAGTTATAGATGTTTTTCAATCAACCTATCGATCGGAACTTTAGTCGTAATTCTAATAGAAAATGAATAATAATTATTTATTAAATTCAAATTAAATTATAATTTATATTCTTGGAAAGCTGAGAATCTCCTCTAAAAACCCTTTTTGTTTCATTAATTTTGGGTGAAAAAAAAGTCATCAGCCACATACCCTACAAATATTGCCACTTTTTGGCATACCATGATCCTGCACATACCCATAAATTGGAATGAACCAAAAAAAATCATTTAGTCAACTATGTCAAATAAAACTATTTAGAAAATATTTATTTATTTCCTCAAATACAAAGTATTTTTAATTGTTTACTATTGAACACACCTAGATATAGAGAGGGGGGTGAATCAATATCTTAAAAAACGTAAACCTTTTAGAATAATGCAAATTTAGAGTTCTATCAAGATCAATACCTTTTAATCAAATAAACAAATAAAGTAATGAACACACATGCACAAGATCAACAACCGCTAAATAAATCAACAAATTTTAATCAAATCAATAACAATTAATGATAAATAAATGAATACACATGGATAAGATAACACCAGATATATGTGGAAAATACAGGAAGTGGAAAACCACATAGAGTAATTTAAAATATATGAATAATATTATAATTTTTTTTAAGGCTCACTGCTTAAGGAAGCACACTGCTCCTAGAGGGACTTGCAAACTAAGGTGCACAACCTTCAGTCAAGATACAAAGGAATTGGAAGCCTAGGTGCATAATCCTAGGGAAAGATACAAGCACCTGCTAGAGAGACTCACTATCTTCAAGAAAGATACATGAAGATTACAATGAGAACATGAACATGAATTGCTATTAAAGAAGCATCTAACATATGTTGGTGTTGCAGTCCCTTGTTTGCACAATTACTCCATCATACTGACTTCACACACTTAATACTCAACTCATATAAAATTATCTTCCTTATTCCATTCTCACACTTTGAAGCTGATTTGTTCTTCCATTTATATCCTCTGTAACATCTCAAAACACCAATTAGGTTAGTGAGAAAAGGAGATAATCGATGACCTCAATAAGTCAACCACAAAACATAATTATGATGAAAGTGGTCCTATCCTAGATATAGAGAGGAACAAAAAAAACTTATTACATCTTCCAATGTGATCCTAAAAATTAAACATGCTAGCATACATCATCCCAAGTCACCAACAAGGAAATGTGTAGAAGAAAAGTGTAGCACACTACTAGTCGGCCCAAAAAGCACATCTTCTAACTAAATTTGCTCAATGCAGTTCTCAAAATGATAGGGTAGGACCCAAACACATATTAACACAATCTCAATTGTTGGTACAAACCCCCAAGTAAATAGCGCAAGAAAGAGAACAAGCCCTATTGGCCAGACATCCACAAATAACCCAAAAAACCAACTCAAACAATATGAAGAACCAAAGAGATCAATCATTGATGTATTTACCATAAAGAAATGTTCCATGAATGTCAAAAAATAATTCCATATACTTCTTTTTCACTGTCATGCCAAAAATAGCTATGGAAAACCGAACATAACTAGAAAACTTCATCTTGGAAGCTTAGAAGACAGTCACGAGACAAAACATTTACAAACTAACTTGCAATAAAATTCATCACATAAAAGTAGAATTGAGACACTACACAAACACTAAAAGTATATCCACCAAGTTGCAAGTACAAAAATACCAATATAGAGAAATGCAGAGCATTTTTTGAACTAGTTTTGAAAGGCAACCAAACCACCAGCCCACTGCAATTACTAAAGACCTCCTTGGCAACACTAGTGACTTGAAAAGATAGGAGTGCAATATCGATAGAACAAAAACAATGAATCCTAGATTTCAAGACCATATCTTAAAAGTCGAAGGAATGCGGAGCATTCTCCCAAATAGTCATCAAAGTAACTTCCTATAGCAAAAATTTCTACCAACATTCAGAGACTAGGACATCTTTGTAGAAACATATACTCCCTTAGGAAATATGAGAGAGCATACAACATAATAAATACCATAAAAAACATATTCAAAATGTCAACATTAATTCTAAATTTCATCTTAATACTTCTAATACTCATCTTAATGCTTTTGATCGTCATCTTAATTCTTCTAATCCTAATCTTAATTATCACCATGATATCATCTTTGCTGAAAAAAAATATACTCAATACAACCTTAATTGAGATAAAAAAAGGCATGACATCCAACCATGAACATCAATAATATCACTATTAGTACATCATCATAGTAACCATCAACATACAAATGTAAACACCAATGACAACCTAAACTAAGTGTTTACATCAATGAAAAACAAAATTCAGTGTTGACATCAATGACAACCTTAGGTAGCATATACACAATAATCAACCCCTTTGGTATTGATGACAACGCACACCTGCTTATTCTCCCCCTTTGAAATCAAGGAGAAAGAGAAAAGCTCTTTACTTAAATCATAACCACATTCTCAACAACTGAACTTCTCCTTCAAATAATTATACATGCTCCCCCTATTATCAACAACCAACTAACCAAATGCCTACTTCCCATAAGAGTTAGGTCACATCAATCTAGGAGAAAAGGATATGACATGAATTTATCCCCCTAGATGGATGCATTATCTATGCATCTAGTTAGGAGGGGCAGTGACCTGTAATTTCTACTACAGATACTCAAAAGTATCCCTTGAAAGCACCTTAGTGAAGATGTCTGCAATCTGATCCTTAGTAGGAACATAGTCCAATCTGACTTCCTTTTTTGTAGCCTTCTCTCTTAGAAAGCAATATTAGATAGAAATATGTTTGGTCCTTGAATGTATCACTAGATTCTTGGAAATTTTTATTGCACTAGTATTATGACACAATATGGGAATGGGTTCATTATACACCACATTTATATCCTTCAAATTCTGATTCATCTAAAACACCTGGGTGCAGCAAGATAGTGTAATAATATACTCAAATTTTGTAGTGGATAAGCACACTGAGTCTTGCTTCTTACTAAACCAAGAGACCAATTTGTCTCCTAAGAAAAATACACTTCCACTAGTTCTTTTGTGGTCATCTACACATACTACCCAATTAAAATCAGTGTAAGCATATAAAGAAAATTTATCATCCTTCTTATACCAATAACCATAATCTAGAGTTCCCTTCAAATATTTGAATATTCCTTTTACTAACTTATCATGAGTTTGCTTAGGATTAGCTTGATATCTGGCAACCAAACATATTGCATACATAATATTAGGTCTAGAAGTAATCAAGTACAATAAACCTCCAATCATAGACCTATAAAGAGTCTGATAAACCTATAGTGACTCATTAGCCTTGCTCAAGTAACAACCGGTAACCATAGGAGTACTTACATATTTGGAATCCTCCATGCCAAAATTATTCAGCATCTCTCTAACATACTTAGCCTAAGAAATTATGATACCATCATCTAGTTGAAAAATTTGAAGCCTAAAGAAGAAAGAAAAATCACCAATCATGGACATCTCAAACTCTTTCTGCAAACCTCTTACACATATTATCATCCAACAATTCTCTGACTGAAAATTCACCATCAATAATTCATTGTAGGAAAATTCACCACCACCAAAAATTCACCGCCAGGGAAAATTAACCACCAAAAATTTATGCAATTAATTTTTTTTGCGGTGAATTGTCATGGTGGTGAATTTTCCTGTGGTGAATTGTTGGCGGTGAATTTTCCTTCGATGAATTGCTGGCGATGAATTTTCCGTATGCCCATGAACATATACAACAACTATAAAAATATTGTCTTCCTCCATCTTAATGTAAAGATTACTATCTGTGGTACCTTTCTTGAAACCTTATTGAGTTAAGTACTTATCAAACCAAGCATACCAAGATCTTGGATCTTGCTTGAATCTATACAAAGCCTTCTTGAGTCTCCACACCATGTTTGGATCTTTGGATAGTTGGATACCATCCAGTTTCTCAAAGTAGACCTCTTCCTATAAATCACCATTCAAGAAGGTTGACTTGATGTCCATTTGATAGACATTGAAATTCTTGTGAGCAACAAAGGAAAGAAACATCTTGATTTCCTCCATTCTACCTATCATATCAAAGTCTCCTCAAAATCAATACCTTCAACTTATGAATAACTCTTGTATATGCATAAAATTGGTCATGTCTAATTAATCCTCGCATTTAATTAAATATTTATTATTTAATTAATTCCTCTAAAGTCCTCTACATATCATGATTAAATTTCATTAATTTAATTATATTGTTTATTCACTTTATTCTTCCACCTTAATTAAATAAATTCATGTTATTTAATTATCACATTCATATGCCTACTTAATTAATTAAATAAATGCCCTTTATTTATCTTAATTAATTATCTCCTTTTGAATTTACTTAAGTCTTTTGATTTAATTAAATTTAAATATTTCCTTTCTTCTATTCAAATCTTTCTTCTAATTAATTAAATATTTTATTTAATTAATTTCATCCACATGTCATTTCATAAAAAATTAATTAAATATCTTTATTTAATTAATATTCTTCATATCTTTTCAAATCATAATTAAATATTTTATTTAATTATGAAATATTTTTATTATTTCTCAAATCTTGATTAAATGATCATTTAATTAAGAAAAATCTCCATGTCACCCATAAATAAATAATTGAATTTATAATTCATTATTTATCTTCTTAAAATCTTTCCAAAATATTCTAAAAGGATGATTTTTTTTATTATCGCATCTTATCTCTTCCATGAAAGAGGAAACAAATCCTGCTTTCTGTTTTTCTTCTATTTTTCTCTCCAATCTTCTCCATCTTCAACTGTTTGATCTGCTAGGATTATCACAACTGTTGATCGCATTAGCCAATCAGAAGCTTTCAAAAACTCTATAAATACCCCTACAAATACAAGCATTGGTTACACACACACATGCATTAGAAATAGGTGATTAGCATTTTAGCATTGTTATTATCAATTTTAGCATTCATATCATTTCATAATTCTAGTTTCTTTTAACAACATTCATAACATGTTAATTGTATCTTAGCATTGCATGCATTCATTCTTTAATCTCGTTCTCTAGGAAGACTGTTTGTTGAGCCTAGCACATGATCTGAGAGCAAGTTGGAATCGACAAAAATAATGGAGATAGAGGAAAATGGGATGTCATTGAAGGAGCTATTGTTTTAAGAGTTTGTTTGTCTTTTAATTAGTTTCTTTCAATATAATGTTGCATTGGTGTGTCTTGATTTGAATCTATGTTTATTTATACACATAAAATTGATCACACATTTTTGGCGCCCACCGTGGGGCCTTTGCCCCATTTTTGACATCTACTTGTAGGGTTTTTGACAGGATTTCACATTTTGGAGTTTTGATTTTCAGAAAAAATCATGTTTTAGCGCATCGCTGGGTTTCTTTAGCACATCCAGGGTTTCGTTTAGCGATTTTGGAGGTTTTTCGATGCATCTGGGAACTGTTTCAGCGCATCTAGGGAACAAAATAGTGCATGCATTTAGCTCACTCCATCAAAAGTTTAAAAAAAAAAATTGCATTATCAGATTAGCACATTTAGGATTTCTTTTAGCGCATTTAAGGTTTTCTGCAGCGCTTATGAGGTTTGTTTTAGTGCATTGACTATTTATTTTAGCGCATATGGGTGATCTTTTAGCGCATGCAGGTTGTAACTAAACAAAATTCTGAGTCTGATGCCTTCTGCAGACAAAACTTTTTCTAGTTAAAAAGAAGCAACCCTAGGGTAGACACAACAATTTAAAATGAACCAATCCTAGGATAGACATGGAATTTAAAAAGAAGCAATCCTAGGGTAGTCACCACACATTGATTTTGTGGTTAAAATGAATCCCATGCTTGTTGTGAAGCAAAATATTCACATAGATTAAATCATTGTCATTTGGGCTTTACAAAGAACACTGTCTACTTTGTCTACGGCAATAGGTCTATGCTCTCCCCTTAACTGGGTGATTAGAATACTAGACTTTCCTTTTCAATTTCTGCAATTTTAATGCTTTATTACATCCTTTAGAGGGCCTGATCTTTTGGGAAAACGTACTCACCCAAGAGGAATGACCCAAGTAGGTTCAAACCAAAGCCAGGTTATTCCACCCCACTATAAAATTTAAAGCAAATCTGGGGAAACCCACTTTTCCCGGTAGTGTGCAAGATAACCATCCCCAACGCCTTTGTTCTAAAGGTTGGGAGGTCTCCTGAGGGAGTTTATTATTGCCACACCAAATGGAAAACCTTACTACGAACCTAGTGTAGTAGCCAACCATGTCAGTTTCCAAACATCCTAATAATCACAGTGCAATGGGAGGGAAGAATTTTCCCCCAAGACACTCACCATATAATTGCCAAGGACCATTTGCTTAGGGGATTTGGTATCCACTTTCGTCACTCTGAGTACGCGCCTGAAAAAAAAACACAGGCGCCCCCTTTAGGGGTGACACGGTTGTGTGAGTTGACACAGTTCTAAGATGTGGGTTATGGTTATTATGATGACCTACTTGAGTACTAAGAGTGAGTTTGCTTGAATTGTGTGTTATGTGCAAAACCTGTGAAAACACTTTTTGAAAACATTTTTTAAAATACACTTGATGTTTAGTATAGGGCTTAAAAAGAACTATTTTCTGAGTGTGCTATGTTTTCAATCACATTAATTTAGATAAAATATCATCCAAAATGAACATGCAAAATTTCAGCTGAAATTACTCAAAAAACTATTCAGAAAACTGCCTTGGAAAATTGTTTTAGCACATCTAGGGTATATCTTAGCTCCTATGCAGTCTTTTCTAGTGCATCCACTGGTTAGTTTAGCACATTTAGAGCTTATTTTCTCACATTGAGTATTTTAGCGCATAGGTTGAATATTCTGTAAACAATTTTTTATCACTGTCAAAACATTTTTTTCTGTAGTGCATTTGAGACATATTGTAGCCCATCTTAGGTCTGCTATAGCGCATTTGACTATTTCTCTAGTGCATATTCCTATTTCTGCAATGCATATAGGGCATAGAGTAGCACATCTGTCACTTTCTAGAATTGTTACTTTTGATAGATTTGAGTTTGTAACATCTTCAGTCCAGTAGCATCTTGACATTTTTCCCATGCTTAGAGAGTGGAAATCAACTAATTTTTTTAGGAAATCGATTTCCAATAGGATCAAGAAACCCAAGAAACATCTAGGTTACAAGAAAACCTTGTAATGAAGGAAGTTTTTGTATAAAATTTGAAACATCTTGTTCTATTACCATGAGTTTCTCCATAGAAACTAGTATTTTGCTAGGGGATTTATTGATAAGTACGTTGTAGAGCCTTTATATTCACAAGCCTATTTCCAGAGAAGAGCTCTATCACGACGACACAATTGCAATCAACCTCTCAACTTTGATTATCTACCACAACCTTCTATTGAATATCCAACACGTCCCAATCAAATCCTTCAGTGAGTTTAATTAGGCTATTTGATATACTTATCATTCTTCAAAAACAAGGATCAAATCTTAAAAGTGCACCTTTCAAACAAATTTTTGATTATTGATACAACTTCCCCAACAATATTCTGACATCCTTTATCATTACAAGCCACAATCAAGAATTAGGAACATCTTTGATCATATCATAAAATTTTCATCTTATTAGATCAAAACATCATCATTTTTGCACTTATCAAACTTTAATCTAAGTCTAGAAGAACATTTCAAAATCATATGCCTATTTTTACAAGATCTCAATACAATAAGCTGAAAGAGGACATTCAACAAGAAGATCATACTCAAAAAACTCAAGAAGAAGGTGAGAGTAGAAATCCCTTTTATAGTGTGAGTCGTAATCCCCTTTTTGACAACAACATGGATAAAAGAGAAAAAAAATCTATTCCCTTTCAACAGAAACATGAGTAGAACTCCCGTAGATAGTGATGATGAATGAGATGAAGAACTTCACCTTAGAGAAGTTGGGCAAGATCCCAAATTTCAAAAATCCTTAGAAAATATTTTAGAGCGCAACAAAGAGAAATATTTCCTGTATTTGGCTAACAAAGGAGCTAAATTGCCTCATGATTTTGATACTGAGAACTTAAAGAAAAGTCTTGATGAAACACCCTTGTCTGATCTTAGTGCCTTGTCTCAACAAATTAAAGCACTACAAGGAAAAATTAAAGACATACAAGGGGGAACCACAATGAAGAAATATGCTCTTGATGATATTTTTCCTTATCCTTTTGATCATAGTCTTAACATGATCCCATTTCCCAAACATTGCGAAGTTCTAAATTTTGATCCTTATAATGGGAAAACGGATCCAATCAATCATATTAGAGACTTTCAAAATATTACTTTAGAGTTTTCCCCCGAGGACACATGATGCATTTGTTTCCTAGGAGTCTTGGAGGCCAATCTATGGAATGGCAATCAAAAATCACACCGCCTGTCAAGACATTTGAGGAATTGATTAACAAGTTCATATCATAATATTCCTACAACATACAACATCAAATAACCATGATTGATCTCTGTAAGGCTAAACAAAAACCTGGTGAATCATTCATTACATTTCTTCAGAGATGGAGAAGATTGTTTGCTAGATATCCATGTCATGTTCCTGAAAAGGAAAAGATCACCACTTTCATAAACAACTTAGATCAAGAGATGAGATATCATCTTAATCTTCATTGTCCTCCCTCTTTTCAGAAATTGATTGAAAATTCCACCACCATTGAAAGTTCCTTAATCCATAGAGGGATAATAAAACTTGATAAGGACAATCCTAGCTCTTCAAATCACCACAACAACAACTAAAAATATAATTTTTGGACTCACAACAGAAACATGGTAAATGATGGTGTTGTAGATGCAAATCATGTCTCGACTAAGCCATTTGTTCTTAGTACTCCAAGTGCTCCTCGCAACAATAACTATAAGAACGTCAACTCTATCGCAAATCAAGGAAACAATCCTCCTCCTCTGTGGAATAATGTGAATAAAAAATTTACTCCCAATCAAGGGAATTCCAACAATCAAGGTTACTGGGGAAACAATAACAATGCCTCGAACACAAATCCACAACAATCTTCATTCTTCTCTAGCAGAAGAACTTTTACTCCACTGGGTCAATCTTTAGAATCTTCATTCAAAGAGTTGATGGCTAAAAATTCTCTTACTTTGCTGCCTCAATGTAACTACGAACCCAGTGTGAAGCCACCATCATGGAATGATGCATATTATTGTGACTATCATCGGTGCAAGGGCCATCACATGAATAATTGTCAAGCCTCGAAGAATGTCGTTCAAGACTTAATAAAAAATGGCACCGTCACAATAGAAGGACACCAAAAATCAAACAAAGACCACCAAGCATTTTGCAACCCTTTTCCCAACTATCAAAAGGGTGAGTCTTCTGGAAAAAGTGTGAATCATATCAACAATAATATAATCAACCATATCTACACTGACGACGAGTAGGTCAATGTTATAAAAGTTAAGGAAAAAAAGGAATATAGATAAGTCAATGCAACAATAAGGGCACAAGCTAAAGTTGTCTTAAGAGGTGCTTCTTCAAAATACACTATTCCCTCACCTCAACATCAATATGACTTAGTCAATGAACTTTGAAAAAATCCTGCTCATATTTCTATCTTAGAACTCCTAAATATTTCCCCAACACACAAGGAGATTCTAGAAAAGTCCCTCGTTGAAACAATTGTATCCATTGATCTGGATGTGGACCAATTTCAAGCCATGGTAGGACACTTGTCCTCACCCACATGCCTCTCATTCTCTGAAAAAGATGGCATTTCCATAACTCATCCCCATAATTCATCGCTATACTTAGAAGTCATGATCCACAAATTTCGTGTTAGATGCATCCTAATAGATGGATGGGATGGGTTGAACATATGTACCATGAAGCTAGTTCAGGCTTTAGGATTTTCTAAGGACTCCATTGATCCCAGAAGAAAGATTAAAATTAAAGCCTACAATGATGAGGAAAGAGCGTCCAAGGGGTTAATCATGCTGCTAATCAGAGTGGGACCTAATATCAAGAATACTTTCTTTCAAGTATTAGACCGTGGTCTTGCATACAACATCTTGTTGGGTCATCCTTGGATCCATGAAATGCAAGCTATCCCATCCACATATCATCAATGTCTTAAGTTTCCTTATGATGGACATGAGATCATAATACTAGTTAATAATTCAAATAGTCAAACTTGTGCCAACATCAAAGCTACTCAAGATACTTTGGTTCCCAACAACTGAGAAGATCTTACTAGTGCTTCTTTCAAAGTTGATACATAAATCAGTCAGTTAACCAAATCCTTTGATAAGCAACTACAGTTAAAGTAAAATGGAGTTGGGGAGTACTCTCTTTGTCTTGCTAATCTTCCTACATCGCCTCAGTCACATGGGAAACCTTCTATCACACAACAACAATTTGTAGCATCAACCTCAACGTAACCACTAATAGAGCCAAGTACAAAGTTTAATGAACAATTTATCAAAGAAAAATTCCCCATGAAAGATCCAGAGGATAGAGAAGTTCTAAGTTGGCTCTATAAAGATGAAGATGAAATAGTTCTCAATGTCAAAATACCAACTAACCAATATGGTAAAGGGTATTCAATCATGCAGAAGATTGGCTATGATGGTAATGGTCCTATTGGAAAGAGAAAAGGAGTAGTTGAGCCTATTCACCTTCCAGGACTTGCTACAAAAGATAAAGCAAGACTAGGCTATGATACTAACTCAAAAGAAAGAACATCCAAGTAGTTGCATGATACTGTCCTCACATTGCAAGAGGGTTCTGATACAAGAGAAGCATGTTTGAAAACAATTCAGAATTTCATGGATAATAACTCTGACACAAACTCTAGTGAATATGAATGGGACACCATTTACAATGATGAATTCTGGAGGGACACAAAGATTGATTTGATACACAAGTATACCCCAACTCTAATTGAAGGTAAGGGTTAGGATCCCAACTGCGAGGATTTGAACTACAAGGTGACTGTGATTCTAGTGATACCAAGTTAGATTTAAATGAACACGACTATTGTGAGAATAGTATCATCATTGATTCACCTCATACCTCGGATCCTACAGAGAAATCCGTTATGACCATAACCATAGCCAATTTCACGTAGCCTAATGATTTGTTACCTCTGATCCATCCTGCTCTCATTGACTGGGATCTATCCGAACCTATCAATATACCTATGTTTCCAAGCAATGAATCTATCATGAACTTCCTTTCCGTAGATGACACAAATGATTGTTGCACTAGCAATTTTTAGCATAAAGTCTTTAATTAGGAGAGTGTCAAGTCTCCTAGCTACAAAAGTAAAAATAAAAAAGAAAGATCTAATGGTGAAAACCATAATTTGGCAGTGTTAGATCAAACAAAAGATAAAACAAAGAGCGTATCAGATGGTGAAAACCTTTTTAAGGCACCAAATGATGGGAAGCTTGACACTCTCGTGGAGCACTATCATGAGGGATTTCCTATCTTGATTGAGCCTACAAAAGAGGTTAATCTTGAAACTACAGAAAAACCAAGGATTCTACAGTTAGTTGCGTTAATGACAGATAAAGAAGTACTAGAGTTCATGAAATTTCTAAAAGAAAATCAAGTCAACTTTTATTGGTCTTATGTAGACATGCTAGGTCTTTATCCTAATCTCATAATGCATCATTTGTTCGTCAAACTAGGAGTTAAACCTGTGAAACAAAAAATTAGAAAGATGCATCCTCATGTTGCACTATTGGTTAAAGAAGAACTCAGAAAACTCCTTGATGTGGGATTTATAAAATCAATCGACTACGCAGAATGGATCTCCAACATTGTTCCTATATCCAAGCTAGACAGAAGTGTTAAAGTGTGCACAGATTTCAGAGATCTTAATAAAGCATGTCCTAAAGATGACTTCACACTTCCAAACATCGATACTATAGTTGATCTGATAGCTAGCCATGCCATGTATTCACTAATGGATGGTTTTTCTGGTTACAACCAAATCAAGATTACACTTGAAGACCAGGACAAAACAACTTTCACATGTCCATGGGGGACTTATTTTTGGAACATCATGCCTTTCGGTCTAAAGAAAATTGGGGCTACATATCAAAGATCCATGACTATAATTTTTCATGACATGATTCACACATTCATGGAAGATTATGTAGATGATATACTGGCAAAGTCATACACAAGAGAAGGACATCTTGAAGTATTTTCCAAAAAATTTCATGGTTGGAGAAGTTCAAAGTTCACCTCAACCCCAAGATATGTGTTTTTGGGGTCACATCTAGAAAACTCTTGGGATACATAGTGTTAAGAAAGGGAATTGAAGTCGATCTTGCCAAGGTGCAAGCAATCATGGAAATTCCTCCACCAAGGAATATCAGTTAGTTGAGGTCATTACAAGGATGACTTCAATCTATATGAAGGTTCATCGCACAACTGGTAGATAAAAGTCTACCTTTCACACATCTATTACATAAGAATGTTCCTTTCAAATGGGATGACAAGTGTGAAATGGACTCTCAACAAATCAAGTAGTACTTAATGAACCCACCGGTTCTAATACCACCAAATCCAGAAAAACCTCTAATCTTATATATTGCTGCAACATAGACATCTTTGGGGGAATTATTAGCACATGAGGACTCTACAAGAAAGGAATGTGCAATTTATTACATCAACTAAATGCTCAGAAGTCATGAACTCAACTACACTTTCATTGAGAAGGCTTGTCTAGCAGTAGTCTTTTCCTAACATAAATTTTGGCACTACATGTTAACTCATATAATCAATCTTGTTGTAAAGATTGATCCACTCAAGTATCTACTCAACAAGGCTACATTAACAGGAAGGTTAGCAAAATGGGTTATGATCCTGAGTGAGTTTGACATCAACTATGTTGATCGCAAAGTAATCAAAGGAGAAGTTATCACTGATCAACTAGCTAAAGCACCACTACAAGTAGAGAATCCTCTGCACATTGAATTTCTAGATGCTGATGTCTTCACTATAGAATCTAAACAACCATGGTCATTATACTTTGATGGTTCTTTCACTCAACATGGATTGGGGTTAGGCATACTCTTTGTCACCCCTCAAGGACATACCATTCCTCGGTCATATAGGCTAATGTTTCCATGCACTAACAACATAGCCGAGTATGAAGCTTTAGTCACTGGACTCAAGATAGCATTGGAATGGAGGATAAAAAAACTACAAGTTTATGGTGACTCACAGTTAGTTATTAATCAGATCAATGATGATTATCAGACTAAAGATGAAAAAAAATTGCCATATAAGATGATGGTTAATGATTTCAAGAAGTACTTCATGGATATCAAGTTCATACAGATTCCAAGACTTGATAATAAAGCAATTGACGCCATGGCCACAATTGCATCATTATTGCAACTCCCAGAAAATTAGGCTTGCTATGAATTTCTGGTGGAACAATCATTTATGCCTGTTTATGACACCTGAAAGCCAAATCATTTGACACTTAGTAGGATTTGATTCAAATTGGTATGGAAAGATTTATGCCTACCTAAAAGATAACATCTTCCCACTTGACTTATCCTCAAACCAAAAGCACAACTTTATCCACCAATCCTCTCGCTATACTCTTATTGCTAACACCCTTTATCGCTGCGGTCTTGATGGTACTTTACTTCGATGTCTTGAACATGATGAATCTGACAAGGCTTTACAAGAAGTTCATGGTGGCATTTGTGGTACTTATTCAAGTGGACTGACCTTATCCAAGAAATTGATTAGAATGGGTTACTAGTGGCTGACAATGGAGATGGAATCATTCACTTTTGTGAAGAAGTGCTCTAAATGTCAGATACATTGAAATCTCATCCATGCACTAGCACATGAACTACAACCATTCACGCCAACCTAGTCATTCTCTCAATGGGGGTTAGATCTAGTTGGCAAGATTCATCCTTCATTGTCGAATGGACATAAGTTCATCATCATAGAAATAGAGTACTTTACCAAGTGGATTGAGGCAATACCTCTCACTAAGGTTACTGACAAACAAATCTCATTGTTCATACTCAACTATATCATTTGTTGGTATGACATTCCCAACTCCATCATCACAGATAATGGACAACCATTCAAGAATCAAGATTTTGATGAACTTTGCGAGAGATTCTATAGTCAACACAGATATTCAACACCTTACTATCCACAAGGGAATGACCAAGCAGAGGCCTCAAACAAGACTATATTGAAAATTTTGAAGAAGACTGTGAATGATGCCTGGAAAGATTGACACATTCAACTCAATCCCGCATTATGGGCCTACAGAACTAGCATTAGAATGCCAACAGGAGCAACACCATATGCTCTTTTCTATGGAGCAAAAGCCATATTACCTCTAGAGGTTGAGATTCCATCACTTAAGGTATAATTGAAGGGTCTCACAATAAATGATGAATACATAGTTTCTCAATTGCAAGAGCTGGAACTCCTAGATGAGAAGAGACAACAAGCAACTGATCATTTGAAAGAATATCAATAGATAATATCTTGTAGCTATAATCATAGAGTCAAGCCATGTACCTTTTAGGTTGGTGATCTGGTTTTGAAGGAAAACCCACACAATCAACAAGACAGAGAGAAGAAAGGAAAGTTTGAACAAAATTGGTTGGGTCCTTACATGGTTATCACAGTCTATGGTTTAGGAGCCGACAAGTTGTCAATGCCAGAAGGGGACTTGTTTGACGAAACCATCAATAACATGCACCTAAAGAAGTATTATGTTTGAAGCAGTTATCATCATCCATAAATGTCCTGAGAAAAAATCATAAAAAATAGAAAAAGTCCTAAAAAATTCATAAAAAATAGAAAAAGTCCTGAAAAAATTCATCAAAAATAGAAAAAGTCATGAAAAAATTCATAAAAAACAAAAAAAATCCTGAAAAATACAAAAAAAAAAATTCTTGAAAAAAAAAAGAAAAAAAAGAAAAGAAAAATACAAAAAAATAAAAAAGAAATCAGAAAAATGCAATAAAGATAGATAGTGAAAATTTGGCAAACATATGCTATTTTTAGCTCTCCATCTATTAGTTCATGTTCAACACTTAGCTTCTCAGCCTTCATTTCATGTATCTTTTCACCATCATCTTAGGGCCATAACAACATCATACGGTCATCATTTTCCTAGAGCAATAACGTCTTACCATGGCTTGATTGTTGTACATATTCATTTTAGCAAGTTGTGCCAATACTAGGGGAAAATGTTGACAATACTGGGGGCAACCAACTTTCAAGTTCTACCAAAACATCTAGACAATGACATAAAATCCAATCAAATGAACAAACAATCAAATCACATAAACAACTCTCCAATCATTGATCCATATCATAATAGTTTTCAACAAGTACCATATCAAAACTCCTGGATGATCTAAAATATGAATAATGTTTGGAATAGCAGTATTATATTTTGAACAATGGTTGTTTGATTTTTGATATCATCCCTTTGGAGCACACTCGATGATGTACTGAACTACAGTAGCAAGGAAAGAGAATGATTTTTCTCTGTCTGTTGTCTTGAGGTTAACTATCAATCTGGTGCAAATATGTCGCGAGACATGATTTCCAAAGCATATCATTGATGATAGTTCCAAATTTGCATCAGAAAGTGGTTAATCTTTGTCTATTTATGCAAGAAATGCTTAGGTCATCTCAGTTCAATTATACCTCGATGCTTGTGTTCACTTGCTATATCAAAAATCATGAAAGTTGTACTCAGGTCATCATTGGTGCTAATTTCCCCTCTGATGCTTGTACATACTTCCAACATTTTAAATGCTCTATGATGATTCAAGAAAGCTAACAAAGGGCTCAACAAATGGTTGGTTTCATTTAGTTGCATTTCATTTATATCATTGTACATATCTGCATACTGGGTTTGCATCAGAGTTTTGAAAGGCTGGACAAAAACATCAACGGTTGTCATGTCTCTTTGGACTATTTGTGGAGGACATTCAGACATTTGTTTCATTATCATCTTTCATCTTTATCATCATTTCATTAATCATTATCATTTCATCTAGGTCATGTACATATCATATAGTTTATCATTCATTCTCATATCATTTCGATCCTTTAGCATTTATTTATCCATCATTATGCATTATCATGACATTTATCATTTATTTTTCATATCATATAATTTCATTGCATACCATTGATCATTTCATTTTATATATCATTTAGATCCTTTATCATTTCATATCATTCATTTATCCATTAGATATTTCATATCACTTTCATTTTCATATTATTTACCATCTTCATATCATTAACATCTTACTTATCATCTTTATATCCATTTCATTTTCATATTTTATCTTTGTGTCATCATTTCATAATCTATTTCATTTCACTTATCATACATCTCATTTTCATTGTCATTTCATCTCATTTCATTACATTCCATTACATATCATTTATCATCTTATCATACATCTCATTATTATTAATCATGTTCATTTCACTTTATACCATTATTTATATCATTTATCATTTGTCACATTACATTCCTATCATATCTTTAATCATCTATCATTCTCATATCATTTATATATCATGCCATTTTTCACATAGCATTTGACCCATATCATGTATCATTTCATATCATTTCCTAATTCATATACACATTACAAATTCATGATGCATTTCATAAACACAACATCCACTTTCCATCCCATCATCATTATTTATTGCATTTGAAAAATCCAAAAAAAAAAATTCCATCCATACATTACAATTCCACATCATTTGCAAAACATTACATTTTTCATAAACATATCATATATCCCATGGCATATTTTCATAATCACATCATAAGTTATCCACCTACATGAAATCATTAGTACACATCACAAATCGTCATCCTAAGCATACCATGAATCATCCTACATCACAAGTTAGGCATTAAATTATCAAAGGCATTACAAATCCATCTCATAAAATATACAAACAAATGCATATCCATATCATCATCACATCAAAAATGCACATCATCAAAAAACTCATCGCTGCTGCATATCATCGCTCATCAAAAAAATACATACAAATGTCCAATGTCCAATGAAACTAAAAAGTATAGAGAGATACATGAGATATGATAAAAAAAATGTACATGCTCCAAAAATGATATAAATGTGTGAAGTACATCAATAATACTGCATCAATCAACATCACATATCAAGGCTAGGTGGTTGAGCCCCCTAATGGAGTTGGTCTAGAGGACGATGGCCTGCCACTACCCCTTGTGTCAGGATCATGTCGAGGCCCTGTGACCTCTCTGCCATGTGTCGTAGTCTATGATATGCTCCTAGATCTACTGTGGGACTGAGGGTAAGGCTCTCTGTGGTCGGGAGGGCACAACTCATATTTAATCTGATAATGCTTAGCCTCCCTAGCAATCTTGAATCCCTCTATAATGTCCTCTCACAAAGATGCACTCTCAACAGTTCCCATGAGTCTCTGAGCTATGCCCTCTGCCTCTACTGCCCTCCGTTTGAAGGAATCTCTCTCTGCTATCAATTGGGCCACCTGTGGGTCTGGGGTAGGAGGAGGTTCCTGTGCTTGTAACTGCACTACCAAACTCTGAGCCTGAGCCAACTAACTTTGCAACTATGACTACTGCCTCTAAAGCATTTGTACCTGGGCCTGCAGAGTAGCTATCCACGCCTACTGCATTGTACAAGAGACCCTATTCACTGTCCGTCGTCTAGTACCATACCTCGGCCTCTGCATGATCTGAGCACTACCCAATATGTCTATCCTCTACCTCACTAGCCTTTTATCATCCCCTCTGCCATCTCTGCTGTCATCCCCACCACCATCATCTGAGCTCTCCTCATCTCTACTCTCCTCCTCCTCATCCCCTCTACCCACCGCTTGCTCTCCCCCTGCCACATCCTCCCATTTCCTACCCCCTGGCTGATGTGCCATCAAGATGGGCATTGACTCATTTGGACATGTAAAACAAGGGAATGTATGTGTGTGGAAATAAGCCAAGTACTCATTCGACATCCTTGCATCAGTAATATCTGGCCTGTAAACTCATACCTTGGGCTGTAAACTAGTATACTCTATATAAACCACCTGATATAAAATGCATGGCCCCCATCTAGTATCATCCTTGCATTTCCCATAGTGCACAATGCCCTGAGGCATCCCCTACGTATAACCATACTGTCTCTGCACTTGTAATGCCAAAAATCTCTCTATAATGAATGAGGTCTACCCTATCAGATACCGGGGCATACATACAAATGGCATCTCCAGATGATCAATATCCCACGCATCACAATCCGTGTATGGCCTCCATATAACTAAATCTATATCATCAAGAATTTGTCACTAGTACTCCAACTTGCCTAGCTTGGGCTAGATAAGTGCACTAGAATATGCATACACATATGGCTTGCCTGGTGGCCTCACTCTAGGAAAAAGTGGTCTCGTAATAGCTATATGCTCCCATGCCCAGATCTGGAGCAGGGTAACACCACAAGATAAACTGGATGACCCTCTATATACTACCTGATGTAGGTCATGATTTAAATAAGCTAACATGCAGCTCCCCCATGCATATCTCCACTGCTGACCTATCATTAGCTCAAGGATCCCCCCCACCCAACTGATAATCCCTTTGACTATTGATCCTGAAAAAGGAAGCCTCTAATGAATGCACCTAAAATGGTAGGTAAGACCGGATATCCCCTCAAATCTGCCCATGGCACCCAGTACCCTGCTATCTAAGCATCCCCAAACACCCTCCTGAGTGCATCTATACCACCTAGCTCCTTGTGATCATAAACCACAAGACAACCTACCATTGGAATCCCCAAAATCCTGTATACATCCTAAGGGGTCACGGTCATCTCACCCGTTGACAAATGAAAGGTGTTATGCTCTGAATGCCACCTCTCTACTAGTGCGGTCAACAGTCCCTTGTTGACCTGAATCAGAGGCATCGACAATAAAGGTCCCAACCCACATCCCACTATCAACTGAACATCTACCGATGCCAGATCTTGTATTTGATCCCAACTTATAGGGAAGCGCTCTCTGATTTGGAAGCTTTTGAAAACCTCCTATTTTTGTTCATCACAAGGACAATCAATTAGACTCATATCATCAACTCATATCAATGTGATCTATTTACTTCACATCATCCAAATCAATCATACTCATATCTATCTATCAATGACCCATCTCAGTGAACGATGTCAAGTGCTCTATCTAAGTAACTCATATCATGAAATCAATGCTAAATCTATCTATCTAAATATCAAATCAATCTATTCTATCATCATTTACTATTTGTTTTCTTTTTCAAGAGAGAAAATTTATTAACAATCAAATCATCTTCCTATTTGTATTTCAGCCACGAATGCAAATATGTTTTCATTCTACTATTTGTATTTCAATCTACTATTTATTTTCTAACACAGAAAGAAAATTTATCAGAAGTCATATCAATCATCTACTCTTTGTTTTCTAAAACAAAGTTATCAGACAACCCATCAATCAGTCTACTCTTTGGTTTTCATTTAATGGAAACAAATTTATCAGTTATCTACTCTTTGTTTTTCTTATTTTCGGGAAGCAAAGTTATCAATTCATCATCAAATTTTCTCTCATTTTTATCCATATTAGCATGATGACAAGACAATTTATCTATCTAATTACCAATGAAGCAATATACACCATCATTTTCATCAAATAGTGCATTCTACCTAAATTTCCTAGATATGCTAATCTGTGGCCTCTATGTGCTAAAACCTCAAATGTGCTAAAGTTCCCCCCAAATGCGCTAAATCCCCCTATGCGCCATTCTCTATCCTCAAAGTGCTAATTCATTTCTTCTATGCGCTACTTCCCTGTATGCACTAAACCCCTAAGTGTATGCGCCATTTCATCCACTTGATGTGTTGAAACCGTACATGCACCATTCTATTTCCTATATGCGCTAAACTCCCAATTTCCTATAGGCATCCTAAATGCGCTATTTTGTGTATCGCATTCGCTAAACTGCCTCTTCCCTAAAAGCACTATTATACATCCTATATGCACTAAAAGAACCTTTGAAAGCACTAAAAATCCTACTCTATGCGCTAAAACGGGATGTTCAACTCTAAATCCACGCTAGCTAAAATGCATCAAAATTCAATTAAAATCATAATTTTTAAACACAAAGAGGGTTGAATTGACTCACTAGTGGTCCATATGCAACTGGTCTTTGGTATCAGCGGGCCCACTCGAATCTATGTCGATGGTATCAAATATCCATCTCACCAAGTCAGCGTCAGAGCACAAAATCACTAAAGTCAAAAGGTGAAAATGACTTGCCCTTTTTACTCCTTTTACCTTTTAAAGGTCAAACAATGTGCGTTTCTGTGGCATTTTATTCTTATTTTTCTCCTTTTCTCAAACTCTGACCTTATTTTTCAAACTGGGGCATCTTTTAATCAATTATTGGGAGCTAAATCGCTCCATCCCTCTCATCATTCAAATTTCATAATCAACTCAACACTTGTCTCATCATCAATGATTTACCTCCCGAGGGGGCATCATTAATATCAGCTGTGAAAACATATCAAATTCAAATCAAAATGCATATCATATACGTTTTTTTTTTAATTAGGGGCATAATAGTTAAAATTTTTTGACCAGGGGCAAAATCAAATTCAACAAATTTCAAAAGCAGGAATATTTTCTTTGAAGCAATGCATTTCACACATCACTTCAGAGAGGGGTAAAATGTATATGCATAAAATTGGTCATGTCTAATTAATCCTGGCATTTAATTAAATATTTATTATTTAATTAATTTCTCTAAAGTCCTCTACATATGATTAAATTTAATTAATTTAATTATATTGCTCATTCACTTTATTTAATTATTTCACATTCATATGTCTATTTAATTAATTAAATAAATACTCTTTATTTATCTTAATTAATTATCACCTTTTGAATTTACTTAACTCTTTTGATTTAATTAAATTTAAATATTTTATTTCTTCTATCCAAATCTTTCTTCTAATTAATTAAATATTTTATTTAATTAATCTCATCCACATGTCATTTCCTAAAAAATTAATTAAATATCTTTATTTAATTAATATTCTTCATATCTTTTCAAATCATAATTAAATATTTTATTTAATTATGAAATCTTTTTATTATTTCTCAAATCTTGATTAAATGATCATTTAATTAAGAAAAATCTCCATGTCACCCATAAATAAATAATTGAATTTATAATTCATTATTTATCTTCTTAAAATCTTTCCAAAATCATCTAAAAGGATGATTTTTTTTATTATCACATCTTATCTCTTCCATGAAAGAGGAAACAAATCCTCCTTACTATTTTTCTTCTATTTTTCTCTCAAGTCTTCTCCATCTTCAACCGTTCAATCTGCCAGGATTATCACACTCATTGATCGCATCAACCAATTAGAAGCTTTTAAAAACTCTATAAATACCCCTACAAATTCAAGCATTGGTTACACACACACACACATGCATTAGAAATAGGCGATTAGCATTTTAGCATTGTTATTATTAGTTTTAGCAGTCATATCATTTCATAATTCTAGTTTCTTTTAACATTCATAGTATGTTAATTGTATCTTAGCATAGCATGCATTCATTCTTTAATCTTTTTCTCAAGGAAGACTGTTTGTTGAGCCTAGCACATGATCTGAGAGCAAGCTGGAATCGACAAAAAACATTGGAGATAGAGGACAATGGAATGTCATTGAAGGAGCTATTTTTTAAAGAATTTTTTTTGTCTTTTAATTAGTTTCTTCCAATATAATGTTGCATTGGTGTGTCTTGATTTGAATCTACATTTATTTATACACATAAAATCGATCACACAACCCTTACACACAAATCTCACTCTGTTCCTCATAACTTCACCATCTTCATTCAACTTGTTCTGAAACAACCACTTTGTTCCTATAACATTCTTATTAGTAGGTCTAGGAACCAATTCTCATCTTTATTATTTTCTATCCAATTCAATTCTTCTTCCATTTCCTTCTTCCATTCTTTATCTTTACTAGCATCATCAAAGGTCCTAGGCTCTAGCTTTGATAGTAAGCACAAATTCACTTCCTCACTTGATTTTGTATGCTTTCTCCTTCTTTACACACCTTCATTCTTATCTCCAATGATCTGATATGGTGAATGGTTGCTCTGAACATATTTTTCTAGAGTCTTAGTGGAATTTTCGATTCTAGTTCCTTCTCTTCTTTTTCTTCTTCTTCAATACAGGGAGGTATATCACATTTGTAAACCTCTGTCTCTTTGGAGATATGGCACAAATCTTCATCTACATTAACATTTTTGATTTCAATCATCTTTCCCAATTTCTTTTTGTAGCATCTATGGGCCTTGCTTTTTGTTGAGTAACCAAGGAAGATCCCTTCATCACACCTTGATTCAAACATTCCAAGGTCTTCATCATCTCTCCTGATGTAGCATTTGCTGCCAAAGATCTTGAAATATTTAATAATGGGGGTTCTTCCATACCATAACTCATAAAAGGTCTTAGTGCTATTGACCAGGTCAATTATACTCTGCTAAGTAGGGAGACAGTAGTGTGAACTACTTCCAATAAATTTCAAACAAATATACATCTTTCAGCATTGCCCTAGCCATCTCTTTCATAGTCATATTCTTCCTATCTACTAACCCATTCTATTGAGGGGTCTTGGGATAAAAAAATGTCTCCTAATACCATGATATTCACAAAACTTTTCAAATTCATTTGAAGTAAATTTACCTCCTCTATTGGATCTTAAGCATTTAATCTTAACATTCATTTGATTCTCAAAATTTTCTTTGAAAATCTTAAACATATGAAAAGCTTATTATTTTTCTCTTAAAAATTTAACCCAAGTAATTTTGGAGTAATCATCAACAAGAAACATGAAATACCTTTCACCCTGTTGACTCTTTGTTCTTGTAGGTCTGCATAGCTTACAGTGAATTAGCTCTTGAAATGTAAAAAAATAGGTTGTGGGTAAAAGATGGGTTTAAAATATGATGTGATGAGGGACCTATTTTCCTTTATTTCATTAGAAAATGGGATCCCCACAATGAATTGATTATCAACCCTTAGGTGAATCAACCCACAGTGAGAATATTCATATTTCCTTATGAATGAAGGACAGGGGTCAAGGTCAAACAAGACTTTTGGGAGAAAAACTAAAAATAGAAAATCGACTCCAAAATGCAATCTAATGATTAAAAATTGAAGTTGAAGATTAAACTCAATATTTGTAGAAACAAAAAATAAAATATAGATTTGAGAAGGGAAAAAACATGTGTACCAGTCACCAAAAGTGCCTTTTGGAAGCTAATCTATGACTCAGTTGCCCATGGGAAAATGGGTCCAAGTACAAGGGTTCAAACAATTTTCAGGAGCTTCTAGTGCAGATATGTAGCTTCTGATTTGTCCAAGTTTCAATGCCAAAAAATCAAAAATTTGATCTATATGTTAGATTCAATGATTTGAAAACTTTAACAACTTTGTAAATCTTGCACCTCAAAAGGTCTTCAAGTCTTCTTCAACCTAAATCTACAATCACACACAAAAGAGAGAAAAATGTTTATTTTTGGGTGAATGGGGGTTTCCTTGGTCAAACCCCATTTTGGTAATCAAACCTTGAATTAAAATAATGCATGAAAGATAGAATGATGAATGAACAAAGCTATGTTACCACAAAAACCCTTGAATGAAACCTTGATAATGGAGATCTTAGGAGATCTGCAACTTGCATGAGAGGGCTGAATTAGATGTGGATATTGACACTTGAAGTTGATGCTTTGAATGCTTGAATTTAATCTTGAAACCTACATCACAATGTTAGCTCCAAAAACATGCATGATGCAATAAGACTTTGACACGATGAATAGATATTAAATGCTGCAATAAATCTTTGATATATCTTCTCTTAAATGCTCTTGATCATTAAATTTAGCTCTTGTGAAGTGACATAAAAACTCTTCTAAATCTAGGTGAAATTTAGTGAAATGACCTTGTAAATATAGGTATGTATCCTTAATTTCCTGAAATTAAAATATCACAAGCTTACATTGAATTATGGATTTAAAAATGTTAAAATACAACCAAAAACATAATTTAAATTTAGGTTCAAAGTTCTAGGGTGGACCCATTCACCCATGGGTGAATGGGTCCCAAGTCCCTATTCCTAGAACACACATTGCTCAATGTAAAGTGTTATGTTTAGGCATTAATTATTATCAGGTTTCCCCTTCAAAAAATGTAATTAATTAGGCTTGTAAATGAATGAAAAGGATAATTAAGGCATAATTAAGCTCAATTTAATTAAGAGGGCCCAAATAAGTGTGTAAATGTAAAGGGATACATTTAACAACACTAAATTAAGGAATTATTAAGTCCATTTTGAATTAGGAGGGCCCAAACAAGTGAGAAAATGTAAAGTGTTACATTTTTCTACACTACATTTAGCCCCCACTTTAGTGAGAGGATGACCATGCATCAAACTCATACTATAGTAGACAATCAAGAGAGGTCTAATTGTATAATAGTTGGAAGGATAAGATGACAAAGGTCAAGGAGGGTGATCAAGCCCCAAGATCTAAGATCTCATGGAAAAACCAACAAGGGCACAAGGAGACACATGCCCATGTCAAGCATATATATGTATGCAATAATGACAAGATACTCAATCATACAATGTCAAAGACTCAAAGTTAGAGAAAGAGGAAGATGAAAAGAGATGGATCAAGCCTCAAATGTCCAACACAATGTGGAACACACCTTGACCTTTGGCCAAAAACATTTGCAAGTGGAACGCATTGTCCACTATGCAAACAACAATGCATGCTCACAAAAGCTAGTGAAATCCATTGTCCACTAGGTGAGCCCCCAAGGGTGGAAAATAATAGAATATTAGTAGGCCTGCTCCCATATCATACCAAATGTATACCTTCAATAAATTTAATAAGGCACCACATAATATGAACTTTGAGCTTCATAGGGCTTAGAAATCTGAGTTATGCTAAACACTTATGAACAAACAAGACACTATAGACAAGAAAAGTGCATTATGCTTGGTGGCCATGAAAAAGGGTTGTAACTTCGAGATTCACAAGGTTAGCAAGGTGTGTTGTGCTAAACACTTTTGAACAAAATGCAAATATGATAAGATATGTTCAAAGGGTTTTTGCTATAGTTATATTACAGAGCTCAAAAACATCATCATTCCCTAAATAACTCATGGAGCATGGAAGAATGACACATAGAGAGCAAAAACATAGAAAATCCTTTGGGTCAACATGGAAGAGACCTAAATTTCTTGATGCCTTGCATCATTTCCAAAAGGAAAACACAAGACAAAAGAAAATATAAAATGTTTATGACATATAGAAGAATGTAGGTACAAATAGAGGAATGAACATGAAGATACATTAAACAAAACAATAAGGGAGATCAAATTACACACATGCAATCACACAAAGAACATGAAAAATAAAATAAAGACAATAATAGTAAGGCACATGTGATTCAACATATAATAGTTCGTCCACATCCCAATCTTGTTCATCGTATGTGTAAGAGAAAAAAATAGACAAAGGGACAACATCAAGTGCCAAACTAGGACAATCACCAAGTTCAACACACAAAGAAATGATATTTTTAGGAGGATCATCATGATTGTTATCATTTAAGCTCATAGAAGAAGAAAACAATAAATTTAAATATCTCCTCATCAATTTTAGTAGTTTCATTATCATCATCCAAGTTTATTACAATAGAAGGTCTAACGATAATATAAATAGAAGAGTCTTTTTCTTTTTGTGTTCGAGGTTTATGATTTTCTTGTTTCAGTGAAGGAGGAGAAGCATCATAAATTGCTTGAGGTAAGTTCATATTTTGATTTTCTATGTTGTTCTTTTCCTCTTTTTCTTGTAACAAACAAGCAATATCATGACATCTACACCTATGCTCTCTAGCATTTTGGTTTCTTTTCATTTTATTTTCAAGTTGTGATTATGTAGAAGCGGGTTTATCAACCATAGGTGTCTTTTATTCCATTAGGGAGGGACATGAAAGGAACCATGGGAGGTTGTTCAACCACTTTCTTTTTAGATTTGTAAACTTGTTTGATTTTAGGAGGCACAATGGGACTTATTTGGTTATCTTTTGGTCTCTTGTAGGAAATGGGTGGAGGATTTACTATGTTATGGTTTTGGTTGCTTGGAAGGACTATTGGTTCAATCATAGTCTCATCATGGATAGGAGGCTCAATCATGGATTGAGGAATATTGGTAAGAGATAATTCTACTAGATGCATTTTTCCTTAAACTTTTGACAATATTTGAAAAGAAGTCCTCACGAGGCTTAATAGGTTACATAAGTTCAGTCCAAAAGAAATCCAATGAGAAATTCTGACAAGAAGACACAAGATTAAAGCCACTATGATGCATAATAAAGATCTCATTTCCAAATGGAAACTTTAAGCATTTATGCACAACTGACGAGATTAAATTCATGGAGCAAAGCAATGGATCTAACTTCAGACAAAATTAGTCCAACGATGGGATAATGGAAAATGAGACACTTATGTTTTCATCCATGCTTTCAGTTTTTCATAAGTATCTTGATAAGGCTCATGAAAAAATAATAATTCTCTAGTGATCACATTCTCTACACAAACAGATCAATTAATATTCCATTAGTGAGCTTTTCATTGATTCTTCTAGCTATGTAAATAGTACCATTGGGTGCATGTCTAATTATGTCATGTTGTGAGAAATTAATGTCAAGCGACATGTTGGTTAGGCCCTTATGAGGTTGAACTTCAATAAGTCCAATCATATTGTCTATGTTCTTCATTATTTCATCATTCGTGTCAACAATCATCATATCATTCTTTATTTCACTAGCTTTGACAAAGGAAATGTTATGATTTGGCATAGGATTGGTAAAGATTTGAAAATTTTGATTAGGAGGGGCTACAAAATTATTACCTTGATGATTAACACCACCAATTTGAATGTGATTAGAATCAATGTCTTGCACAAGATGTTTAAGACACTTGTAATATTCTATATCATGTCCATTTTTTCTTTGAAAATGGCAATAAGAATTTTGTCTATGGTTTGGAGGTAAAGGCCTAGTAGGATCAGGAGTTCTAACAAGAGGTAAGGAAATTAGTTTTTGGTGTAAGAGTTGCAACATGATATTATGAAGGGTATTAGGTAGAGGGTGCATTTTCTATTTCTATCAACAAATGTGTATGGATTTGTCATCTTTATAGTAGCCACTTGGTTATCAATATGTTGTGTTGGTTGAGGGGGATTAAGTTTTAAAAAGACCTTATATTCTTTCTTGAATGATTGATAGTTGTTATGAGATGTGGATTCAGATTTTTTAGGACGGCTAGAGGAAATTTTCACTACATGACTACTAACCAAATTTTGGTAATCATAGAGGGTAGTACACAACTATATGAAGTGGGGAAATTTCAACATCTCAAGCTTAGTTTTGAATTAGTTTTACAAATTGGAAATACACATTCTTTGAAGGTCATCATTAGGAATCTTAATGTTTATTTGTGAGTAAAGCATCTAATATCACACTATGAAATCAATGACCTTTTCATCATCCTTTTGTTTGCATGTCATTAAATCAGCCAAGGTCATATTAGGACCCACATATATTTGGAAGTGATTGTAGAATTCATCAATAAGTTCATTAAATGAATGTATTGAATTATTCGGTAGGGAGAAAAACCACTCCAAAGTAGTATCCTTCAAGGATCTAGGGAAGTGTTTAGCCAAGAGTTTATCCTAAAAAATGAAGTCACTACATAGGGCTATATATGTAGAAACATGGCTAACAAGATATCCTTTCCCACCATATTTCTCAAAACTAGGAATCTTTATACCTTGTGGCATTTATGTTCTCAATATCTCCAAGGACAAGGGATTTCTTTTGACATATTATGAAGGTTGGCCATTTTGATTTTGAATTAATGTAGCAATTTTCTGTTGGAGGGATGAAACATTTTGCAAGAGTATGTTAAGGATAGGATCATTGTTAATGTTGTGAGATGGAGGTGCATAATGTGGAGGTGTATATGTATGCAGAGGGCAAGTGACTTGAAAGTTTGTGAGGGGAGATAGATTAAGATATATGAGATTTGAATGCCTAAAGCTAAAGGGAGTCCTAGTGGAAATACCTAAGGAAGTATTGACATTTCTAGTAGGTTGTATGGTTTTTGTAATAGATGGATTAATATATGTTAGAATAAAGGTTATGGTTGTGGAAGGAGGAATTGGAATTACTCCTTGGATTTGAGTATACCCCAAAAATTGAGCACAACTAGTCATGGTAGGGACATGCTTATCAATAATGTGAGCCAAGCTACGAACAATCTCTATTCTTTGTTCATTTTCAATTATTCTCCTCGTGTTATCTATCATAGGAACTGAATTTGCAGCATTGCATTTAGAACTCATAAAATCTTGTAATTTATCAAGTTCTTCATCCATTCTTCTAAGGTTCTCATGAGGGACATTAACAATCATTGCATAAAAAATAGTCACATTACTTGTGGGTAAGGAAGTCATGGGAAATGAAGTGTTAAGGGTATGATCCATAGTGGGTTGACTAGTGTAACCACTATGAGTGAAAGAGATAAAGAACCCAAGATCCATGGTGAATGATGTATAATTGGATGACATGAGTCCCAAACTACATCTCACAATAGTAGTGGAAATGTGACACCAAGTTGTGAAGCTTATATGAGTTTCACAAACCCAAGGTTCACCCAAAATAGATAAGAGGTAAAATGCAATCAAATACCCTAGAATGTAAAGTGTAGTGCAAGTATGTAAAAGCAATTTTCAGATTTAAATAAGATAATTTTCTGATTATGCTATGCAAAAACCTAAAAAATGATATCTTCTAGAAATGCAATTTGGAATTCAAAAAATGCACTAAATTTGACCAATTAATCTTAGTATGAATAATTTTAAATAACAACAATTTTGGAAACTAAAACAATAGACTGAATACAAAAACATAAAAGGCAGAAACTATGATTTTAATGCTCAAAAGTTTAGGAAAATCCCTAATCAGGGACTCATTCGCCCATGGGTGAATGGGTCTCACTTCAGGGTTTTCTATAAATTAATTTGCAAGTTTATTAGATGATTTGTATGGTTTTTAGGTTCTAGTTTCAGATAGTAAGTTGTAGTTTTAGATTTCTGTAAAATGAGGTCTAAATTCAAGTGCAAAATAGTGCTAAATGACAAGAAAATGATAATAGATGTAAATGATTGATTATGCAATATTATTTAAACACTATGCAAAATGATTGATATTTTTGAATTTTCTAGATTTTAAAGAATACAAAAATTGTAAACCTAAAAACCTAAATGAGATGAAAGCTAATGCAAGTCAACAACCTTGAATAATATGAAAATCCATGCAATACAATGAAAATGAATGTAAAACCTAGATCTAGGGCTGAAAATGGACTCCAAATCAGCAAGATATGATGCTCAAAATTTGGGTTCACCAAAATGAAATGAAAAAAATAGGTGTGTTTAAAAGGTAGGTTCAAAATATGATGTGATGAGGGACCTATTTTCCTTTATTTCATTAGGAAATGAGATCCCCACAATGAATTGATCATCAACCCTTAGGTGAATCAACCCAAAGTGAGAATCTTCAAATTTCCTTATGACTGAAGGATGGGGATCAAGGTCAAACAACACTGTGGGGAGAAAAACTAAAAGTAGAAAATCAACTCCAAAATGAAATATAACACTTGAAGCTTGAATAATAAACTAAATATTTGTAAAAATAGAAAACAAAATGCAGATTTGAGAAGGGTAGAAACATCTGTCCTAGTCACCAAAAGTGCTTTTTGGAAGTTGATTTGAGACTCATTTACCCATGGGTGAATGGGTCCAAGTACAAAGATGTCAACAATATTTAAGGAGCCTTTTGGTTAAGATCTATAGCTTTTGATTTGTATAGGTTTCAATGCCAAAAAGTTAGAAATATGATCTAGGTTAGATTTCATGATTTGACAACTTTGACAACCTTTGTAACTTTGACAAATTTGTAAATCTTTCACTTCAAAAGGTGTTTAAGCCTTCTTCAACCTAAATCTCCAATCAAACATACAAGAGAGAAAAATGTTTATTTTTGGGTGAATGTGGTTTTTCCTTGGTCAAACCCCATTTTGGTAATCAAACCTTGAATTGAAATAATGCATTAAAGAGGGAATGAAGAATGAACGAAGCTATGTTACCACTAAATAAATCCTTGAATGAAACCTTGATAATGGAGATCTTAGGAGATTTGCAACTTGCATGAGATGGATGAATTGGATGTGGATTTTGACACTTAAAGTTGATGCTTTGAATGCTTGAATTTGATCTTAAAACCTACATCACAATGTTAGCTCCAAAAACATGCATGATGCAAGAAGACTTTGACATGCTAAATAGATCTTGAATATTGTAATAAATCTTTGATATGTCTACTCTTGAATTCTCTTGATCATAAACTTTAGCTCTTGTGAAGTCACACAAAAATTCTCTTGTAAATCTAGGTGAAACTTAGTGAAATGACCTTGTATTTATAGGTATGTGTAATGATGGAAAAATGTCCTCTTAACTTGGCCTTGATTTAGTGTTTTAATATGCCTAGCATATTCACATTAGGTCTTGGGCCCTTGTGAACTAAATGGAATTAAATGGTACCTTACTTAAGTGTTGTGAAGTGTTGTAACTCATTTCCACACTCTTCTAAGTTCTTGTTAATGAATTATACCTAAATAACCTCTTTTTATCATTAATCTTGCCTTATTTTTAAGTGTTGTAAAGTGTATTAACATACTTTCACACTTTTCTAGGCCTATCATCAAATATTGGGCTTTATTATGCTTTAATTGGCCCCATTTTGTATCCACAAGCTTTATTTATGTGTATTTTTGAGGATAATCCCAACAAAAGCATTTAAAATTCCAAAGTCTTGAAAAACCACCTCAAATTTCTAAGGTGGGTGAATGAGTCCCCTTAGGTGGGACCCATTCGCCTAGAGTGGAAAATGAGTCCCGTTTAACTTTAAAAAAATTTAATTTAAATATTAGATAGGATTTTATTCTCCAAGATCTAATGTCGGCTTGTAGTGTTGTAATTTTGGGAATTCTTGCATAATTGAGAATAAATACAAGGTTCTTTCACTCATATTCAAGAGCTAGCATTTAAGAGAGTTCACAAGAGAATTCAAAAGCATTCAAGGGCAGATTATCAAGCATATTAGAGCATTCTTCAAGCATCAATCATCATATCAAAGACTTCTTGCATCATGTTTGTTATTGTGCTAACTACTGTGGTGTAGGGTTTTATGATTCAAGCAAGTGTTTCAAGAAAGATCAACATCATTCAAGCTAGATTCAAGAACCACATCCATTGCAACCATTTCAAGCATACTTGCAGCACCTTATTGCTAGGGTTTGGTGAGTTGCAACATTTTTATTCGTTCATTCATCATTCTCCATTCATATTTTTTTTCATTTCAAGGATTAATTTCCAACAAGGGGTTTGACCAAGGAAAACCCCTATTCCCTAACCCCACAACATTTTTCCCTCTTCTTGTGTATGATTTGTAGGGATAGATTGCATATTTTCCAAGAAGCAAGGTTGGAGAAGTGTTGTGAATCATTCAAAGTTTCTAAAAGTGTTATCAAGCCTTGGAGAAGCTTGGAGAATACCTACACGTGGAAGTTTGCAGTCTTGGACTTGAAAACCAATCGATAAGAGTAGAGAAGACTAAGAGGCACAAAATTAGATCCAAAGTTTCTAGAAAAGTAGAAGTGGAGTGATTTTCCACTAGTGGCGAATGAGTCCCACTATACAGGCCTGATAGAGATTTTCACAGATTTGGATACCCTTTTGGTTGAAACTTGCTCCAATGCATTTTCCTAGAAACTAGACTGATCCTCCCAGATTTGCGAATGAGTCCTAATCAACTGTGACAATAGATTTTCTAGAATTATAGATCTCCATTTTGCCTTCTTCAGTCTCCTAGGCGCACACTTTCTATCTCATAACTTTTTGTTACATTTTGTTCATCTTTCTAGGTCATTTAGTTTTGTCTTGCATTGAATTAGGGTTTTACATTTCATTATCTTTTCCAAGTTTAAACTTGGTGGTGAACCCCTTAATAGATCATCTTTGGCCCCTAAAACATCCCTTAGCAAGATCTCTTTCTCCATTGCAAAGAGATATCAAGGGTTACCCTTGAATGAAATTGGAAAGGTGTGTTTGGGTATGCTCTATGTCCTAAACCATAAGCTAGCATCTCTCTAACCACATTTTCATCATTTCAGTATGTATCCTTAATTTCCTAAAATTCAAATATTACAAGCTAACATTGAATTATGGATTTGAAAATGTTAAAATACCACAAAAAACATAATTTAAATTTAGGTTCATAGGTCTAGGGAGGATCGAGTGAATGGGTCATAGGTCCCTATACCTGGAACAAACATTGCTCAATATAAAGTGTTATGTTTAGGCATTAATTATTGTTAGGTTTCCCCTTTGGAAAATATAATTAATTAGGCTTTTCAATGAATCAAAGAGTTAATTAAGGCATAAGTAAGATCAATTTAATTAATAGGTCCCAAATAAGTGTATAAATGTAAAGGGGTACATTTAACAACACTAAATTAGGGCATTATTATCCATTTTAAATTAGGAGAGCCCAAACAAGTGAGAAAATATAAAGGGTTATTTTTTTCTACACTACATTTCTAATGGAATTGTAGAAGAAAAATCCTTGCTCTTGAAACTTGTATTTGTTTTATTTCCCATTTAACATTTCTTGTACAATGTGTTTGTAGGCTTGGTTATTTTAGGTATATCTCTCACTGCATCATTATAGTTTATCTTCAACATATTGTCAAAGTTGTTGTGTACCATCCTCTTGTGCCACAACCAAAACTCACCAAATTGAGCCAATAAATAGGTTCTTCCATTTTCCTCTTTTAAATGATAGAAATTTTCATTTTCCCTAGTAACTTTAGCAACTAATCTTTTAGACCCTACGTTCTTGATCTCACAACCATTGGCATGAAATATAAGATTGTATCCTTTACTACACATTTGACTAACATTGAGGAGATTATTATTCAACCCTTTTACATAGAGGACATCCTCAGTCTTGTTCTTTCCATCAATGGCTATTGCACCCTTTTGACAAATTTTTGGTGACTCATCACCACCAAACTTGATAGCTCCACCATTCCGCTTCTTAAGGCTGATGAACCTCTGGGGGCCTTGTCACCAATCATATGGTTAGAGAAACCACTATCAATCACCCAAGCATTTTTTTTTCCTTTTCATGAAAGGTAGTCCACACAACCATTTATTTTTCATCATCTTTGTTATCCTACAAGACACAATACTTCTTACATTTTTTAGTATCACTCTTTTTGTCACCAACTTTCAAGGCCATGAAGAGTGTTTCATAATTTGAATCATCATGATCCTCATCTTCTAAGGAACATTTGCTCTCCTTGGAATAAATAATCATTTTGAACTTATCTTTTTTGTTGCAATCCTTTGATTCTTTAAAAGGACATTTAGAGAAAAAATGACCAATTCTCCTATAATTGAAACACTTGAAAGGTAAATTACCTTTTATTTTTAAGTTACCTTCTTCAATCTTCTCACAAAGTTTTCTTCTACCTCATCATTTAAATCACCATTGATCATAAAAGCTTGTGCCCCTCTTGAAAACCTTATGGGAAATTCAACGAGTGGGGGACCAAATTTTTCCTCATTGAATGACCTACTTAAAGAAAGTCATCTCTTCTTTGTGTTTGGGGAAATGGGGTGGAGAGAAATGCAAATAAAACATAAGGATGGCGATGCACCAAATCTTTTACAACATTTCAAACTTTAACTATTTCTTATAACTCATGAGATGGACACATAATGCCATAGACCCTTCATTATTGGGAAGAGAATGGGCAACAAAGGCTAGAGAAGGCACAGAGTAGTATTTCAAATCTCCCCATGGGAAGCACCCACTAAGGTCCAATTAGAAATAAGAAAGTTCCCTAAATATTAATAGGAACACTCAGATATTTACAAAATCCCTCCTTTACAACATAATATGGAAGATGGCATATCTTGTATAGAAAATGAAAGAGTAAAATAGACATGATCCAATTTTTGAAAGGTAGCATAGAACATAAAAGCTAACAACATATAAAGTAATTATTTGGAATATCAACATAAGGATTTAACACAATATTCTCAACATAAACAAAATGTGAAAAATAAATATGACAAAGTCCATGAAATGCACAATCCGAAAGATTTCTCCCAAATAGATCAAATTCTTATGATGTATTAATTGAAAACAGAGGTTGGATGCCAATCCGATGATAGTCTAAACAAATACAACATGCCAAAGAGAATAAACACTATTCTGTAAAAACCCTCCTATTTTTTAGAGAATATTACTCCCTAAAACAATATCTATATTCTTCGAAGATATTTTTGAAGAAAACTTTAGAACTTTTTCTTCATTGTTGCCAACCCTTATTTATAGCCAAAAGAAGAGGACACTGCCACAAACAATCTAGAAGAAGAAACTGATAGGTGCTTGAATCTGATAGCTTACAATTTGATCTTAGATCTAAATTAGATCACATCAATATTGACTCATAAAGTCTCAACTACTTCATTAATGGCTCCATATATTTAGCAAATATATACTATCAAAAGATAGTCGAATTTTAGCATAGCTTGGCAAAATTTGATCGATCAGCTATGAAGATTGATGATGTTGACTCAAAGGTTCCACCTTGAAATTAAGATCTCTACCACACTCCCCAATGAACTTTTCCCAAAAATATATTTTCACAGAAGATATAGACTACTCGACAAAAGTAGATGACATGTGAAGCGAGTGGGGGATTTTATATTTTGTGAGAATAGTTTTGAGGAAAATCCCTGCCATGTTGAAACATATCTTGTTTCAAGCCCAAAAGGAAAATGATATATATAAAGCCATGCAGCCACCACATGGTGCATTGAATGCCTTTATGCAAGAGAAATATTCATCCTTTGAGCATGCATCCATCCCAAAGCAGAAAGGAAGCAAGGGCCAAAAAAAAATGTTCAAAGGAAAAAAGGCTTCATAGTTTTGGTGACTCATAGAGGGCCCTGACTTGCAGAGGCATGAACCTAGATCTCAAGTATTTCACAGAGTTTGAGGAAAGCAACATGTTGGGTCTTATAATCTACATTACTGGGCTAGATGAGGGTGCGTAAAATCTCGTATACATGATCCAAATCAAGGACTTCTTTAAAAGAAACCCCTCCCCACCTTGATGAAACAACTCTAATGTGGTAGTAGAGTTGGGAAAGGGGAGTAATTTCCTTCTTAATCTCCTCGACAGTGGGTGTTGGGCTTAGACCCTCGAGTGTTGTAGAGGTGTGGATTTTGAGCTTGATTTCTCCCACAATCTACTCATTGTTAACACTCCTCCATCTATTGAGAAAAGGGTGAGAAAACCGTATTTGAGCAAAATTTTTAACTCCTCCATGATCTCATTGACCTTCTTATTCAACGTTTCCTAGGAAGCTTTACTTTTTGATACAATTTGATGGCATGCAATGAATTCATTTTCTTTCCTCATGGCTACTCTTTGGTGAGGAATTTTGGCATCCCTCAAGGCCTCTTCAGTTGATTTACATAATTTTGAGATCAAGCTCCCTAATTATTGAGCGTGGGGGGAAAATGTGTGGAGAATTTGGTTGACCACTAGGCCAACCTTCACATTTAATTCTTGAGCATCCCTTAGAAACTACAAGACTAGTTTCAGGGCCACAACTACAACTATGGTTCTCTACCAATGAGTAGATATTAGTTATTTTAGTATTGGGAGGGTCCCGGATCCCTGTACCATAGCTAGTTCTTATTGGAATTAGGACTCTCTTTCTCTCATGCTTTCCTCCAATTAAGTCTTCGTTTGGAGAGAATTTGTAAGCTCATAACGTAGTTTCCTAATCTCTTCATTGCAAGTCAGCAGATTAGACTCAATACCTTGTTTTTCTTGTTCCACCCTTTCTATCTCCACCCGAGCCTTCTGAAGATTGTTGGAGGCTTGAGATTGGATGCTATCCAATTCTTTCAGCATATTCTTTTTTTTCTCATCCATCTCCTATAGCTCCCTTTGTAACCCATCACACATGCAACTCTTTCAAGATACTTCATCTTCCAACTCTTTTTCCTTGTGTCGATGTGCTAGAGTGGTCTTGCGCTCAACCATGATCTCATATTTCAATTTATCTACCTCGACATGAAGTCAATCCTTCTCACTCTAGGCCTCATCAATAAAATTAGTTGCTTCACCCTGTTGACCCCATAACTCCCTTAGGCAGGCCATTTCCAAATCTTTTCCTTTGATTTTTTCTTGTAGCCTATGCATGGTGTCTTTTATGTTTTCCAACTCCTCTTGATTCTTCAACTTTTTGTCCATCTCTTCATAGTTGGTGTAAACCACCTTTTGAGTCGCTTTGGCTAGAACCACTTTGTCACGTGGGAGAGTCTCACTCAAATTGAGGCCTATTGCTCTGATATCATAATCTTCAAACTGCATTTCTCCCTCTGGCTTATACATTAGTGACCTCATAGAAGTGATCAACATAGCATTCACTCTTCATCAAAACAAACTTCAATCTTATGAGTTGCTAGTTTTTCTTTGGCCTTTACTTGTTGTTTCTGCTTCCTTGCTTGTTGAGCCTACTTTGTTGCTTCCATATGACTCCGTAGACTCTATGGGGTGCCAATAATTTGTGCAAAAAGTGAATCACCTAGAGGGAGAATAAAATAGGTGATGAATGTAGAGGTTCATCCATTTGAGGTTGCAGAGAGGTGAAGGGAAGCCTTATCATGGAAAAAGGTGGGATACCATGTGTGGAATGGGAAGGAGGAACACCCATCAGAGTAAAAGGGGAAGTGGGTGGAAGAAGAGGTGTTTCCTTGGAGCTAGATGGGGACAATGAAACTTGTAACATGGATGCATCAGAGTTTTCAATGGTTTCCCTTGATAGGGCGATTAAAGAGTTGATCACGACCGACGCAGATGATGATCATTTTGTGCATGGGGTTCATCATCAAATATGGATAGGGGTGTGTTAAAAATGAGGACATTGAAACTAGTGGATGAAGGATTCATTTTGACAAATGAGGGGAAAGGAAAAACTAAAGATACAATAGGAGAAAGAAGGGTGAGTGTAAGACTTAGCTGGGTTATTGAAGTTGAATATCCTAGTGGAGAAAATTCCACTTCTTCTTCTCCTTTGCTTGATGCGGTTGGTCTGCCTAAGCCTTGGACTTGTCTTTTCTTTGTAGGGGCTGACTTGGTGGATTTAGATTCCTTGGTGGTCAATCTTGCTAAAGCTTGGGATCTTGCAGCTATAGTAGACCTCTTTGGGGACCATCAGGTCCTTTTTCCCTTTGGCAGGGTGCTGGTGGAAGATGTGATCTACGAGCCCTTTTGCTTTGACCCTTTTCTTTTTCCTTTTCTTGCATTGGAATCTTGAGGCTAAGAGGTGTAGAGTGGCACTTCCTAGGGTCTAGTCTCCCAATCAGATTTAGGATTACTATCATCAGTTCCAACCTTGGTGTCATAGATTTGGTAAAACTTCTCATCATGTGGCTTAACCTCACCATACATGGTGTTGAGGTTCTTTATTTCCTATCAGAACCTCTAGAAATATGTCTTCTTTCTTTCTGACCATCCTAGTTTCTTTAACTATGTGTTGAGAGACTAGCCCATCTGGATACTTTGTTGGAACTCTGCCACTTGAACATAGAAGTCAAGCCATGGTGGCTGGTCAAATGGTATAAAAGCTAGGTTGATGTAGACCTCTACCTTCTCCTCAGTTGGGTTCATCCTTGACTCAAAGTACTCCTACCTTTCATGTTTTAGAGTCAAAAGATACCCTATTGGGTTGTACCTCCATGTGTCGCAAATGACAACCAGATGTAGGTGAGCCAATTTGCTAGTTAACACATCCCACTCCTCCCTTTTCACAAGTGTTGCTTGACTATTGGCAATGGTAAAGGGAATTGGGTAAAGCACCTTTTTATGCCTCCCATTGCCATAGGATTTTTCTGTAATAGTTTCCTGATGACATTCCTCCAAAGTGAAGGTCATGTCTGTTACAAACTTAGGGAGCCTAAAAGGCTCCTCAACAAAACCATGAAATTTGATGAAGGAAAAATTAGCTTGTAGAAAATATTCTAGTGGGGTCTAATGGATTTTCACCCATTTTAAGGTTTTAGGGGAAAGTCAACCCAAAGGGTGCACGGACAAATCTAAGAGTACTAGTTGCTAGAAATAGTAAAAAAAGAAGTAATAATCACATGTTTTGGAAAGCACATGGGTCCAGAAAGAAACTGGCTGGTATAACCCCTTCGCATTAAATTTAAAGAGCCATAAATACCCTTTTAAAAATTTAGGGTTCTAGTGTAAAATCAAATGTGCCAGAAAAGAAGAATACCTAAACCAAAAAGAAGTGCAATAATTTCTTAATTTATCCATCTTTTCAGCCACTACATCAACAAAATCAAAATACTTCTAGCTCTTCTCCTAACTAAGCATGAAATCCAAGCCTTCCTAGAACGCATAAGCCTTTTCATCATCTTCAAAATCGTAAATACAAGCTAACATTGCAAAAATGGTCTGCACATCATATTTCAAAATTTCTGCATGCAAGAGGGAAGACGAGTTGATTTCCATCTGACTTCTTGTTTGTTTCATCCATATGAAATTTTAATTGTTTTCTTTTGGTCCTACAGAAATCTTCTATTTTTCTATGTTCAAATCTTTCTACCCCCCAGTTTACAGGGATGCACAACATATCCTGGATGGCCACTGCATTGGTTATAAGTCTCAACCTATTGCCATTGATAACCCCTATTTCTTTATCTAGCCTATTTGCGCATGCATCCATCAACTCTGGACATGGGTGTATCACAAGCAACATGAATTGTGACAAACCACAATACTAGAGTCATGTTGCAAAGCCTTTAGTTTCCCCATTGGCGACCATTCTCTGCATTTCTCCTTCCCTAAGGTTTTTAGGGTTTATATGTAACTTTTGGTCAAAAATATTATTTATGAAATCCTTCACCGCTTCTTGGTTAATGGGGTTGCCTACCTATATAGTTCTAGTATGATCAAAACTCCAGTATTCTGGAGCTGGGGTGCTAGGATATGAATTGTTTCCAAAGATGTTGGTGTACCTGAATTTGGAAAACGAGACTCTAGGCCATTGACCAAAAGATGATGGCTTCACCATTGTTGTGTTGAAGGATTTCCAGAAAGCTTCTTCAGAGCAATAGTTTCTTGTGGTTTTCAATACTTAGCAAAAAAATTATTTTTGGGTGAATTTAATTTTTTGTATGTACATGCAATAAGGCGTTGCCATTATTGCTAGCTTAGTAAGTGCTTCCAGCGAGGTGATACGTGTGGAGTGGGATCCGCATCCCTTGGGAATGCCAAATTTTACATGAGAATGTAATTAGTACATTCCCTTTGCCGCCCTTTTTAAAATAGGCCTTATGCGATGGGAAGTGTGTTATGAGTAATGGAAAGCATGCTTTGAGTGTTTTAAAGGTACTTCAAAAAGGAATTTACATTCAAATTTTTAGAGTTTAGCCCTTTAAGAAATGTCTTTTCACATGAGCATGTAGGTTGGTTTTGGTGATGGCAATGGACATATGGAAACAATTAGTATAAGAAAGCATTTACTCCCAATGCCCGAATTAATTTCTCAAGGCTTGGTTTTAGATCTTCTGTATGATTCATCCCTCACCTCCTATCACCTAGATATTTTTTCTATTACCATCTAATGAGAAATATATATTTTATGTTCGATGAGCTCATCGACACACTTTTTCTATAAATAGCAATACCAACTTAGCAAAAAACTCATTGAATTAGCCTTTGAGTTAGTAAAGTTGTCTTGTTTCCTTTTTCATTCCACTAGCTTTAGCTTGCTTACTGCTATCATGTCTAGCCTAGGTACCCTAATTTGGCTCTTGAGCCGAAAGCTACAAAATTCCTTTGTGGGTGAACTCAATAATGATAGTTCATTAAACACTTGGTAAGAAAAAATGACCATCTTATCATCGTGGAAATCAAATGGGTGCTTGGGAAAGATTATGTGAAGGACAAAACCCAACTATGATTTAACTCCAACATCATCACCTAGTTCATGGCTTCCCTACCAGATTTAGAAATCTCTAAGCCTTGGATAATTGAATTGTGCCATGCTATGTTTGATTCAACATATTTAGACAAGCTCGGTGGGATCCTACAAGTAGCTATCCCTCGTTTTGACATTCCGACTGCCATGAACATCTGTAGGCATGTCAACTTTGGGGAAGTGGTGCCCTAGGTGCCCTTCTACATGGACTTCCACACTATGGACTTGGAGAGGCATCATGCAATGTCTCCACCCATGACCTCTTTCTTGTTGAGGGAGTATAAAGTGGAGCACGTTCCCACATTTGACTAGAAGAATCATTTCGAGTTCTTGGTGTATATCTAGGGTGCCAAGGATTGAGGTCCATGTCATGCCTGTGTGTTTTATGTTGTGTTGTTAACCCCTTACTTCCCTATTGAAGAAAAACCCTAAGAAGTAAAATTTTTGACTATTTGTGATGGAAGGAGGCTTAATTCCATTACCATTTCTATTTTTCCTCCCTTTTTCCTTTTTGTAATGTATCTCTTTTTGGGTTTGCATGAGAAGGGTTCAAAATTATGTTGGAGCCTCAAGCTCGATACTCATATTATATTGTAAATATCTTCAATGAATACAAGAATATAATACTTTTTCTATTCCTATGTCTACTCTCATGGATTATTAACAAAAATATTGTATTTTACAAAAAATTTACATATGGTACATAACTGTAAAATTTAAAATAACTTGTGTACTTTAATGGAACAATTTTAGATGAATATTGTTTACTAGTATATCCAAAATGTTTCCATCCATATCCTCTAGCTCATATGCATTTCTTTCCTTGCATGCATGGATTTGGAAAGGGCCCCTCAATAGTGAGTCAAATTTGGCATGCTTCCTTGGTTTTGTAGTGCATTCACCATATTTGAGCACAAGGATTCCCTCTTTGAAGTCTAGGATGGAGGTCCTTTTATAATACCATTTCTTTAATATTGGTTGGTGCCCAACCATGGCGTCATACACATTTTTTATTTTTTCCTCGAGGCTTAGAAGTTCTTCCAATCTTACTTCCATTTCACTGCTTTCCTCAACTTCCAAGGCTTTGAATAGTTGTACAATGCAAAAATTTCTATGGAAATAGGTAGAACCACCTCCTTCCCATACACTAGTTCATAAGGGGAGGCCTTCAGGATCTACTTACATGTAATTCTATCAGCCCATAAAGTAGATCATAGTTGCTTGTGCCATTCTTTTTGGTGTTCAAACCTAATGCAATTTATTAACTTGATTAGATTTTTGTTGGTCGACTCTGCTAACCCATTTCCTTGTGGGTAGTAATTGGATGAAATCTTGAGGTAGAATCCATACTTGAGAGTGAATTCCAACATCCCAAAACCTACAAAGGCTCATGTGTTATCGATATAATGATCTTAGGCGAATCGAACCTTGAGACTAGCTCCTCAAGAAAATTAATGATTTATGTTTATGTAGCATTATTCAGAGAAACAACCTCCGTCCATCTTGTGAAATAATTGGTCATCGTAAGTATCCACTTATGACCTATGTTGGATATGGGATTAATCATCTCGAAAAAATATAAAACCCATTGTGCAAAGGGTTCCTTAGTCACAATCAGGCTTAGTGGCATGGCAAAGTTCTTCCACTTGCCAACAAAAAATTGACACTGAGTACACTTCCACACCAAGTGATGTACTTCAGAGAACATGGAAGGCCACTAGTAGCCTTCCCACGTTATCTTCAAAGCAGTAGTCTTGGTAGAGAAGTGTCCACCCTCAAGACTGTTGTGGAATTCATTTAAAACTCTTTCTTCCCTTGGCTTATCTAATCAATGGAGGACACCATCATAATTTCTCTTAAATAAAATCCCATTAATTAGTATATACTTGGTGCCTTGCAATCAGTAGTAGCATATTTTTTGAGGTGGAATGTTGGTTGGGTACTACCCCTTTTGCATAAATTACATCTAATTTGCCACCCATGACTCGTCAGACTCAAAATGATTTGTATAGACCTGGTTGGTCTCTTCTTTTGCCTAGGAGATTAATTTCTGCACAAGGTATTCATAAAGATCTCTTCCCAAAACCCACTTGGTTGGTCAGATGTCTACATCATATTGCAATATCTTGGTGATCCATTTGGCCCTCTTTTTAGTTATCTTGCCTTTGGTGATGTATTTTTGAACACTGGGATGGGCACCAACAATGGTGATTCTGTTGGCCAATACCAGGTGTTGGAATTTCTTGAGGCTTTTAACAATGGAAAAGGCCTATTTTTCAACAAAATTATACCTGGTTTCATATCCTTTGAGAGTCCTAGAGTAGAATGTGATGGGATTTTCTTTTCTTCCCCCTTCATCCTTCTAAGTTAGAACCAAAGCTATGTTGTGTTGGCCACTATAGACGTAGAGTAGGAAATCCTTGGAGAAGTCTAGGTTAGCTAGCATTAGGGCTATGGAGATGGTTACATTTATTTGCTTGAAAGTAAGCTTTCCTTTAGGGGTCCATCTTAACACTAAATTTTTCTTTAACATCAATGTGGTAGGCCTCATGATGCTCATAAAGTCTAAGATGGACCAGCTAACAAAGTCGATCTTTCCTAGAAAGGATTGAAACCCCTTTTGGTTGACTAGCAATGGTAGCTCTATTATAGCCTTCACTCTTTCAGAGTCAATAGCTATTCCTTCTTTCAAAAGCACAAAACCCAATAGCTTTCCTTGCGGTACTCCAAAGACACATTTCTTGGGATTTAAAGAAATCTTGAACAATTAACACTTCTGGAAAACCTTTTCTAGATGATTGAAATGATTGTCCTTTAATTTTGAAAAATAGTTAGGTCATCTAGATATATTAGGATGATTTGATTAATCAATCCATTAAAGGTGATATCCATTGCTCGTTGAAAGGTGGCACCTACATTTGAAAGTTTGAATCAAATTTTTGAGTATGCAAACATTCCCCATTTGGTGGTGAACATTGTTTTGTGTTGGTATTCTTCCTTCACATAGACCTGGTTATACCCTAAAACTCCATCGAGCAATGAGAACATCTCCAATCTGGCCATAGTCTATAGGATTTTCCCCATTGGGGGTAAAGGGTAGTGATCTCTTAACAAGGCCTTGTTCAAATCCTTGAAATCCATGTAGAGCCGAATATCACCATTCTTCTTCTACACTAGTACAAGGTTGGATACTCAGGTGGAATGTTTGATTGGGTATATGATTCTTGATTTGATTAATTTGGTAAGATCTTGTGCCATCAGTGCCTCGATCTTTGGATTGACAAGCCTTTGTTAAACTATCCAACGAGCTTCAAGTGTTTTTCCAAGTCAATGGTGTGCCAAATCATGCTTGAATCATATCCTTTAAGATCTTGGTAAGTCCAAGCTATGACCCCATCGTATCTATAACATATTCCTTTTAGTCTCTCCTTGTCCTTTTACGGGACGTCTCTTCTGACCTTTAGCTTTCTACCATTCTTGACATCAAGATCTTCATAGTCTCCTTTGTTGGTAGTGAATCTTTATTTTCTATTTCTCGCATCTTTGTAGTTGAAGAGATTTTTGAGAGAAATCAAGCCTCAGGGGAGCTTATTGTCTTATAATTGGATCACTTGTCCTTCAATAGCTCCACTAGCTTTAGACTGTGAATGATTGGAAGCTTTCCCTGAATTTTGTAGAAAAGTGGCAATTTGGACATCATCCTCAAAAACTTGCTAGTTCTGATCATTGTTGGGAATTGATGGTTAGATGATGGTCTATTCTGCATTATGTTTTTTTGTTGATTTTGGGGTTGGTTCAAACTATGAGCCAATCAAAGTCATCTGATCTACGATGAAATTTTGGAACCGTGGGATAACCTGTATGTTAAAATCTTAAAACCTCTCGATTAGATCCCATATTATGTGTTTGTAAGACCTCATTCTTACATTTTTTGTAGTTGTGTATCTACGAACTTGGCTTACTACCAACTTTGAATCTCTGAACACACGTATTCTACTTATTCCCATCTGCTTTGTGAGAATCAAACCATGTACCATAGCTTCATACTCAACATCATTATTCAAGCATGGGAACTAGAAATGAAAATATTTGAGGGTCTCTGATCCATTCAGAGATATTAGTCAGATGCTTTCTTCAAAACCAATCTTTCATTTGACACCATCGAAATATAGTGTCCATAGACTATCGTCACCTGGTCTACAAAGATCCTCTTGCTCCTTTACCAATTTCAGGAAGACTTGGTCATTGCCATAGATCACATAGGTGTCCAATCTGGTAGCATGGAAGCTATTGAATAGGTTTGAATCAAAAAACTAATTAAGCAGGACCTCTTCTTCAAGGGTCCGATCACTTGTATCCTCTACAACTTCCAACATTTCTACACAATACGTCTCCCTTTTTTGAGAAGATAGTAAGCACTGCTTCAAAGCACAAGACTGCATTGTTTTCTATATGTTTAGGGTGCAAGAATTTAGATAGGATCTTTAGTTTTTTCCCATGCTTCATCTGTATTATTAAATGAGACCAATCAAGTGCCATGTATCCACTAAGCTTGGTTGTGAAGTCCCTTGAAAGAAACACCCCAAAAACTAGGGTGATGTGTATCACGACTACCTCTGGTGTGACGATTTCGTTTGGACATGAGAAGAGGGTCAAAGATAGATCCTTGATGTGATTGATGGTTAGAAATTTCTTCTTGTCTAATTGCATGATCCCTTTCTCCAAAGGCTTTTATTCAAGTATCAGGGCATAAAACACTTGCTTAGACATGACCGTTGTACTATCTCCCAAATCAATCATGTTATTATGTAAAATTTTATCCCCCATAATAAGTGTTAAAAATAAAGGGGTAGGATTTGGTTTGCTTACCTCTTTTATGTTTGCATTGTCCATAATGTTTACATATGCCATTTATCCTAAAGGTTGGGGGTTTGATGCGGGTTCCTTTTCTCTTACTTGCATGGTGGGATTGTATCCATCTACGATATTTATTCCTCTTTCTTCAATGCCTTGTAGAGAAATGCCTTCTATTCTGGAATTGATATAACATCCCATAGAGACACATTAGTGGGTTCCTTCTTTAATTTCTCTACCACATTAAGCGTTCTGACTGGTGAGACCTTAGGTTTGAATGGTGGTATTTCTTTTATCTTCAAAAGAGGTTGATCTGACGTGGACGGGCTCAGTGTTTTATCTGCCTCTTTCTATGGCAATGACAAAGCTCATGACTACTAAGTAGGTGAAACCTATGAGGCCTTCCCAACTTATGGGTATGGTCATTCTAGAGCTAAGTGCACTTATTCTCTAATGAGTCTTCTTTTAGACCTTGTGTTGTAGTTTAACTATACTTGTCGGGCACTAGTTGTTGGAACATCGTTTGCAAATACTGTACATCTTCTTCCTCCATCCAAGAAAAGAGTTCTTGGTTTGGTGAAATACCCAACTCTTGCTCTAAAGACATCCCTTGTGTTTGCACTTTGAAGTGGGCATTCTGCATTTTGGGAGACTGATATTCTTCTGCATTTGGGAACACACCTTGGCCTCTTTTCTCTACTATCTTCTATTGAATATTTCCTCAGAAAATTTTGGGGCATATGGCTATCATTACACGGGAAGCACCACACGTTATCATCTTCTACCAAGTTGTTTTGGCTTGGTACCATGCTCAGACTATTCCTAATAGTCTAAAGGAGCATGGTGACTAGGACTATGTGATTTTTAGGTGTTGGTTGGTGATTTCCTCCTTTCGAAGCTCCATCATATGTGTTCTATTGATAAGATGGCCTCCCTCCTTGATAGGTCTATGTGGAAGATTTTAGAGGTGCTACTTGTTTTTGTTAGATGAGGACTAGCTCATTCTTAAAGGACCACATGAGGTTCTTCATATCATTTACAACTGCTACTAATGAATAAGAGCCTAACATACTTGGTTGTGCACTCGGGTATACATACATGGATGGCGGTATAGTCAACGCATTTTTTTGTGGAGCGAAGGGACTAGGAGTTGCCTCTTCTCAAGGGCCACAAGATATTTCCATGAACATGGGCATCGACAGTCATGGCAAGAGCTTCCCGACATTGATTAGACTATTTTCTACATGCACAACTAGATCGTATGCATTGGGCAGGGTATCTCCTCCCATAGACTGTATCATGACTGTGATGTATGAATTAAAAGAATTTAGATAAAACATGAATAACATAGCTACCAGAGGCTTGGCCATCACAAGAATATTTTTCCAAGTTTTGTGAAACCTATTGTTGAAGTCACTCATGGCCTCTTGCAGGGCCCTCTTGATAGTGATTAATTGTTGTAGTAAAGAGGAGCGATCTCCTTTCTTTGAGAAGCACTCAAACAACTTATCACTAAGTTGATCCCAAGAGTGTATACAACCCGAAGCTAAGGACCTGTACTAGTCTTAGGCCTTTCCTTTGAAAGACACATCTACTAACCTAAGGGCTACATTCTCTTCTATGATGTTTTGTACACTGTATACCTCTACTATATCTTGGAGATGCTTTGAAGGTGTCTTGAAATCCTCCCCAGAAAACATTGGGATTGCCTTGAGAGCATTGGTGGGTATGGCGAGCCATTCATCTGGGGGCGTGGGTGCTTGTAGTGGGCTTCCGCTATCCCAGGTTACAAAATTTCTAGGAGCAAGAGCACCTATATGAGCCATTATAAATATATTCCTATGGATAGGGTAGATGGTTATTATAATTTGAAAGGTTTAGCCTCCTGGTGGAGTAGATAAGGCTCTAGATTATGGGCTAACACTTCTTACCCCATTGCTTCTTATAGGTGATATAGAACTTGTAATTCTTCTCCTCCTTGGTGCCAAAGTAGGTAACTGGGACTACTGGAAATTGCCTCTAGATTATTTTTTTGTTTGAACTCTGGGCACGAGATTTCCTACCTCTCTTCTTGGTATGATTTAAGAAGTATTGCTGAATTCTAATAAGTCATTTGAAAAACTTCGGGTCCCACTGGGCATGCCAAAAAATGAACTGCTTATCATAAAAGCTTGTGTCTCTCCAAACAACCTTATGGGAAATTTAGTGAGTGGGGGACCAAATTTTTCCTGACTAAATGACCTCCAGGATTTTTAAAGAAAGTTGACTCTTCTTTGTGTTTGGGGAAAGGGGGTGGAGAGATACAAATAAAACATTAGGATTGTAATGCGCTAAAGCTTTTACAACATTTCAAACTTTAACTATTTCTTATAATTGATGAGATGGACACAAAATACCATAGACCCTTCATTGTTGGCAAGAGAACAAGCAACAAAGGCTAGAGAAGGAAAAATGCATTCTTTCAAATCTCCCAAAGGGAAGCATCCACTAAGGTCCAATAAAAAATAAGACACGTTAAAGATTATCAGGAACACAAAAATATTTACAAAATCCGTCCTCCTTTATAGCATAATATGAAATATGACATATCTTTTATAGAAAATGAAAGGGTAAAATAGACATGATCTAATTTCTAAACGATAGCATAGAACATTGAAGCTAACATCATATAAAGTAATTAAATCTGGAATATCAGTGTAAGGATTTAACACAATATTCTCAACATAAATGAAATATGAAAAATAAATCTAACAAAGGCCATGAAATGCACAATCCCAAAGATTTCTCCCAAATAGATCAAATTCTTATGATGTATTAATTGAAAAAAGAGGTCAGATGCCAATCTGATGATAGTCTAAACAAATACAACATGCCAAAGGGAATAAATAGTATTCTATAAAAACCCTCCTATTTTTTAGGAAATATGACTCCCTAAAACAATATCTATATTCTTCAAAGATATTTTTGAAGAATACTTAAGAACCTTTCCTTCACTGCTGCCAACCCTTATTTATAGCCAGAAGAAGAAATTTCCAGGTGCTTAAATCTAATAGCTCACAATTCAATCTTAGATCTTGATGAGATCACAACAATCTTTGCTCATAGAGTCTTAATTGCTTCATTAATGGTTTCAAATATTTAGCGAAGATATATTGTCAAAAGACAATGAAATTTTAGCACGTCTTGGAAAAATCTAATTGATCAGCTGTGAAGATTGATGACGCCGACTCAAAGGTTCCACCTTTAAATTAAGATCTCCATTGTGCTCCCTAAAAAACTCCACCCAAAAAGATCTTTCCATAGAAGATACAAACCACCTGACAAAAATAGATGACATGTCAGGTGAGTGAGTTCTTTCAAATTTTGTGAGAATGGTCTTGAAGAAAATATTGACCAAGCTAACACGTCTCTTGGTTCAATCCTGAAAGGAAAACAATATATATAAAGCTACAAAACCACCACATGTTGCATTGTGTGCCTTTATGTGAGAGCAATCTTCATCCTTTGGGTGCAGATCCATCCGGAAGCAAAAAGGAAGCAAGGGTCAGAAACCAAAAATTTTCAAAGGAAAAAATGCTTCACAGTCACCATACTAATCAACTATTTCATCTTTTTCCTTCTTATTGAATTTGAATGTTGCTTCTTTCTTTAGAGCATCTTTTACAAACTCTCAATTCAAAGGTAGTGAGAACACCAAACAATTGATCTACTGAATAGTTATCAAAGTCCTTAGACTCCTCAATAGTAGATATCTTATGACTATAAGATTTAGGAACATACCACATAACCTTCTTCATATCTCATCTTCTTTCACTTCTCCACCAAGACCTATTTTGTCATTAACTACTTCATCCACTCTAAGTGTATAAATAGTAATATCTTCATCCTTTGTCATCCTCAAGGTGTAAATTTTTTTATTTAAGTTTTGCTTCTAGACTTGCTTCACTTTAATATCACCTTCGCATTTATGCCACTAAGCTTTTCCAAAACATCATTAGCAAAATTGTAATTCATCACCTTCAAAGTTATAGATCATTTTACCTACACATGATAGCATTCTTTTCCTTGGAATCATTCTCATACAACCTAATCTCATCATGATCTATTGGAGGAGTAGTAAGACTAGTGTAACCATCTTTCATAGATTTCCAAACACCAAACCCTAGATAGGATATAAAGAAATACATTCTTACTTTCCAAAAGGTGTTATTTATTCCATAAAATCTATGGCCCTTGTAAGATCCATCATGTGCCATCCCAAACCTTACTCAAGTGATTAAGCTCCTTTTGAGTAACTTGGCTCTAATATCAATTATTGTACACACTCAAATATTGAGAGGGAGGGTGGCATGAATCAGTCCCTTCAAAAACTTGAATTCTTTAGCACAATGCAAACTCATACTTCAATTAAGATCAACAAATCTTAATTAGATCAATAGATAAAGAAATGAACACACATGCACAAGATTAGAAACCCTTAAACAGCTCAACAAATCTTAATTAGATCAACAAAAATGAATGATAAAGAAATGAAAACACATGCAAAACACCAAATATACATGGAAAAACCAAGAAGGAAGAAAACACGAAGAGAAATCTCTCTTGATAAATGAATAATATTATAATTTGTTTTAAGGCTCATTGCCTAAGGAAGCACAATACTCCCCGAAGGGACTTGCAAAATAAGGAACACAACCTTAGGGAAATATACAAAGGACTTACAAGCTAATTCATACAAATCCAAGGTAAGATACAAGGACCTGCTAGGGAGACTCACTATCTCTGAGTAAGATACATGAATATTACAATGAAAACATGAGCATGAACTACAATAAAAGACACATCTAACATATTTTGGTGTTGTAGTCCCTTTTTCACAAAATTAATCCATGCTAATTTTACACACTTCATACTCAAATCACATTAGATTATCTTCTTTATTCCACTCTCACACTTTGCAACTGATTTGCTCTTCCATTAGTATCCTCCACAAAATCTCAAAACACCAATTAGGTCATCCAAAATAGGAGATAATTAATGACCTCAACTAGTCGGCCATAAAACATAATTAAGGTGAAAGTGGTCCTATCTAAGAGATAGAGAAGACAAAAAATAATTATTACATCTTCCAATTTGATCCCAAAAATTAAACACGATGGTGCACATCATTCTAGGTCAAAAATAAGGAAACATGTAGAATATTACTAGTTGGCCCAAAAAACCATCTTCCAACTAAATTTACTCAATGTGGTTCTCAACAGGATAGGGTAGGAGCCAATAACATCTTAAGACAACCTCAATTTCTAGCACAGACCCCCAAGTACATAACACAAGCAAGAGAACAAGCCATGTTGGCCAGATATCCACAAGTAACCAAAAAACTAACTCAAACAATATGCAACATCGAAGAGATCAATCATTGATGTGTAGAACACAAAGAAACATTCCATGAATGTCCAACAATATGTCCATATACTTATTTATCACTATCATTACAAAAATAGCTACCAAAAACCGAACAAAACTAGATCACTTCATCTCAGAATCTCAAAAGACATACTTCATAAGATGGAACATTTACAAACCAACTTGTAGTAAACTTCATCATGTGAAAGTAGAACTAAGAAATTGCACAAACACTAAAAGCACATTCACCAAGCTCTAGGAAGAAAAATACCAATGTGGAAATATGCAAAGCATTTTTTGGACTAGTCCTAATAGGCAGCCAAACTTCCAACCCATTGCAATTACCAGAGACCTCCTCAACAACACCGGTGACTTGAAAAGATAGGAATACAACATCCATAGAACAAAAACATTAAATACCAAACTACAAGACCATATATTCAAAGGTGGAGGAATGCAAAGAATTCTCCCAAATAGTCTTCAAAGCTACTTCCTATAGAAAAAATTTCCACCAACATTCAAAGATTAAAACATCCTTGTAGCAACACATACTCCCTCAGGAACAACAGGAGAGCATACAACATACTAGATGCCATCATCCACATATCCCAAACATAAAAATTATTTCTAATCCTCATCTTTATACTTCTAATCCTCATATTAATTCTTTTGATCCTCATCTTAATGCTTCTAATCATCATCTTAATATATCATCATGATATCATCTCTACTGAAAACAAACATACTCAATACTACCTTAATTTCCATCAAACAAGGAATGACATCCAACCATGAACATCAACAACATTAGTATTAGCAAATCATCATAGTATACTATCAACATACAAGTGTAAACACCAATGACAACCCAAATTAAGTGTTGACATCAATGAAAACCTTAGGTAATATATGCAACATCTAAAATATATTTTCCCAACCCTTACAAAACATTTCAGCTATAGATATATAGAAATCAGATTGACAATAGAAAGTTTTCATTTTTACAATCAATTTGACCATATACAACTTTAATTTTGTAGGTACAATAAGGTATAGGTATGAAAATTTTAATATCTACAAGAATCATCATGGATGGATCAAAATCATATTACCTTGATAAACCTCCTTTCATTTGTAATCAAAATAATAATACAGTCAAACAATAAAAAAAAGACCTTGGTAAAAACCATGAGAAGGTGGAAGTTTTCTTAGCACCACTAGCTTATATTTTAAGAAGTCAATAACATTATAAAATAAATTTAAAAGTACAAAGTATACTTACAAACTATGTACAACTTGAGATTCATTCAACCAATTCAATCCAATGAACCATGCATATATTCTCTACTCTTTATTGTGTTGAGTATGACTTCATGGTCAAAGTCACAAATTTTTAATAAGTTTTTATTCAATCATCTACCCCAATATTTAAATAATTAAAAATTTGATGCCACAACAAGGTTAGAATAATGAAGAATCTTCCTAAGTGTGTCATATTCTTCAAAAAAATACACATAAGACTTATTCATTGGGTACCTTATAAGCCATGTTTTAATAACAACCATTGATCATATAAGATACTCAATGTCTTCTCAATATATGATAGCAACACCCAATTTATATTTTTCCTTAACTCAAAGCAACAAATAGTAATTTATTCCTTGTTCATTGTCTCCATCCGCAATAACTACTCAAACATTACTTGCATTAATTTATGTATCTATTAAAATGAATTAGTAAATGATCAATACAAAAATAAATAAAATAATATTAAATATTATTTTATTAAATTATGCAACTATAATACCTAGTTGAGCAAGATCTAAAATATGGTCAATTCAATTGATGATTCCATATTTGTGAGTTGTAGTTCTCTCAAAAATTAATGCATCTCAAGTGGGTGTAGAATTGTATCAAACCATTCATCAACCCACTCTTTGAATAACACTCATTCCATGTATAATCTATACATGGAGAACAAATATGTTCCATCTTTCTCATATGAATAGTCCATAAACTTTCATTTCAATTTCTAAAAGAGTGAAACTTACTTGAAATTATCAATATACAATAATCCTCATATTTTACAATATTAGCTTCATCTATCAATATTCATTTCTTGGAACCATTGTAGCATTAAATGATTCGATGATAGATGCTGCATCTATCAACTTTATACTATCTTTGTACTTCAACTCTTCTTGTGCTAAGGATCTTTTAATACATATTCCTACACAATCATGCTCCCCTTTCCATGCTTCACCTTTGATAAATTACATATATATGCTAAACATCACTAATATTATACATCCTACTCACAAACAATGTAGAATATGTGCAATCATCGTTAATATAAAATTGACACTCTTTGAAGACATTTCTTCCTTCCTTTGTATTATCAAGTGCACAAATTGTTGGAATATGGTGTTGTACACCATTGCATAAAATGATTTATTATAATTTTGTAATTAAATAATTATTTAGTTGTGATACACCTTGGTGGTGTTGTTAATCATACTAAGTAATTATTTGGGGACCCACTTGATGTTGTATTGTAACATTGTATTATTATTTAATGTGTGGGAGACATGTGATAATAATTTAATATTGGGGAAATATTAAATAATGTGATGTCTTAGTACCCAATATTAAATAAGGGGTTAGTGGTTTTGTATTCACATGGTTTCACCTTACCACTAGTTGTATTATGTGTGAGCTTGTGTCTATAAAATAAAACCCATTTGTAGTGGTTTAGGTTGGTTGAGTGGTTTGGCTATCATTATTGAGTCTTCTTGAGAGTCCATTTGTGAAGCATGGCATGAGATGTGTGGATTCATTCTTGGACACATGGGAATGCATTGGAGGACTTGATGCTTTAGAAGTGTTCATTGTAACTCTTGTATTTTCTTCATGGTTTATTAATATGATGGAGTATGGATGCTTTTGGATATTGGGTGTTCATTATAACTCTTGTATTTTCTTCATGGCTGATTAATATGATGGAGTATGGATGCTTTTGGATGATGGGTTTTTCCCTCTTGAGGGTTTTCGTAGGGCATTGTGTCATCTTTGGTGGGTATGTTGTGTATTCTCTTGCATGTGGATTCTGAGTACTTATTTACATGAATATATGTTTTGGGTTATGTGGAAATTGTCATATAATGGCTGCAAGTTTCCTTACAAGTGGTATCATTTTAATGGTTGTAGATCCTTTGTTATAACCCTAGGTTGAGAAAATATTGCTTGAGGTTTGAATCTATACAATGCCTCAGAGAATGAAAGACATGGCAAGATATAAGAGTTTTGTAGGTTGTTTATTGTAGATATAAGGGTTTTGGGTTTGCTGTTATGATGGGTTATTTGCAAATTTGGGGTGTGAAAAATTATGGGCAAAAAGGGTTTCTTGGTTATGCATTCAAATGGTGGTTTTATGGGCAAAATTTTACAAATGACCTTCTAGGACAAAATGGACCTCATGGTTGGATTCAAGTTGGCAAGAGACGAATTTTGATATATAATTTTCCCTATTTTGGAGAAGTTGGAAAAAATGCTTCTTTTTTTTTTGTAAAATTCCCTTTTTTGCAATTGTACGACCATCATTGTTATTCTTAGAAAATTAAAAAATTAAAAAAATATATTATCTCGTTGAGATTAAAATTCCTGCAAAATAAATAATTAAAATCAAAATATAATCGGCATTTAAAAGTTTATATTGATTTTTTAAAAAAATTTAAAATGTTTGCAGGGGTGGGTGCGGACACCCTTCGTACCCACCCCCTACTGCGGCAATACAGCCGAAGATAGTCTACCACTGGAGGTACTACCAATCTACAATGGGTGGGGCCCCCCGCCAACCATCGTCCCCCTTTCTTTATGGGGTTTTTAAAATTAAAATTAAAATTTTTATTATTGCCTTTTTAATATAAAATTTTGCCAAATATTTTATAAATACTGTTGGTGAATAAATTTAATGGGCCTGATAAAATTTTTTAAAATGAAAAATTTAAATGGATTGAGTTTATATTCCGGGTCTGCCACTAGGTGGGTGGTGTTACCTAGGTGGGGCTACCGCCTAGCCACTAGGGGTGGCTAAATTTCTTTTTCCTCAAGTGTAAACTAGATTTTTTCTTCCGAGGGGCATAACATTTGTCCAGATTGTCCATTTTTTCTCTTCTTGGACTCGTTGGAAAGGTGACTCAAAGATCTAGACTATGGTGCCATAGTTGTTTCTATATTTTTCAGTTTTGAAAGTGTTTTTCTTGCTGGAATTTAGTTGTTCTATTTGAGCTTTGAGAGGTGATATCAGGTATATATGGAGTCAAATTTTGGACTTCAAATAGTCGATGGAAAGCTTGTTCAGAGCACTATGTAGTGGATAAAGTTTGGATTTGTTTTGACATGATTTATTTTCTAATATTCTATCCTGAGCTGTTTATAGGTTTCTTTGACTATGTTGATACTATGAGCTTATGGATTGTCAGATCTAGGAGATTTGATGTTGGATTCATTGTATGCTCAATTGTACATATTATATTATTCTATTTTTGACATGTTTATCAATATTTGGTTGGATTTGTGGGCTTCATTGTTGTATCTAGAAGTTGTGTAACATTGTAGGTGGTCTATAATTACTTCTTGCACCTATGACTTGGACATGGGTTGTCTATGCCCATAGATATTTAAGTGTTGATGCATTTTCAATTTGGGTGACTTGGATTAGTCACTTGATTTTCTAGTTTTGATGTCACATTAAGGAGGTGAGATGGTATTACTAGGTACAATCATGATATGAGACCTATGTAGTTGACTATGTTTATGCAGATATGTGGAACACAGTTAGGTTGAGTTGTTAGTACATTTGGTGGTGATCATGGTGTCATGGATGTTTCTTGTACTGTAGAGACTTTGGCATGTCATGATGGTTTATGCAGGTACATTGTTGGTGGTGTTGGATTGGATCTTGATTTAGGTTGTGGTGGTGTATCTTCTTGGTATGAGTATCATGGTTAACTTTTCCTTCTTTATTGAGGAGCTTTTGTTGAATTTGAGTTCTTTGATTGTGTGAGGGCACTCTTGGTTGATCTTCATTAGGATATTTTTATCATGATGTCATGATAGCTTTTTACATTCATTGGTTATACACTTTCAGTGGGAGATTTTGATAGTGATTGTTTTTCATTTGTAGGTATCTTCTTGGCTTGGAGATCTTGGTTTCATTTGTATGTTACTGATATTGTAGTTGAGTGTGTGTAGACCTAGATGATCTTCATGGAGACAATGGTTTTCATGATTCCATGTGTAGCTCATACCACAGTTAATTGGGAGTTTTTGGTATTGATGTGGATGCATCATTGGGTATGATTATCTTTATGTGATTCGAGATATATTTTCTTGGTTTAGTGTGTTTTGCTATTATTTCACAATTTTCTCTTGATACCAGTCTAGAGTTTGGCATGGTACTTGTTCTCTTGAGACTAGGATGTATATATATGTTTCTGGTACATGTGATCTCCTAGGAGGAGATGGTTAGATCATGGATGTCATGTTTATATTCCTAATTCATGATTGGATCTCTGACATTAACCGTGTGTGGTTCTCTTGGTATTAGGTGCATTGACCATTTGCTTGATTACTTCATGATGGTGCTATGTTGCATTCAGAGTTTGGCATGGATTGATTGGTTATAGGTACTCATGGATACTTAGAGATGTAGGTGATGGTTGCAGTTTTCTTGTGATTAGAAACACTTGCTTGAGATAGTTTTGAGAGGTATTTTCCCATTATATATTTTAGATGTGTTATGTTTCATGCTTTGATTTCTCTTGGGATTGAGTTGATTCATGGTGGTTGATTATGGATACTCATTTGAGGATTGTTTAGCATGAGTTTATATGCTTTATCTTTCATAGATATGGATCTTCAGCTATGGTTATTTAGTTCTGGAGGATTCATTTTGAGGGAAGTTATGGCATGGTTATCTCCTTGTGCATTTGATTTTATGATATCATTTTATGATGAGCATTGTTAGGAGATGGTTTATGGGTTGATTTCTAGTTATGGGGATGGTTACTTTAATTTTTATCTTCTTGAATAAGGAGGCTTACATTCATGTTGGAATTATTACATTGATTCATATGTTGTACTTGGTCTATGAGATTGAGTTCTATGGATGTTATTGAGGCTTTCCATTTGGGGTTGTTAGGAGATTATACTTGACACAGTAGTACACTTTTGAGGTATTGGGAGGAGGACATGTTATGGTTTACAATATTTGTCTCTTCATGGTTCCTTCCTAGATGTTCATGGTTTTGGGAAGGATGGTGGTAACATGTTGTGAGAGATTATGGAGATCTTTGGGTTGCATGTGTGGATCATTGATATTATTCTTGGTACTTCATGATTTCATTTACTTATCACACCTTGATATAGTGTTGGTTGGTAGACTTGATATGCTTTGACATTACCTATGTAGTGGGAGTTCTTGGATATGTATGTACACTTCATTGATAGGTTTGATATAGGGAGATTGTTATTGTAGTTTATAGGTTGCATATGTTCTTGGCATGGGTTTACTGATGTATTGATACGTTGGAGGCGTGGATGGTTGGATGCATTAGCATGTATTGTAGATGTTATTTCTGATCATGTGGGTCTTTCAGTTGACAACAACTTGGTGAGAGCCTTCATTATCACTTGGATTTGATGCTTGTGCTCTTGGATTGATGCATCTTCACCTTGGCATGTTCCTTTTCTTCCATAGGTGGCACGTTGAAGGATGAAAGGAGTTCTTGCTTGAGATGGTGATCACTTTGTTCTTATTGCATGTATCTTGATGGAGCATGAGAGCATGTTACAAATTCATGTGGTCTCATGTATGGCTATGTTGATGTATTTCATGTATTAATCCCTTATGCAATGTATACAACAAGTGGGAGAATGTTGGGATATGGTGTTGTACACCATTGCATAAAATGATTTATTATAAATTTTGTAATTAAATAACTATTTAGTTGTGATACACCTTGGTGATGTTGCTAATCACACTAGTTAATTATTTTGGGACCCACTTGATGTTGTAAATTGTAACATTGTATTATTATTTAATATGTGGGACACATGTGATAATAATTTAATATTGAAGAAATATTAAATAATGCGATGTCTTTGTACCCAATATTAAATAAGGGGTTAGTGGTTTTGTATTCACATGGTTTTGTGGTACATGGTTTCACCTTACCACTAGTTGTATTATGTGTGAGCTTGTGTCTATAAAAGAAAAAAACATGTGTAGTGGTTTAGGTTGGCTGAGTGGTTTGGATTTCATTGTTGAGTCTTCTTGAGAGTGCATTTGTGAAGCATGGCATGGGATGTGTGGATTCATGCTTGGAAAAATAGGAATGCATTGGAGGACTTGATACTTCAAAATTGTTCATTGTAACTCTTGTATTTGCTTCATGGTTGATTAATATGATGGAGTATGGATCCTTTCGGAGGCTGGGTGTTCATTGTAACTCTTGTATTTGCTTCATGGATGATTAATATGATGGAAAATGGATTCTTTTGGAGGCTAGGTTTTTCCCTCTTGTGGGTTTTCCCAAGGTATATATTGTGTCATCTTTGATGGGTATGTTGTCTATTCTCTTGCATGTGGATTTTGAGTACTTATTTGCATGAATATCTCTTTTGGGTTATGTGGAAATTTTCATATAATGGCTGCAAGTTTCCTTACATGAATGAATGGTATATGCACAAATATAGCAACATAAGTGGAATTTTAGTATTATGATTTAACCTCATTCTATGGCTATAGTATATTTTTTAACAAATTCTACAATTGAAATGATGGTGCTAAGTGGAAATGTGTCCTTATGTAACTTAAATTGCCAGTCCAACCATCAAGCTCTATGGGTATGCATTGAATAGCCATACACTATATTACCTCAAAAAATAGACATAAATTGATACATTGGTACATTTCCACTCACCAATTCAAACTTCTTTCTACTTTAACATCTTTTATATTGTATGCTACTAACTTATATTTTCAAAAACTTAATTATTTGTTTCCAAATGCATGTGAATTATCCACATTTACACAATTTTTCAGAATTTGTAAGCCACCATAACTATCACATGTTTGATCCAAACATGAAGTCTTTTAAAATAATTTTCCATCCACTCTTTCACATAAAATTCTAAAAATAAAATACCTTGAAGGTCTGGGTGGATCCTTTATTATACACACCTATAAAATATCATTAGTATAAAAGTATACACATATTTTTTGATAAAAAATATAATGATTAGAAAATTCAATATGTAATCTACAAAAACAAGTGCACACATAAGACAAAACATAGAAACAAGTTGGCACCCTCCTCCATATCCTTCTTATACAACGACCCAACAAATAGACACAACAATAGCAGAGTAACTAGCACCCTCCCAATTCTGAGAGAGGAGGTTAATAACATCCTCCCCAATCAAGTTGACACCCTCCTCCATATCCTTCTTATCCATCTCTTCCTTGAGCACAGTGGATAGGGTACCAACCACACGGTGGATCATCTTGACAGTGAACTATGACAAACCATTGAATTTCTTTTCAAGCTTCTCCACCCTCTCTAGTAGCATTGTATGGTCCTCCACTTTGTCCATATTATTCACCTTATCTTCTTCCATATACTGGGGGTCTGAGGACTGGGTCATCGAGTCTCCCTTGAGCATCTTGTCGAGGTCAAAAAAGTGACTAGGCCCTTCAACAAAATCCTCCTCGTCCTCCTCAATGTCATCTTGCTTCCTCTTGCCTTTGCTTCTAGACTACTCATCACTAGAAATTTCATTAACCGACACTTTCTTACTATTTTTTACCAACTTGTGGGAATGCCTAATGCTAGTGTTCTCTAACCCTATCTCCATAGTAGCTACCACCATAGTTTCCCCCTTGGAATCTTTACCAACATAATTCCTCCCTTCACTATTAGTGGTTGATAGCTCCACCTATCCTTTTCCATCCTCTTCCACTTTTTTCTTTGCAGTAGGTTTGTTGTCCATCTTGCAGGGAGAAACTTTGAGCTCATATTCCCCACACCACCCTTTTTCTTTTGGCAGGGTATTCAGGCTTGGGGGCTTCAGATTTCACTAGAGAGGATTTCCTTTTGGGGCCCTTAGACTCAGTCAAAGAGGGATTCACATTGGATTGCATAGGGGGTTCAACTTCCTCAATACAAAAGGAAAAAATGGGTTTGGGAAAGCAGAGAGCCAAATGGAAATGATATAGCTTTAGGATGATGCCTTGGTTGAGAAATAGGGGTGGGGTTTCATCAGGGTTTTGGGTAATGGAGTTCATAAATTTTTGAACAAAAATTTCCAAGTTACTAAGAAAAAGGAAAACTCAAAAGCAATTTGTAGCGCAAAATATTTAAAAGAGGTAGGTGATAAAAATAGAAAACCTTATATCTACCCTCTAGAGTCACATACTTCATTAGAGCTAGAAAAATGTGGTCCCATGACCAAGGGAGAGCTTCTCTTTGGAAACTAGACTGGGTGCAGACAATTTTTTCATTTTCCTTAAAGAAGGCAGTAAGGCTTTCATTGTCTTGGGCCTTGGTGTGCTTAGCATACTTCTTTTCGATGCAAGAGAGCCTAGTCACTTGAGCAATAACCTCCTCATTGACCTTGAATGATATACCTCCCATCATAACTCTTTAGTCTTTGCACGAGCTTGCGAAATGCACCAAAATCCTTGAATCATGATCAACCACACATTCCATTAATGGTGCTAGCCCACCTTCGACATAGATATGCCAAACTAGAGGATCTTTTTGGAACTCTTTAGAATTATCCAACTCCATCCTCACCCTATCGCTACCTATTTTACTGCACTTCACACCGAGAGCCCAATAATCCTGTGAGAGAAAGAAGTAAAAATGTTTGTCAAAAGGATAAATCGCCCATAAAACCCTTCTTAATATCCAACTAGGAAAAATCCAAAAAATTAAGTTGATCTTCATATTACACACTTCAAGAGTTATTTCCAAAAAGGAAATCTTTGCGGGCCCATAATTGTAAATCTTTAAACACCTGTGGAAATGTTTGTGAAAGATGATGGCAATGAAATTTTTTCCCTCTAAGTTGCAATTGCACAAGTACCAAGGATAAATGGCCATTGGGCCAAATTTGGTATTCCCTAAATCTCTACCTTTTGTCATGATTAGATTTTTAGCGATGTCAATGTGACTAAGCATAAACTACATCCGATAAGAAATGGTCATATCAAATTTGAAATTAGAGATCCGTAATAAATTATGGGGGATATGGAAAAACCACAAATTAAATTTGTGTATGGCCCAACCACACATAGTTGTTAACCCTTTGTACTTCCCATCACTCCTCATTATTAGATCCTTAATCACAACCTTCACCCCATAATTCAAATCTTTCCACATAATTAACACCTTGTCATCCTTCTTCATCCACATCACCCAAAGGACAAATATGTGGACCACCCAAAAAACCTTGCCAATCACAAATTTAGATAACATCATGGGTAACAAAGGTGCACTATTCCCTGAGGATAATTATGTGAAGATCCCGTGATAAGTTCCCAATATTCCTCCAACACTTGGATATGCTCCAATAGGAGCCAAGACTAGCCAAGACATCAACAACTTGGTTTCCTTCGTGAAAGATGTGAGTAAATATCTTCATATCTAGCTTTGACCAAGTGATTAATGTCTAACAGGATACCTTTGGTGTTCCATCCTAATAATCTACCACCTTTCATGGAATCAATCACTACCTTGGAATCCCCTTCTATGTGTAGTTTCTTTATCCCCATAGTAATAGCTAGTTAAGCAACGCCCTAGCTTTTGCAATCATGGAGGTCTAAATCCCTATACCCCCCAAGTAACTATCCACAAAGTTACCCCTATTGTCCCTGATAACTCCCTCGATGCTAGCCCTGCCCAAGTTCCCCTTAGCCGCATTAGCAAAATTGAGTTAATTCCATCCACAATCCGAGGGGTTCCAAACTATGTCACTGCTAGCTTGGGCCTTAGAGTTGTCAAAGGAGTTGATCTCAAGACTCTTGTTCCAAACTTTAGCCATTTTGATCTCCCACTCAATAGGGGCTTGTGGCTCATCGTGTAAAGGGTACAAAACCCTATAAATGCTACTTATTATATCAAAAACAAGTGCATACATGTGAGTTATTTTGACATAATTTTTTTTTTACATTTCAAAACAACTATGATTAATTTTTATTTGATGATATATCCCTACATATTTGGAGAAAATTTGTGTTTGAGTCATATCTAGAAAATATTTTGGATTTGGCTTAAATTTTCAACATCCAATTCTCCTTTCTACAAGGGTAAGTACAAAAAGGTGGGGGGGCAAAAAGGGGGCTTAAGTGGCAACTTTTTTATTTTTATTTTTATTTCTAAAATAAGGGAATACTGACCTTGGATGTGAAATTGAGGATAGTTACACTCAAAATTTTGATATGCAACAAAAACAAGGATCATAGTGCTCTGAATCTACTTTCTAAACTACTAATTTTTTAAAAATTTATTGAGATTAAGGGGTTGAATAGAGGTGACCACAAAAATTGGTGTTGTTTTTGTCAAAAAAACATAACACAGAAACTTTTGTGGCTTCCAAGCATAGTTAGCTATTTTTTAGTAATTTTAAAATTGTTGCCGTGGGAAATTAGCTAACAGTATGTATTTTATGCTTGATTTTTCTAATATTTTTTTAATGAATGTTTTATTTTTTACTAATTTTCATATAAATTTTGGAAAATAATTGATTATATTTTTTTTAAATATGCGTAGAATGGAGTCTAGTTTCTAAAAATGCAATTTATTTGAAATTTTGATGAATGGTTAATTTATAATGAAAAAACACCAAACACTAGTTTTTGTCGATAAATAGACACACAAACAAAATAAATTATAGATAAAAGGCTCAACATTGTCAAAATGTGAAAAAAATTACATTGTTAGATAGCTAAGAGAGAGCCTAACATTACCCAAGTGTGTGATTTGTTCGACATTGAAACACGTACAAACCTGATGCTTAACACAAAAGAAATTATGTGAAATATTGTAGAATTTTCAAAAACATGTCTTTGGACATTGGGAAGACACTCCAAGCCCTTGGGTTGGTATTCCAAGGCAAACACCAAGCCCAAGCCTTTGGGATTCCCAAAGCAAGAAATAATGCGAGGGCATTATAACGTGCTCATGTTATTTCTTAGTTTTGACATGGTTTTTGCTTTTGTACCCAAGACATGTCTAGCAAGACAAAACACAAGCACATTATAACACACTTGCATTATGTCTTACTTTGTGTTAAATGCTACTCTATTGTATGTATGTATATGTCTTTGTACGTTTGTATGTATCTATTCTTGTATGGCATGTATGTATGTATGTATGCATGCATGCTTTTATGTCTATATGCTTGTATGTATGTATGTATGTATGTATTTATGTATTTATGTATGTATTAGTGTACTAGTGTATGTATGTATTTATGCCTATATGTATGTATGTATGTATTAGTGTAGGTATTAATGTATTCCTATATGTATGTATGTAAGATTGTATGTACATATGAACATGTATTCTTGTATGTGTGTAAGATTGTATGTATATATGTATGCATGCTTGTATGTATGTAAGTTTTTATGTATGTCTATATGTATGTATGTCTACTTATATTTATGTATGTATGTCTTTAGAGGGAGGGGGAGTTTTAAGAGAGAGACTTGAGAGAGGGAGAGGTTGTGGAAAGGAGAGATGTAAGAGAGAGGGAGTGGGAGAGAAGGGGTTGGAGTGAGAGGGACTTAGATAGGTAGGGTGGGAGGGCTAGAGGGAGAGAGAGGGGTTGAGAGAGAGAGACCCAAGAGAGAGGGAGTGAAATAAAGAGTTATGTAGGTAGGGTGCCAAAGGGAAATGCTTGAGAGTGTGAGGGGGGTGAGAGGGAGAGACTTGAGAGTGGGAGAGAGATGGAGTGGGAGAGAGAGGGAGTGAGAGAGAGGGAGTGTGAGAGAGAGAGACCTGAGGGAGGGAGAGGGTGTGGGAGGGAGTGAATTGAGAGAGAGGGAGAGAGAGAGGAAGTTTTAGAGAGGGGGTGGAGTGAGAGGGATTTATCTAGGTAGGGTGGGATGGATAGATAGAGAGACGAGAGAGAGAGAGAGTTACCTAGGTAGGGTGCCAGAGGAAGAGACCTACAAGAGAGGGGGTGGGAGGGAGAGACCTGAGATATAGGGAGAGAGAGGGAGTGATGGGGAGGGAGTGGGAGGGAGATATATATAGAGAGAGATAGAGTGAGAGAAAGAGACAGTGGTAGGGATTGATTGAGTGAGAGGTATGTAGAAAGAGGGAGAGGGTAGATACAAACAATTAGAGAAGGTAGGAGAGACAAAGGGAGAGAGAGGTGAGATGGATAGATAGAGAGAGAGGGATAGGGATTGAGGGTATAAGGTTGCAGGATTAGGGTTGAGGTTCCAATGTATAGGGTAGAGGGTTGAGGGTTTAAGGGTTTAAGAGATGAGGGATGAGGTTTAGGGTTGAGGTTTGAGGGTATAGGGTTGAGTATATAGGTTTTAGGGTATATGGTTTAGGGATTATGGTTGAGGATTCAATGCATAGGGTAGATGGTTGAGAATTGAGGGTTCGAGGTTTAATGTATATTATAGACGATAGAGGGTTAAGGGTTTAAGGGTTTAATGGTTTAGGGATTAGGGTTTAAGGGTTGAGGGTTGACAGATTAGGGTTTAAGGGTTGAGGGTTGACAGTTGAGGGTTTAGGGATTGAGGGTTGAGGGATTAAGGGTTGAGGGTGTAGGGTTTAAGGGTTGAGGGATTAGGGTTGAGCATTGAGGGTTTGGGGTTTAGGGTAGAGAGTTTAAGGGTTGAGGGTATAGGGTTGGGGGATTAGGTTTGATGGTTTAGGTTATTGGATAGAGGGTAGAGGGTAGAGGGTAGAGGGTAGAGGGTTTAAGGGTTGAGGGTTGAGGGTTTAGGGTTGAGTGTTTAAGGGTTTAAGGGTTGAGGGATTAGAGTAGAGAGGGAGGGATGGATGAAAGGAGATATGGAGGAAAAAGTAAGATAGAGAGGATAAAATAGGAGGGAGGGACAAAGATATATGAGGGTTGAGGATCCAATGTATAGGGTAGAGGGTTGATAATTGAGGGTATAGGGTTGAGGACCTATAGGGTTGATGGTTTAGGGTATTGGGTTGTGGGTTAGGGTTGAGGGTAGAGGGTATAAGATTTACAGGTTTAGGGTTTAAGGGTTTAGGGTTGAGGGTATAGGTTTGAGGGTATATGGTTGAAGGAGTAGGGTTGAGGGTCCAATGTATAAGGTAGAGGGTATATGGGTTGAGGGTTGAGGGATTAAGGGTTGAGGGTTGAGGGATTAGGGTAGATATTTTACTTGGGTGTAAGGGTTAAAAGGTTAGGGTATAATGTTGAGGGATTAGGGTTGATGGTAGAGGGTATTGGGTTGAGGGAAGAGGGTAGAGGATTTAAAGGTTTAGGGTTTAAGGGTTGAGGGTTGATGGTTTAGGGTTGAGGCTAGAGGGTTTAGGGTATAGGATTGAGGGATTAGGGTTGAGGGTCTAATGTATAGGGTAGAGGGTATAGGGGTTGAGGATTTAGGGTTTGAGGGTAGAGGGTAGAGGGTAGAGGGTAGAGGGTAGAGGGTAGAGGGTAGAGTATTAGGTTTAAGGATTGAGGGATTAGGGTTGAGGGATTAAGGGTTGAGGGCTGAAGGATTTGGGTAGAGAGTTTACTTGGGTTTAAGGGTTTAAGGGCTGAGGGATTAGGGTTGAGGGTTGAGGGTATTGAGTTGAGGGTTGAGGGTTTTAGGGTTTAGGGTTTAAGGGTTGAGAGTTGAAGGTTTAAGGTTGAGGGTATAGGGTTGAGTGTTTAAGGGTTTAAGGGTTGAGGGTATAGAGTTAAGGGATTAGGTTAGGGAGGGATGGAGGGAGAAGTGAGATAGAGAGAAGGAGACAAGAGGAGGGAGGGATAGAGATAGATGAGGGTAGAGGATTCAATGTATAGGGTAGAGGGTTGAGAATTGAGTGTATAGGGTTGATGACATATAGAGTTGATGGTTTAGGGTATTGGGTTGAGGGTATAGGTTTGAGGGATTGGGGTTGAGGGTAGAGGGTATTGGGTTTATGATAGAAGGTAGAAGGTTAAAGGGTTTAGGGTTGAGTGTTTAGGGTTGAGGGTAGAGGGTTTAGGGTATAGGTTTGAGGGTATATGGTTGAAGGATTAGGGTTGAGGGTCCAATGTATAGGGTAGAGGGTATAGGGATTGAGGTTTTAGGGTTTAAGGGTTTAGGGTTGAGAGATTAAGGGTTGAGGGTTGAGAACTGAGGGTTAAGGGTTTAATGTATAGGGTAGAGGGTTTAAGGGTTGAGGTATTAGGGTTGATGGATTAGGGTAGAGAGTTTACTTGGGTTTAAGGGTTTAAGGGTTGAGGGTTGAGGGTAGAGGGTAGAGGGTTTAGGGTTTAGGTTTTAAGAGTTTAGGGTTTAAGGGTCGAGGGTTGATGGTTTAAGGTTGAGGGTTGAGGGTTGAGGGTTGAGGGTTGAGGGTCGAATGTATAGGGTAGATGGTATAGGGGTTTAGGCTAGAGGGTAGAGGATAGAGTGTTGATGATTTAAGGGTTGAGGGATTAGGGTTGAGGTATTAAGGGTTGAGGGCTGAGGGATTAAGGGTAGAGAGTTTACTTGTGTTTAAGGGTTTAAGGGTTTAAGGGTTGAGGATTAGGGTTGAGGGTATAGGGTATTGGGTTGAGGGTAGATGGTAGAGGGTTTAAGGGTTGAGGGTTTAAGGTTGAGGGTATAGGGTTGAGTGTTTAAGGGTTTAAGGGTTGAGAGTATATTGTTGAGGGATTAGGGTAGAGAGGGAGAGATTGAGAGAGAAGTGAGATAGAGAGAAGGAGAGAAGAGGAGGGAGGGACATAGATAGATGAAGGTTAAGGATATAATGTATAGGGTAGAGGGTTAAAAATTGAGTGTATAGGGTTGGGGACCTATAGGGTTGATGGTTTAGGGTATTGGGTTGTGGGTATAGGGTTGAGGGATTAGGGCTGAGGGTAGACAGTATTGGGTTGAGGGTAGAGGGTAGAAGGTTTAAGGTTTTAGGGTTAAGTGTTGAGGGTAGAGGGTTTAGGGTATAGGCTTGAGGGTCCAATGTATAGGGTAGAGGGTTTAAGGGTAGAGGGTTTAGGGTTTTAGGTTAGAGGGTAGAGGTTAGAGTGTTGAGGGTTTAAGGGTTGAGGGAATAGGGTTGAGGGTTGAGGGTTTAAGGTAGATATTTTAAGGGTTGAGAGTTAGGGTTGGGGGTTGAGGGTATTGGGTAGAGGGTAGAGGGTAGAGGGTTTAAGGGTTTAGGGTTTAAGGGTTAAGGGTTTAGGGTTTAGGGTTGAGTGTTTAAGGGTTTAAGGGTTGAGGGTATATGGTTGAGGGATTAGGGTAGAGATAGAGGGATGGATGGAGGGAGAGATGGAGGGAGAAGTGAGATAGATAGAAGGAGAGAAGAGGAGGAAGGGACAAAGATAGATGAAGGTTGAGGATCCAATGTATAGGGTAGAGGATTGAGAATTGAGGCTATAGGGTTGAGGACATATAGGATTGATGGTTTACTGTATTGGGTTGAGGGTATAGGGTTGATGGTAGAGAGTATTGGGTTGAGGGTAGAGGATAGAAGGTTTAAGGGTTTAGGGTTGAGGGTTTAGGGTAGAGGGTAGAGGGTTTAGGGTATAGGTTTGAGGGTATATGGTTGAAGGATTAGGGTTGAGGGTCCAGGGTATAGGGTATAGGGTATAGGGATTGAGGTTTTAGGGTTTAAGTGTTGAGGGTTGTGGGATTAAGAGTTGAGGTTGAGAATTGAGGGTTGAGGGATTAAGGGTTGAGGGTTGAGGGATTAGGGTAGATATTTTACTTGGGTTTAAGGGTGGATGGCATAGGGTTGAGGGATTAGGGTTGAGGGTAGCGGGTAGAGTGTTTAAAGGTTTAGGGTTTAAGGGTTTAGGGTTTAAGGTTGAGGGTAGAGGGTAGAGGGTATATGGTTGAGGGATTAGGGTTTAGGGTTTAAGGTTTAATGGATTATGGTTTAAGGCATATTGTCTAGGGTTGAGGGTTTAGGGATAAGTGAGAGACCTAGATGGCTAAGGGGGATGGAGGGCTAAGGATAAATAGAGGGAGAGAGAAAAAAGACTATAAAAAACCAACTTTCTTATAACAGAGCACATTTTGAAGAAGTTGAGATGTAGTCATTTGTTTAGCAAGACATAATGCAAGCACATTTTGTCTTACTCTAAAATCAGTAAAAAAATCAATATACTCGTGATCTCTAGGCCCACATTCTACATATTCTCATAGTTATGTGTGTTTTTTGATAAAAAGAAGCTTTTTAATGCTTTTGTGAAGTGTGCATGCAAGTTTTTCACATTCCACCACCTTTGCATGAAATAGCAGAGTTTTCACGTAAAATTTGATATATATCAATTCAAGTCTCAATTCCATTCAAGAGCAATATACAATTGAACTTTGGAGGGAAACAAGATTTTGAAAAAATCAAATTATTGAGGAGTTTGAAGCAAGAAGAAGTAAAGGCTACATAATTGGGTAGAACTCTTCCATTTGAATCTCTTTTTTTTTTAGGTATGTGAAGTCTTTACACATTTTCTTTATATTTTCTTTCATTATATTTTGGCTTGATTTTATTATGTTATTTTTCATATACAAAGTTCATCATTGTTTGTTTATCATTATAACCTTAGCTTGTCAATCCACATTTTAAATTACACAATTCTTTACACTTTCCAATTACATTTTTAAACCACATCTCTTTGAGGAATTTTGTTAAAAAATGTATCTACCTTGTGTATGCTTCCACATTTTGTATACACATATATATGAGAGAAGTTATAGGTATGTAAAGTAATACATCATTTCTAAATACTTTTCTATGGATGTGCATACCCCTTTCCAAAGCTTTCATTTTGGTATAGGCATGGAGGATGTTGGAAAATGTAGTGGAATTTGGTTTTACACCTAGAAATTGCATATGCTTGAAATTTTCTAAATCCTTTTCAACAAATCCATTTTGTGCATATCCTGCAATCATTCTAGTCCACAAGGACATATCTGATTGAGGTATTTTTTCAAATAGTTTTACCAAGCAGCTGATTGCCTTGTCTATGCTATCAAATTTTCCATACATGTCTACCAAAGCATTTTATCAAATGACATAGATAAGGAAATAAACTATTTGAAGAAATACCTCAAATAAATGGGGTCTCATAGTGATGTGCATTTTTTCAAACAACTGATTTGATTTTTATGCTACCAAATTTTCCATACATGTTTCTACAAAATTGGAATATAGTCCTCTCACATTGATAGATCTTTGAATATATTTTGGTTTTCATCTCTATTTCTAAACTTACCTCATCACTAATGTTGTGATATATTTTAAATGTTTCCTTGATTAGTCTACCTACAAGGGATTTTAACCCTTCTCTCTACTATTTCAACTCTCTTTGTTCAAGGCTAAGTTAGCAACATGGGGAAAGGTCCAGCTTATCTTGCAATCATGGCATGCCACAAGACCACATTTCTTTAAGGAATTGGATCCAAAAATTCATGTTAGCATTGACAAGCTAGTGAGCTCACTAGCTTTTCAATGTGGTAGGGTTGACAAGGTAGAGGGTTGTTTGAAAAAATTCCTCATAGAAATGTGGTCTCACGGTGATCCTACCGCATTGAAAAGCTAGATAGCTCACTAGCTTATCAATGGTATCACATTTGGTATACATGTCTACCAAAACATTAATGTCAAAAAATTCACATGCCTTGTCCATGCTTCCATTTTGAGCCAATCTTTCAATCATGGCATGCCACATGAACACATTTCTTTAAGGAATTGGATCCAAAAATTCATGTGAGCATTGACAAGCTAGTGAGCTCACTAGCTTTTCAATGTGGTAGGATTGACAAGGTAGAGGGTTGTTTCAAAAAATTCCTCATAGAAATGTGGTCTCACGGTGATCCTATTGTATTGAAAAGCTAGTCATCTCACTAGCTTATCAATGGTACCACATTTTGCATACATGTCTACCAAAAAATTAATGTAAAAAAATTCACATGCCTTGTCCATGCTTCCATTTTGAACCTATATTTCAATCATGGCATGCCACATGAACACATTTCTTTAAGGAATTGGATCCAAATATTCATGTGAGCATTGACAAGCTAGTGAGCTCACTAGCTTTTCAAAGGTACCACATTTTGCATACATGTCTACCAAAAAATTAATGTCAAACAATTCACATGCCTTGTCAATGCTTCCATTTTGAGCCTATCTTGCAATCATGGCATACATGATCACATTTCTTTAAGGCATTGGATCCAAAAATTCATGTGAGCTTTGACAAGCTAGTGAGTTCACTAGCTTGTCAATGTGGTAGGGTTGACAAGGTAAGGGGCTGCTTGAAAAAATTCCACATAGAAATGTAGTGTCATGGTGATGTACTAATGTTCATATCATGTATGTAGGTGATTGATGAAGTTATTAGACTTGAAAATGTAGCATATGTTATGTTTAGAACTGTGGCAAAGGATACAAAATTCAATGGTATTTATTTTTTTCTCAAAAATATGCAAGAAAATTGATGTAGGATATTATCAATAGATTAGTAAACTAAGTGGAAGATTAAATTGGGTTGTTTGTATAACAGGTTACAAGTTTCCAAAAGGTTGGAAAGTAATAGTTTGGTTACATTCTATTCATTTTGATCCTCATTACTTCGAGCACCCTCTAAAGTTTAATCTTGATAGATGGGAGGTATGCTTGATATTCATATAAAAATTACTTTTTAAGATATTCAATGGACTAGATTGACTAGTGATAAGTTATAAGATATTGCATAATTTAACACACAATTTTTAGATTATTGACATATCACATGTTTCTTTGAATTGTTTATGTGATTATTAATATTTGCAATCTCTTTTCTTTGTTTAGGTGGTAGCTACTAGACCCAGGTGAAGTTATAAAGTATATGCCAAATCCAAGACTAGCAGATGGTACTAAATTATTCATTTGAAGATAACCGAGCATCATGACCACCTATGATGTAGACATTATAAAAGTGTGTGTCAAGATTAGTGAGGGAATTTCAAATTATTCATATGAATTTAACCTCATCATGGGCACCTATGATGTAGACATTATAAGAGCATCTAGAGCATATGAGTGATATTATCAAAGATCTACAAGAATGGAGTACCTAAGGAATCTTTGAATCCTATTTTTACTTATTATGAGAGAATCTTATAGGCTAAGTTTGTGTGAATGAAAATGGGGAACATTGATTGAATATTTTATTTAAGTGGGGTGTTGGAATTCACATAGGTTGATTTTTTTATGATGATTTTGTATTTCCACTGGATAGTTTTGAGAAAGCATTGTGCCTACAATTACATTCACTTGGGTGTCATATTGGTGTATGAAGCATATTAGACAATCATAGCATGCACATAAGAATTAGGATTGCCAAATATATCTCATTTTATTGTAAACATCATATTATTAATATAGTGAGTGTAATAACCATTGATGGTTACCAATCATTATTTTTCTTCTTTTATTATCTCCCTATTATAACTAGCACCACTTGACTAACTTATTATAAAAACTTAATTTATTAAAACAAATCAACCTAATGATTATATATCAATATCAATATAGCATACCATCTATTCACATAAATATTTAAGAAGTTCAATTTGTAAACATTTTTTATACATACTGTCAATAAATAATATCAACATGTCGTAAAAATAATCACATTTATAAGTAATAAAAGTATGTATGACTTGTTAGATGTTGTTCAAGTAACATGAATTAACTAAAGTACCCCACAAGTTCTTCAAACATGTTTTCCAACTAAAAATTCATGGCTTCCCTCAAAATTTTGTAATTGAGTTTGGGATCTAGTTCCATATTACCTATTTATTTCTGCACTCAAACATTTGTAATGATATTTACTAAAATTTTTAAATTTATTGCTTCCCTCAAACATTTGTAATTCATATAGCGTAATCCCTTAAGAGTCCAAATTGGAAAAGGGAAACAATATTTGATGACCTGTTACTCGAAGATTGTTTCAATTACATGCATTCCTTCTTAGGCATCAGGATCATGTAGGGCCTCTCTACAATAGCCTCTCAGATTTTTTTTATCTTGGAGTTATTTTCCCATGGTGTCCAATTTTCACTTGATGGAAAAAGTGTCAAATGAAAGTAGTGTAAAGTTGCAAAGTGGTGCAAATTTCATTCTAAAACTTGTGTGACCAAACAGACTGTTCCAAAACATCTGGATGGGTATGTTTATGCTAGGCATGGTCCTCTTTCTCACCCAAAAACATTGAATCACTTTGAACTATGTTCAACCCAATCGATCCCTTAAGAGTCCAAAGTGTAAAATGGTTGCAATCTTTGATGGGATATTAATCCAAAACCATGATGCTTAAAAAATCTCCATCTAAGGCTATAGGATCATGTTGGTCCCCTCTACAATAACCTCTCTCGGTTTTTGTTATCTCAGAGTCATTTTCCCATGGTGTCTAGTTTTCACTTGATAGAAAAATTGTCAAATGCAAGTAGTGTAAAGTTTCAAAGTGGTGCAACTTTCGTTCTACAACTCATGTGACCAAACAGACCATTCCAATGCATACATATGGGTACATGCACACTAGGAATGGTCCTCTTTCACACCTAAACACACCGTATCACTCTGAGCTACCTTCAATTGACTCAATCCCTTAAGAGTCCAAAGTGCAAAATGATTGCAATCTTTGACAGCCTATTAATGAGAAATCATGATGCTTACAAACTCTCTGTCTAAGGCTACAAGATTGTGTTGGGATCCTCTACAATAACCTCTCTTGTTTTTTGTTATATCGGAGTTGTTTTCCCATGCTGTCTAGTTTTCACTTGATGGAAAAAGTGTCAAATGCAAGCAATGTAAAGTTGCAAAGTGGTGCAACTTTTTTCTGCAACTCATGTGATGAAATGGATTGCTCCAATGCATCTAGATGGGTATTTTTATACTAGGAATGGTCCTCTTTCACACCCAAACATGATGAATCACTCTAAGCTACCTTCAACTGGCTCAATCCCTTAAAAGTCCAAAGTGCAAAATGGTTGTAATCTTCGATGGGCTATTACTCAGAAACCGTGACACTTACAAACTCTCCATCTGATGCTACAAGATTACATTGGGCCCCTCTACAATAACCTCTCTTGTTTTTTGTTATCTTGGAGTCATTTTCCTATGGTGTCTAGCTTTCACTTGATGGAAAAAGTGTCAAATGCAATTAGTGTAAAGCTGTAAAGTGGTCCAACTTTCATTCTGCAACTCATGTGACCAAACGAACTATTTCAATGTGTCTATATGGGTGCATTTATGCTAGGAATGGTCATATTTTTCACCCAAACACACCGAAACACTCTGAGCTATGTTCAACTAGTTCGATCCCTTAAGAGTCTAAGGTACAAAATGGCTACAATATTCAACGGGATATTAATTGGAAACCACGATGCTTAAAAACTCTTTGTCTAAGGCTACAAGATTGCATTGGGCCTATCTACAATAACCTCTCTCATTTTTTTCTATCTTGGAGGAAATTTCCTGTGATGATGACTTTTCATTTAAGGAAAAAGCTGTCAAATGCAAGCAGTGTAAAGTTGCAAAGTAGTGCAACTTTTGTTCTGCAACTCGTGTGACCAAACTAACTATTCCAATGCATCCAAATGGGTACATTTATACTATGAATGGTTCTCTTTCACACCCAAACATGATGAATCACTCTAAGCTACGTTCAACTAGCTCGATCCCTTATGATGTCATGGAAAACAAAGGAAAATAGAAAGATTCACATGATAGTTGACGAGTCTCATTTTTCCACACCAAAAGCATATGATTGCATGAAAGAAGTATAACATCTGGGTGTTAGAATAGTTGAGGAAAGCCTAAAACTTTTCGTTCTTGAATGGGTTATGATTCAATACTATGTGGATCTCATACTTACATTGAATTGATTATAAGGAAATTCTTCCCTTTGTCCCTTTTAAATTCTTCCTTGGATTCCATATTGAATTAGCACATAAGTAAATGATACATCATTGGTGAATCATTTTTGGAAATATTGATGTTTAGAATCAGCTAATAATTTTTTTTAGCATCAATCAATAAATATTCAAGACAAACCATGAAGGAAAATAATGAGCAATGCTAAGACTAACCAATTAACAATTAATAAGTATACACGTGAATAAGTGAAGCATACATGTGAATAAGTGAAGCACAAGTACTCAAATACATGTAAGCCTTGAAGTATACATATGAATACATAGTATATGCATTAATACAAAGTATATGCATGGATACAAGGTATACACATGAAAACATAAGTCACAAAGTATACATTGGAATACATGTAAGTCACAAAGTATACACGTAAGTTGTAAAGTATACACTTGAATACATGTAACTCATATATATTGAACCGTAGATTTATAATGCAAATATGGGTACCATCAATAAAATGGATCTATATTAACCAAATAGCCATGTAGGCATACATCAATAAATGTCGATATAAATATAAAATATACACAAAATAGCCATATAGGCTTACATGAATGCCATGTAGGCATGCAATGTCAAATATTTGCAATACAAAATATGTCCAAAAATTCCATTTAGGCATACAACAAAGGGCTTTGGAATCAAAAGTCATTGCTCTCCAGGCTCTTGAAACAAAATCTTGCCCATTGTTGGTTAGTCAGATAGTGATAAGTCTGTCACTCATTTAATATGAGTTCGAGGAGTGCTCCTGGTACTCCTCTTAGGGTTTAGTTATTGATCAAGCCTTATTTGTTACAATGACAAGTAAATACATGAATATATAGAAATTGCATTATAAAATTGATATATTTTAAAAAATAATCACTTATCAACACTAGATGATCACTCTCCTCAAGGGAAATATTTGCATGCCTATGCTATGGGGTGTTGAAGCCCTGGAGAAACCATCGAAAGAGAAATTAAACTAAAATCAATAATTGTTTGATTTTTTACTAACTAATAGCTATAACAACGAATGTAAATTGAAATTTAGTTAAAAACCTCATAACCTTGTGAGAGGCATCTAGGAGTCTATAGTAGAAGAAACACCAAGCTCCATTTCCCTCTAAACATCTAGAGGTGTTTCCGCTTGCATCATATGAAAAAAAAAGAATTCAATCACAAAAACTACAATAGTGATGCATGCCACGGTTTATAATGTATCAGATAATGAAAAAAAATTTGAGTACTTATAGAACTATATATTTCTTACAATCATGCTAACTATTTTCCCTATCCATAGCTTGTTGGAAAGCACCTTGTTTAGGATTTTATCCATAGTGGCAAGGAAGTGAACTATTTGATAAAGTGCTTTGGTAGACATGTATGGAAAATGTGATAGAATAGAAAAGGTGACAATCTGTTTGAAAATTTTCCTCAAAGAAATGTTGTCTCATGGTAATGGAATGCAATTCAATCACCATGAGATCACATTTCTTTGAGGAATTTTTTCAAACTACTCACTGCCTTCTCTATGCTATTGCTTACTATTATGCTTTGATAGATTTTTTTGAGCATCCATAGTTTGTTGGAAAGCACCTTTTTTAGGATTTTAGCCATAGCATCAAGGAAGTGAGTAGTTTGATAAAATTATTTGGTAGAAATGTATGGAAAATGTGGTAGCATAGAAAAGGTGGTGAGTTGTTTGAAAAAACGCTTCAAAGAAATGTGGTCTCATGGTGGTGGAATGGCATTCCATCACCATGAGACAACATTTCTTCGAGGAAATTTTTAAAACTACTCATTGCCTTGTCTATGCTATTGCTTATTATTATGCTTTAATATATTTCTTCTAAGCATCCATAGTTTGTTGGAAAGCACCTATTTTAGGCTTTTAACCATAGCAGCAAGGAAGTGAGTGGTTTGATAAAATGCTTTGTTAGACATGTATGGAAAATGTGGAAGCATAGAAAAGGTGGTGAGCTGTTTGAAAAAATGCCTTAAGAAAATGTGGTCTCATGGTGATGGAATGGAATTCCATCACCATGAGACCACATTTCTTTGAGGAATTTTTTCAAACTACTCACTTCCTTGTCTATGCTATTTCTTACTATTATGCTTTGATAGATTTTTTCCAAGCATACATAGTTTGCTGGAAATCACCTATTTTGGGATTTTAGCCATATTAGCGAGGAAGTTCAACTAGTTTGATAAAATGCTTTGGTAGACATGTATGGAAAATGTGGTAGCATAGAAAAGGCGGTGAGCTATCTGAAAAAATACCTCAAAGAAATGTGGTCTCATAGTGATGGAATGACACTTCATCACCAATAGACCACATTTCTTTGAAGCATTTTTTAAAGCTACTCACTGCCTTGTCCATGCTATTGCTTACTATTATGCTTTGATATATTTTTTTTAAGCATCCATAGTTTTTGGAAAACACCAATTTTAGGATTTTAGCCATAGCAGCAAGGAAGTGAGTAGTTTGATAAAATAATTTGGTAGACATGTATGGAAAATGTGGTAGCATAGAAAAGGCAGTGAGTAGTTTGAAAAAAGCCTCAAATAAATGTGGTCTCATGGAGATGGAATGTCATTCCATCACCATGAGACCACATTTCTTCAAGGAATGTTTTTAAAACTACTCATTTTATTTTCTATGATATTTCTTACTATTATGCTGTCATTCCATCACCATGAGACCACATTTCTTCAAGGAATGTTTTTAAAACTACTCATTTTATTTTCTATGATATTTCTTACTATTATGCTTTAATTGATTTTTTCCAAGAATCCATAGTTTGTTGGAAAGCACCTATTTTAGGCTTTTAGCCATAGTAGTAAGCAAGTGAACTGTTTGATCAAATGCTTTGGTATACATGTATGAAAATTAAGGTAGCATAGGAAAGGATGTGAGTGACTGGTTTAAAAAAATGCCTCGAAGAAATGTGGTCCCATGGTGATGGAATGGCATTCCATCACCATGAGACCACATTTATTCGAGGAATTTTTTCAAACTACTCACTGCCTTGTCTATGTTATTGCTTACTATTATGCTTTGACATATTTTTTTTGAGCATTCATATTTTGTTGGAAAGCACCTTTTCTAGGATTTTAGCCATAGCAACAAGGAAGTGAATTGTTTGATAAAATACTTTGGTAGACATGTGGGTATGTGCAGGATCATGATGGGTATTTGTAGGGTATGTGGCTGACAACTTTCTTTTTACCCAAAATTGATGAAATGAAAAGGGTTTTTAAAGGAGATTCTCAGCTTTCCACCAATATAAATTATACTTTACTTTTAATTTAATAAATATTTATTATTTATTTTCTATTTGAATTACGACTAAAGTCCTAATTGATAGGCTGATTGTAAAACATCTATAGCTTTCAAATGGTATCACATTTTGGAATCCAAAACATGCATCACATTCTATGCTTCACATACTTAAGGATTAAAAAATGAAAAATTGAATTTCATGAAGTTTTGACCAAGTTAAGGTGGTCGGACATACAAGTTTTAATATTTTTTAAAATTTGTAATAAAAAATTCGTAATTAATTATTTACTTGGAAAAAATTACAAAAAAATATGCATCACATCTGACATGAGTCCTCTACTTATGTCTAAAATTTTATAAAAAATATTATCATTTTATTGTGGTTAGGGTGGTCAAACAGACACCTACTTCTTATTTTTCCTTGAAATTTAAGTACTATTGCATTGACATTTCAAATTTTCACCAAATAGATTTTAAAAATAAAAAATAAACCTAGTAGTTTAGAAACTACATTCAATTTTCTATAGATTCTATTCTTACATATTTTTGAAATAATATAGATAACCTATTCAAATTTTTACTTCAAGTTGCCTAACTCTATTTTTTCTGATTTTTTTGCCACTTAAGGGCCTATTTTTTCCATTATGATGCTGCACATACCCATGTATGGAAAATATGGTAGTATAGAAAAGGAAGTGAGCTATTTGGAAAAATTCCTCAAAGAAATGTGGTCTCATGGTGATGGAATGGCATTCCATCACCATGAGACCATATTTCTTCAAGGCATTTTTTCCAACTACTCACTACCTTGTCTATGCTATTGCTTACTATTATGCTTTAATAGATTTTTTCCAAGCATTTATAGTTTGTTGGAAAGCATCTTTTTTCTAGGATTTTAGCCATAGTAGCAAGGAAGTGAACTATTTGATAAAATGCTTTGGTAGACATGTATGAAAAATGTGGTAGTGTAGAAATGGTGTTGATCTATTTGAAAAAATGACTCAAAGAAATATGGTCTCATGGTGATGGAATGTCATTTCATCACCATGATACCACATTTCTTCAAGGCATTTTTCCAAACTACTCACTGCCTTGTCTATGCTATTGCTTGCTATTATGGTTCAAAGATAGATTTTTTTCAAGAATCCATAGTTCGTTGGAAAGAACCTTTTTTAGGATTTTAGCCATAGCAGTAAGGAAGTGAATTGTTTGATAAAATGATTTGGTAGACATGTATGGAAAATGTGGTAGCATAGAAAAGGCAGTGAGCTATTTGAAAAAATTTCTTGAAGAAATGTGGTGCAGGAGCACCTAGGCTGACCTCCATGTTGTTTGTCATCAATTTTGGCTTGTACCTGATCTTAGCCAAGTCAGGGTGTTTGTGTGTTTAGTTTGGACCTTACAAGGTCTTGTTTGTCTGATGAGTTAGTCACTAGGACTTAGGACATCCTAGTTTAATCAATGTTGTTACATGTTGCTTTATTTAGCTTTGGACAACCTATATTAGAATGTAAGCATTTAATGTGTGCTAATCACATCTAAGTTGTTAGAAGATGCCAAGAGGCAGTTAGGAGAGTTGTTGATTCAAAATCAAGGAGTTAGAGATCCTAAAATGTAGGATGATGGAAAGAGTTGCAAAATGTTGTTGAAAAGTTGCATGACAACAATTGTGGAATTGCATGCAACTTAGGTATATTGGATTCCCTTGAAATCAGGGATGTGGAGTCGAGCAACTCTCCTTGAAACATGGTAAAGGCTTCAAAATAGGTGTGGTGGCTCGTAGAGAGCAGTTGGAAGAATTGTAATCAAGTTTTGGCTTTGTGTGAATAAGAAGTTTCTATATTTTCCTGTGTTTACCGGTGCATCTTGAGAAACAGTGGTATTAAAGACATTGTATTTACTGATTAAGCACTATTTTGGTGTTCATAGAGTAGTTTTGTATATCTTTCTTTGTATAAACAAGTTTCTTTGAGTAGATTTGGTGCTTGAATCCATAGATTAGAGTGTAAGGGCTTTGTATCTCTGTTTTGAACAGTCATGTTTTTAAATGGCTCCCCCATGAAATCTGACCATAGGGTTTTCCTGAGTTTGGATGGAAATGACAGGGAGCCAGTCTTTTGTACATATTTAGAGGTAGGAGTTCCAAAGAGCCAAGCAGGTATTTTTAATCTCAAACCCTAGGCGAGCTAGGATAGTCTGGTTAGTGGTTTGGGAATGAGAATTTGAAGAACTTAGGCAGGGGGAAGGAGTACAGTACGGCTATAGTACGGTTCCAGGTGCTATTTTTTCATAGCTAAGTATGATAGAAAGATTGAAACCTCAATCAAACCATTTGAGATAGATTTGAAGGAGAAAGTGTGAAACCCTAGGAATTAGGCCTAATTAGCCTATTTTCCCTTGAAAGTAGGAATCCAATGTACGGATGATATAGAGGTCTGAAACCTTTTAAATGTTTTAAAGGACTGAAAAGGGTGTCAGGAAGTGCCATTTAATTGGTGGGTTGTTTGAAAATTTTAAGAGAAAAAGGAAGAAAAGTGATTGGTAAGGGCTACAAGGATTAGGCCACTTCAAAGGCAAAACCTTGAGATCAGGTAAATTGAAAGCTAAAGAACCTTCAAGATGCATTCAATTGAATGTGAAATGAAAGGAGACAGTGACTCTAACACCCCTGCAAGCAGTTCAAGCAAGATGATGAAGTTGGCACTTAGATCCTTCTAGGTGTTGAGAGGAAATTTGGAAATTCACATGGTGTTGGTCTTCCAAAGGTAAAGCACAAGTGGATAACTCTTTGAGAAGAGTTGAAGCAAGACTTAGTTAATGATCTAAGTCTAAACAGAGTCCTGAAGTTGACAAGTTCTTGGTGGAAGACAGAGAGAAGTCTTCTAGGAGATTGTGCAAGCAACCCTTGGAGCTAACATACACCAAAATGTGGTCTCATGGTGATGGACATCACCATGAGATCACATTTATTTGAGGTATTTTTTCAAACAACTCATTTCCTTGTTTATGTTATTGCTTACTAATATTATTTCATATATTTTTTTCAAGCATCCATAGCATAGATAAGATAATGAACTATTTGAAAAAATACCTCAATAAAAAGTGGTCTCATGTAATTCCACGACAAGCAAATGCAATTGGAAGTTGTTCCTAGTTATTACTTATGCTATGTGAATTAATTTCATCACTCCTTATGTTGAATTTCTAAATAATTATATTGGAATTGAAAATTTTTCATCTATCAACATTTAGTTATTAGTTATGCAATGTGAAGTAATGCTTTGAGTTTGAAAGACATGCAATGCAATGTAATCAACGATATGAATATAAACTACACAAATCTATTAAGTACAATTCATTAGTTAAAATATTTATTCTATTATGTGTGTGAAGGTTTTTCCAACTCCACTGGCACTAGGAGGTGTTCCCACAAAACCTCCAATTTTAGCCTATTCCACATCCAAAATTAGATATTACAATACCATTCATATAACAATGCTACCACATGTAATAACTTTATAATTGTTTACTAGTTACATACCTCAATGCTAGATGTAGTGGAGTAATAAAAAAGTGGAAGGACAGTATATCTAGTATCAACACTATGACCCTAAAGTTTTATTACAATCATTGAACTAAATTAGCTAATCTTGCATTTCAAAAATGAAATTTAAGAAATTAAATTCAATGAACATGCTAATTTTTTTTTGAGTATTGATGCTGAAAGCCTCATTCAAAATGTTAGTTGTCATCACCATCCCGGTGACTACAGATGTATCTTGTGCACCATCCTCCTGATTTCCTATGGGGTCATATGTACAAGTAGACCCACAAGCTTGAAAAGAATGGGGTGGAAGCCTACCCCTTGAATTCTCCCTTGGATGACATTGTACTACAAGATTGGAATGCTAGAGATGATACTCTGGGTCAAAGAGTTGATAGACTGCAAAGTGTCCACCTTAGCACTCTCCTTCATGATAGAAGGGATAACGACGTTCTCATGAGTAGGCCTAGCGAGAGCTCATCCCCCTTGTTGTTGAGGATCCCGTCATGCACTAGGTCCATCCTGTGTCAACCCTCCACCTCTCCCTTGAAAGTCCATCATATAAAAATAGTTGGGAATTTTGTTGAGGATGAACTCACAGTAGAGTTTCCTTAAGAAATATTAGGAGACTTCATAATTGTTGCATGGTCAATAGTCAAAAACCATGTACCACCTATGCCAAAAAAATTTCCTAATCCCTTGCTAGTGGTACCAATGGATAGGAAACCTCTTGGCATTAAGGTCAATATTTTGATGTGTGCATGGGTCAGTGAATAGTGAGCATAAATCATATTTTGTAATTTTTCATCTTTTACTTCTTTATATGATAATTTATCTACATAAAAATTCCTCCATGCCTACCTCCTATCTGCCCAACCACTTAATTGCTTCTTGATTGCATCTACATGTTTTAATATGTCTTGAAGTGAACTCACAAGTGTTCTTTTTGTAGACATAAAAAATTGTCCATGCCATAACATTACCTAGTTATACATGACCTTGTAAGACATCTTGCAATATTTTACCGTTGGTAATTACATTATCCCACTTATCCCATTTATTCCACTTAATCACCTTACCAATTAATTAAATTAATTCCCCTTCACATGTATCAAAATGATTTTAAAATTAAATTTTTTAATTAATCCCTCACTTATTACCACATTGCAACATGTGTCACATAACTACAACTCTTCACATGCGCAAATAATTTAAATAATTTTATTATTTAAATAATGATATTCTCACTCACATCCTATTTTTAGCCCCATTAATTGTGTGTCATAGGAATCTTTTCCTTCAAAATAAATAAAATAATCCCACTTATTCCCTCACATCCTAATTTTAGCCTTATGTCATAACCCACTTAATGTGCATCATAGGCACTAAAATAAAATTTTAATCCTAGCCATACACATCACACAATTAACTTTTAATCTTCACCATTGAATCATATTAGTTCTTGCCTATAAATCTAGCGTCACACAAGCCATTTGAGATCAATCTTATTCGAGTATCATCAGTCTGCCAAATTTTCCTCCAATCTTCTCATCTATCTATCTATTTTTCATCTATCATCTCCATCTTATCATTATGCTTTGAAAATGAGCAATCGACATCAACATACCAATTCATTCAATCCTTCAAAATCTTGCATGCTTATGTGAGGTGGAGAAGAGGAATGGAGATAAATCAAATCTAGCTTGGAGACCGGTTTGCTTTTCTTTCTTGTTTTCATTTTATGCTAGTTTGTGCTCTATTGTGCTTGTCAGGGTTTCATTATAATTTGTTTATGAATTTTCCCTAAATTTTTTACCCTAACTACATTTGTTGAACCTAATGTGAATCCTTTGATCTAGCTTGCTTATTGCAAGTTTTATTTACTTTTTGTTGTAGTTTTTTTATTTTTTGGAGAAAACACTAGGTTTTAAAGATCTCATCATATCTTCCAAATGGTTGCAAATTTTTTTACAAGATTTTCAAAAAAGTTTTTCCATCATTTAAGGAAGCTACAACAGAAAATTTGTGGGTTTATTGCCATTTTTGTAGGAGTTATCACAATTTTATGTTTTTTCATAAAATTGACTTGTGGGCACAAATCAATGAATTTTCTAGCAATTTTTACATTTCTAAAAATATCTTGAAATTATAATGGGGTCTTTTTTTACATATTTGATTTTGAGGTCAAATATGGTGCTAAATGATCCAATCTTTGTTTTCTCTAGGGTTTTCACAAATCCACATTTATGGGTGCAAAACAAGGAGTTTTTTTGACATCTTTGCATTTCTCAAAAGCTCTCAGAAAACTAGTAGGGGTATCTTCTTTGATTTTTTACTTTTTAGATCAATAATTTCTTCAAATAATCGAATCTAATTCAGCTATGTTAAAAACACGTATCTAAAATTGTAATTTTCTAATGAGCTATTTTTTTATGGCTGCATTGTAGTATCATTTTTTGATTTTGTAGGTGAATCTAAGGAGATGGAGAAACATTGGGATCATCATATATAGTAGATTTAAGGATGAAAACAATCAGGTGCACACATTCCATCTTTCATCTCTAATCATTACTTGTCAACACACTTCAATTTGGGGCTTAAAAAGAACAACTTTTTTGAGCACACACTTAGATTTTGGGCTTAAAATGAACATATTGTATGATGTCACATCACTGAAATTGGGTTAAAAATAACAATTTTCTTCCTACAGATTTGGCTTTTGGATCTAAAAAGAACAAGTTCTTGAACTATTTTACACACATTTTGATTTTCTAAAGGGAAATTAACAACTGCAAGTGTGAATAAAATGCATGTGTGATAAAAAACACCTCACTTGGTTCACTTTTATCATACCATTCTTATTAGACCTGCTTGGATAACACACCACTCCAAGGGATGACCTCAATTGAGTGGTGAATCAAAATACACCCTCCTTTGGGAGTTGAAATCTTGTCACTCTTGGCTAAGCCCCAAAGAACTTTATACCTTTGGGAAGTGAAGGTGAAGGGTGAATTACCCTTTTCTCCCACCTGTGTGGCAAGATTTTTCTTTCAAATCTTCCCTAGTCAACCTCATGCATCTTAGCTTAAGACCTAATTGGACATACCCACTTGACTAACATTAGGCTTATTGTTGTGTATTCAAGTATTTTCTTAATCATAACATTTAATCTTGAAAGACAAATTTATCATTTTGTTTGGTGTGTGTGTTCATGCATTTACATGTGAGATCTTGTGTTTGATATTGCCCAAGTCAAAACTTTCAATAAAAATTTTCCACATCATCCAATCTTTCCAAGCCAAATCATCCTAGTCATTAAAGCAATCACATACTAATCATTTTGAATCATTATCATAATATTAATCAAATATTTTCCAAAAGTGACACCATGCCAACATTAGAAGACCTAGTACCCCGATTCTAAGACTTCCTCCAATCACTTTATCAAGCACCACAACCCTTAGACCAAAAAATTATACAGAAGCTTTGAGGCCTCATCCAACAATTTTAACTTCAAAAAAACCAATCACCTCAAATGCAACAACTCATAACACAAGCCCAATACCTCATGGCCACTTTTCAAATCCAACAATCCCAACATCAAATCCATTACCACATCAAAAAACTTCACATCAATCGTATGTGTCACCCATATCATCATATCAACCTCATCCATCAACATATCATGTTACCCCTTCATCAACCTATCACACCTCTTCCAATGTCAACCCTTATCCATATCAATCTACCTCTCAGCAACCATTATCAACCTATGCAACCCCTCCATCATTATCACAACAAAAAATCATACCACAACAAGTCTAAACACCATTCCAACCTCAACACATTCAACCACAATCCTATGTGTCACCTTCATCATCATGCCAACCTAACCCATATACCTATCATGTCAATGCCACATCTACATATCCCACCACTTCATCTTACCATGAAATTCATTCATGAAACTATCAATGGACTTTGCAACAAGAACATGCACACCCAAGTCCATATTTTCAACAAGACCTAATAACATTTGACAAGGGAGAAACCAATCTAGAGTATGTATCCTATGAGTCACCTTCATTATCCAATCACATGCCAACACATGAGCCAAATAGTCCTATCCCAACACCTTCATGTCATCCACATCATAATCCTTTGATCGATCAACCTTCTAATTCATCAAGTCCTCCACTAAAGGATCCCTTAGAAATGACCCTACAACAATTGGTCCAAGAAAATTTGATTGATCTACCACCAATAACACTCTTTGAAGAAATCCAATTTAAACCCCATTGGCATAAAGGTGATGAATATTGTGCATACTATAGGTGTAAGGGCCATCCCATATCCACTTGTATAAAATTTAAAATATTTCTCAAGAATCTAGAAGATTGTGGAAAAAATTGTGTTGGATAAAACCAATCCATCTAATCCCATTATCCATCCCACAATTCCTAATCCTAAGCCTATAGCACCATCCACTATATTATCCATCTACCCATAAAATTGCAATGGATGTGATCCAATAGCTATTAGCAAGGAATAAAACATCTCCATGTCATCAAAGTCCTATCCTTGAGACTACCAAAGAACCCTCCATTAACATGTTTATCCCTTCAAGCCCATCATTTGACCCACAAGCCATCGAGCCTATTCAATTGAATCCTATCATGAGCCCAAGTCAAAGTCCATCATATTCTCTTGATGAGTATCAAGAACCCATCAAACTTACCCAATATTATCTTACATCCATTTCAATGAAACCACAACAGTTATGTGAAGAGTATTATGGACTAAGAATGAGGAAACATTAACCTCTCATTCTAATCAATATCCAAGCCTTTCTAATGATCCCACTCATTATATACTTGGTCCTATTCATGATCAAGCTCCCCTCTATGATCTAGATCCTACCTATGATGAAGAAGGCCATGATGATCCTCTTAGACAACTTTATGCATTCCATGGTCAAGAGCCTATCACTTTACCTATACATGAGTAAGAAACCTCCATTTCTCCTATCCATGACCCACAAACATTCAGTTATCATGATGAGACACATGCCTCCCAAACCAACATAGAAGATCAAACAAATATCTTGGATCTTAGTGAATGCAATCTTAATCAAAATCCCAATGATCCTTCCACATCCACCATCAACTCCATTTCAAATCCATCATATCCACTTGGTCTTTCCGCCCTCATTCATGAATGTTCCTCCTTAGAACGACAACCACCATCATCCACTTTGACTTCTCCATCCAATAATGAACTCATGTCTAGTGTTCCACCTACACCTAGTCCCATTTTCTATCACATACTCCAAAACATGAATTACTAAGGTAAAGGTTTAGGCCTTCATGAACAAGGTATTTTGGAGCCCATCCGTGTCAAGGTCCCTCCACGCTCTTATGGCCTTGGATGTACACCCTAAGTACACCAAGCTAAATATGTTGGTACTTTCTCCATCAATCCTAAGTCCTATTTCCACCATAAATCCTATCATACACCTAAAAAATATGTTTCCATCCCTCCTCCATCATCCTACAAATGTCAAAAGCATGTGACCCTACACCTTCCACCATCAAATTTGGCACTATTTCTTCCAACTACTAATATCCCTCCATCTAATCTACCTATATTACTCCCAACACCTAATATCACCATTATACAATCCCCTTATCCATCCATCCATCCATAAATCTTCTAAAAATCCTAATCATGACCAATCAATGCACACATCATCTAAACATGAAACTTCCACTCATTCCACCATACCCATGGGATTCAAAAGAAAAAATTTCAATGCCTCTACCTATAAAGTAAAAAATCCTAAGGGTCCTCACGCCTTCAGGCACAAAATAAAAGAATCAAAGAAAAATCCTTCTAAAAAGCTCTATATAATCCCATACCTCCAAAAGAAAATTCTAAAAACAAAATGGTTTGGGTACCTAATAAAAAATAAATCAAGTCAAATAAGGCATCTACATCTCAAAAATCCCAACCATCCACTTCCACCTCACATTCCCACTCTATTCAACAATCTCATATTCCATCCCACACGTAAAATAAAAGTCATAAAAAGGATAAGTCTATGTGGGTACCTAAAGCACTTCATCACCCATATCCTAAGCAAACATCTCCATTGCTTCCTACACCCCCTCCACATCAAAAGCTTCAACATTTATCATAGTGTTTGCAACCATTGGTCATGGTTCTCTTCCATTTCACAACAATTCTACCTACCTCCATCTCCTCATCCTTCACTCATTATCCTACATATCTCCCCCATCACCTTCTTGTGGTACATGCTTTTGGATAAGCCTCCCCTTCATATTCCCTACACAATCAACATCATAATCCACTATTTCCCTCCATAATCCACATCATAATCCATCATATACCTACTCCAACTCCCTTTCATGTCATCCCTTACCAACATCTATGAGCATAATGACATTTGACATGGTCCATGCAATGACATCCATCTAGTGGGACTATCACCTTTCATGGAACTAGACACTTGAGTCACTTCTATCCATATTCCCATTCTCCCATTCAAAAAAGTAAAAATAAATAAAAAATAAATAAAATAAAAAAAGAAGAGAAATCCTTTCGTCCAATGGTGAAAACCACCCTTGGTGCCACCTTGGATAAGTACCATGATGAAAACTTGGCAAATAGGCATCATGTGTAGGTTGATCTTCTATATCTCTTAAACTTGGGGGCACTTTGTCTCATCTGCACTATCCTATCATGTTACTTCTTATCATATCATTTCTATCCTACCTACCATCTCTAGCCATCATACATACCTATCTATGATTGAGTCCACTTATCCACCCTTCTCCTTTTGATCTTGATGAAGACATAGGGGAAAAATGTTGAAACATGTTTTTTGGATATCTCTTGACATACCTCATCCTTCCAAACAAGCCTATCATTTTCCTATTGTCATAAGTTTTTTCATGAAAAATCCTAAGTATTATACCTAGAATACGGCATGTTATTTCTATTCGACATAGTCTTTGGAGATCACATCCTTGCTCTCTTATGATGCATACATCCATTCTATTCACTATGACCTATCATTTTTATCCATCCATTTTTTATAAACCTTTTATCCCTTATGCTATCACCCACCCTTTCATCCATTAATCTCATCTATCTCCTTTTATGCTTTCTTTCTTGCTGGTGTGTGTTATCATTTTATCTTGCATTTGCATCAAATTTGAAAAAAAAAATCCATCGAAAACCGAAGGGATAAAATCAAATCACAAATCAATCCATCATCATAAAATAAAATAAAATAAAATCTTCAAATTCAACAAATCAATTCACCACTTCTTCAAATCAATCCTTCAAATCACTTTCTTCATCAAATTATCCAATCACATCATTTCTTCTAATAAAATCCATTCTTCTAATCAATCCAATAATTATCATCAAATCAAATCATTTCTTCATCAATCCAATCATCAATCAATTCCATTCTTCAATCAAACCAATCCAATCATCTAATCAATCAAAATCTTTCCAAGCAATCAATCCAAATGCAAGTCAATCCTAAATCCATACTAATAAATTCAATCAAACAAGTCAAATTATCCAATCACATCCTTTGGTCTTGATCCTAATCTTGTTGTAAACCCAATCAATCAATCAATCATCCTTATGTTGATCTAGGGATATATCATTCCACACAATGAAAACATTATCATCATCATCAATCAATCAATTACTCATTGGTTTATAGCTTGACAGGGGAAATACCTTTTTCTTTTGTATCATTTGTGCTTGCTTGCTGGTATGTGTTATCATTTTTATCTTGCATTTGCATCAAATATAAATCTCTCCCAGCTAATATTCATATCTTGTATCTAGACAAGGTTGTATTATGCTGGGGCATGAGACACATTGTCACCTTGGTCCTTATACCTTGGTGCATAATGTCTAGTGCTATATCAAACATATGATTGCTCACTTTATTGTAACATAGTGTGTTATTCTTCTCTCATTCACTTCCTATCTTGTATCATTCATCTTATCCCTCCTTTATCATTTCACTCATTTCAAGAGCATACCCGTGCTTGTCCAACTCGCCTATCCTCTCGAGGGGGCATCATCATCATCATCATATCTTTTACATCATCATTATCATATCCTACACCATCATCCCATTTCTTCATCCATCTTCCTTGTCACTTTTTTTTTTCAAAAGTGGCTGGGGCATCATCTTTTTTTCCCTCTATCCATACCTTAGGTTCTTTGAAATGATGTTACTTGACATAAATCTCATCATCTCAAAGAGGGGAAAAATGTAGACACCCAAAATTGTCCATATCATAACATTACCTAGTCATACATGACCTTGTAAGACATCTTGCAATATTTCACCCTAGGTCATTACATTATCCCACTCACCCCATTTATTCCACTTAATCAGGTCTTCCCAATTAATTAAATAAATCTAATTTATTTAAATAATTCCCCTTCACATGTCTCAAAATAATTCAAATTAAATATTTGAATTAATCCCTCACTTATTACCATATTGCAACATGTGTCACATAACTACAACTCTTCACATGTACAAATAATTTAAATAATTTTATTATTTAAATTATGAGATTCCCACTTACATCCTATTTTTAGCCCGATTCATTGTGCGTCATAGGCATCTTTTCCTTCAAAATAAATAAAATAATCCCACTTATTCCCTCACATCCTAATTTTAGACTCATGTCATAACCCACTTAATGTGCATCATAGGCACTAAAATCAACTTTTAATCCTAGCCATACACATCACACAATTGACTTTTAATCTTAGCCATCAAATCATATATTCTCTTTCCTATAAATCTAGCCTCACACAAGCCATCTGAGATCAATCTTCTTTGAGTATCATCACTCTGCCAAAATTTCTTCCAATCTTCTCATATATCTATCTATTTTTCCTCTATCATCTCCATCTTATCATTATGCTTTGAAAATGAGCAATCAACATCAACATACCAATTCATTCGATCCTTCAAAATCTTGCATGCTTATGTGAGGTGGAGAAGAGGAATGGAGATAAATCAAATCTAGCTTGCAGATCGGTTTGCTTTTCTTTCTTGTTTTCATTTTATGCTAGTTTGTGCTCTATTGTGCTTGTTAGGGTTTCATTATAATTTTTTTATGAATTTTCCCTAAAGTTTTTACCCTAACTACACTTTCCATAGTTGAACTTATAGGATCATTCAACCTTGTGATTAACTCCTTAATCTTCTTTTTATTGTTTTCAATTACCCCCATTAAATTTTGTTGAGTGCCAGGAGGATATTGAGGAATTGGTGGAGTTTGTTTTTGTGGTTTTTGAGGATTTTTTTCGTGTTCTTGTTTTTGTGGTTGTTCAATATTTTGAGGAGGGTTTTCAGGTTCATTAACATCTCCTACAAATTAAAAAAATGAATATTAAAAACAACCTAAAATTACCTATTTAACAATAAATTCACAAAAAAACAAACAATGGTTACTTGTTTGACCTCCTCGTCAATGTGGCAACATCTTGATGATTAAATTGCAACAATCCAATGAAGAAATTGCAAGTTTAGCTCCTTCCAGAATGTGAGTGCACAAATGCATGGTTTCTTGGCTGTCTAGAACTAAAAATGCAGTGAAATGAAATGATGCCATTTGATTTTTTTGTTTTTGTTTTAATAAGCTATAACATGCTCGCATTATAATGTGAGCACATTATAGGCTCGATGTGAGTGAGCCTTTGGCTTGATCACACCAAGCCATAATGCAAGTGTATTATAATGCACTCGCGTTATAGCCTATCAAATTATTTTTGAAATTTTGGCCACAATTTGGTCCCCCATCCTTTTGCACCCCCCACAACATCTATTATATTAGGTGATAATCTTGTTTTTCTTTTTGTAAAATTATTCATCTAGGTATCTCAAGGCTTCAACTATAACTTTATATTTCTATGGGATTCTATAGAGAATACTCATAGTTTATTACTATTTGGATCCTCAACTCTTTCATGGCTCTCAATGACTTTAAATAGTGTTTTCTTCTTATCTTTAATAATTTACTTGTTTTAATTATTATTAACCTAATGATGATATTTCTAACAGATGGAGTTCAAATGAATTGGTGCATATTAGGAGGAAAAATATCATACCACACTCTTAGTCAACTTCGTGAAGAACCATTTGATAGGTATTACCCACTTGGTTACACAAATGTATTGTATTTTGTATTCTTTATCTTCTCAATTGAAGTATTTAGATATATAAATAGAAAGAGAGTGAAAAATAGTGTATATCATTATGTCTATTATTTGAAACTATATGGTTTTGATAAAAAATTCACACCCTTCATATTAGTGTTGTTGGTATAATTTTATGTTGCTTTAGTCAACACTAAACTAGACATTTCACATATAGTGGGAGTCCTATGAGGTATATGTGTAGAAAGTGGAAAGTTATACAAGACCTCAATATTAGATGTCTTCATGTTTAAATTGGTATTTTAACTAGCAATGGAGACTGTAACCTTAAATATGAAATTACATATACGAGGATGAGAGATCTGGAGTGGGTCAACTATGTAAAGAGAAGAAGTTGTATCAATGGTTGGGTATAGTTTGAAATTGAGCATTTTCCTATGGCCATTTTTTTTATTATAGTGGAATACTTGGTGCATACACAATTATGATTTGGAGGAGATTGAACTTAAAATTTTGTGTTCTAGTAATAGGTTGAGGTTGGATATATTGGCGTGTATGTGATATTTAGTGTGTCATCTTGTTTTAGAGTTCTTACCTTTCATGTTTGAGAATGATGGAAGGTGAGATAGTTGTGCTCAAGATGCTGATTAATTGAAAGTTGTTAAAAAAAATTCTTTGAGCACAAAGGAATCAAATTTTAGAACATGTTTTGATATTTTGTAGATAGTTCATAGTTTTTTTAGATCTTAATTTTTCTCTTGGAATGTATATGACAAGTGGGATGATGTTTGGATTTGGTGTGTCATACACCTTTCCAATCTTAATATTTGTATTGTTTAATTATTTATATATTTTATAATATTCACCCCTAAAAGAGCCATTGGTATGCCATAATGTGTGTAGAATCTATAGGTACAATCAATAAACTAGAACTTCACAAAGATCTAGATCCACTTTAGGGTTGATATCACACTTCATATCTTACAGTTGAGATACAATTTTATAATTTTTATTGATATTAGCTTGGATAAGTGAGTTTAACGATGAAAATCCCTAAGAATTAAGAACATTAGTGACAACATCAAAATTATTGGAATGAGAAGAGATATGAACCATGGGAGGGTTGAAAATTAGGTTGTAATGAAGTGAATCATTACTAGGATATGTTGCACATGAATTAAGATAAAAAAGGGGCATGAAGAAAGGGATGAAGGAAAAGTAAACATTCCTTAAACTTGGATATTTTATTTCTTAAATACACATTGTTATCTAGTTCATTTTTGTGTTCACACTCCAAAATTTGATTTTTTCCCCAAATTCCTTTATATTTTGCTCAATACTATATCAAAATAAATGAATTAGTACAGAAAATGATTTTTTTTTTGTATATTATCAAATTCAAGCAAAAAAATAAAATTATCATTCCAAATCTTCAAAACATGAAAATGTTAGAATAATTCTATGAAATTCAATCTAGAAACATGTAATTTGGTTTTTGTATGTTGAAAAAATAAGAAAAGTTCCAGTAGAATTATTAAACAATGATTCATATTTTTCAAAACTATAAAAAGTGTGTTTCTATGTTAGATAAAGTGTATATTGTAAGGTAAAATATATCATGTGTGTATAAATTCATGGGAGAGATAGGAAAATATGGGAAGAGAGAGAGAAGGGGGGAGAGGGAGATATAGTTATATATATAGAGAGGGGGAGAGGAGAGAGAGGGAGAGAGAGAGAGAGATAGAGAGAGGTGAGAAGAGATAAGTGGATATAGAAAAATAGAGAGAGAGAGAGGAATATGGGAAGACAGAGGTAGATATTGTGATGATATATAGAGAGACAAATAGGTAGAGAGATAGGTCTAGAGATGGAGAGATGGGGATAGAGGGAGAGATAAATTAATGTATAAATGAGAGGGGAGAGGGAGATAGATATATAATGTGATATATTGAGAGATAGAGATGGATAGTGAGAGAGACAAAGATATAGGGATATGAAGGTAGAGAAATATATTGATAGAGAGGGAGCACAATATATAGAGAGGGGTAGGGAGAGAGATAAATATAGGTAGGGATGGATAAGTAGAGCAAAATGGTGAGATCTAGAGAGAAGTAGATATAGACAAATAGATATGGAGAGAGGGATAGATAAAGAGAGGGTGAGAGAAAGAGGAGATAGGGAAGAAGAGAAAGAGAGAAATATAGAGAGGGAGTGAGGGAGGGAAAGAGGAGGTGAGATAGGTCTAAATATGGGAACATGAGAGAGATGGAGAGTGAGTGATATGCATAGATATATAGAGGGATAGTGAGAGAAAGATGAGATAGAAAGAAGTAGAGATATAAAAATAGATATGTATAGAGAGAGCTCAATATATAGAGAGAGGAAGAGGTATATATTGAGATACAAAGAGGGATAGGGGAGAGATAGACATATATAGAGATATATCAATATATAGAGGGAGTGATATAAATAGAGAGATATATTCAAAGATAGAGAGAAAAATTTGGGAAGAGAAAGAGAGGAAGAGAGAGGTAGATATAATGTGGGAAAGATAGAGAAGGAGAGACAAAGGGATAAATGGAGGGAGAGATAGGTATAGTGAGGGAGAAAGAAATAGGAGAGGAGGAAGAGTGGGAGAGATAGCTCAATATATAGAGAGGGAGGGATATACATAGATGGACATATAGAGAGATAGAGAGGGATAGGGAGATAGAGAGATAGGGGTATAGGGGTATAAAAAGATATGGATAGAGAAATTAGAGAGGAGAGATATAGATAGAGGGAGATACAGAGAGATATATAAGGATAGGGAGAGAAATAGAGAGATAGGGAGATAAAGGTAGGGAAACATGTAGAGGGAGAGGGATAGAGAGATGAAGAGATAAGGAGACATAAATAGAGAGAGATAGAATGAAAAACATGGAGAGAGATATAGGAATAAATAGACATATACCAACAAAGGTCTACAAAGAGGGAGGAATAAAGAGGTAGAGATAAATATAAAGGGAGAGATGGAGATGGAGAGAAATATATAGAGAGGTATATGGAAAGATAAATATAGATAACTCGATAGAGAGGTATATGGAAAGATACATATAGATAGCTCGATAGAGAGGTATGAATAAAGATAGAGGAAGAGATAAAGAGATATAGAGAGAGGAAGAGATAGAGATATAAAGATAGAGATATTAGTAGATAAAGAGGAAACGTATAGATAAAGGGAGATATAAAACATATATAAGGATATGGAGATAGAGGTATGGGGATATGGAAAAATATATAGATAGAGAGGGAGAGAGGGATAGGGAGATAGAGGGGTGAGAGATAGGGATGGAGGGAGAAATATATATCCTTCTATCTCTATTTTTTATCTCTTCCTCTAGATCCATCACTTAATATCTTTATATCTCACTCTTTCTTTCAAATATTATTATCTCTCCCTACTTGGTTTCATTTTTAATTCACAAAAATGTGAGCACATTATAATACACTCATGTTTTAATGTTCTTACATTATAGGGTATGTGCAAGATCATCATGGAAAAAATAGGCCCTTAAGTGGCAAAAAATTCAAAAAAATCAGAGAGTTATTTGAATAAGTTATCTTCTATTATTTCAAAAATATATAAGAATACAATCGTAAAAATTTAGAATGAAAAGTTATCTTACTAATTATTTTCAAAATAATAATATTTTTATAAGATTTTAGATACAACTCATGTATAGATGTGATGCATATTTTTTGTAATTTTTTCCAAGTATGAATTTTTATTACAACTAAACTACTTAACTTGGTCAAAACTTCATGTATAGTATGTGAAGCATAGAATGTGACACATGTTTTGGATTCAAAAAATGTGTTACCGTTTGAAAGCTATAGATGTTTTTCAATCAGCCTATAAATCAGGACTTTAGTTGTAATTCAAATAGAAAATGAATAATAATTATTTATTAAATTCAAAGTAAAGCATAATTTATATTGGTGGAAAGCTGAGAATCTCCTTTAAAAGCCCTTTTCGTTTCATCAATTTTGGGTAAAGAAAAAGTCATCAGCCACATACCCTACACATACCCATCATATTGCCACTTTTTGGCCCATCATGATCCTACACATACCCTATAGCTTGAGTGCATTATCATGCACGTGAGTTATAACATGCTTGTGTTTGTATCTTATTTGGGTATTATGAACCCTTAGGGTTAGATTTTCTTTGGAAATTCAAGATAAAGGGGTGGACATGCATGTTAATACCTAAAAACATATTTTTTATAAATTATAAAAAAATGACTAAATCTCAGGTGTGTTCTCCATCAGATTTTTATGTTTTTAATGTTGAGTTTAAAAAATACAATACAAATTTGATGGAGAACACACCCGAGATTTAGTCATTTTTTTAATAATTTATAAAAACATGTCTTTAGGTATTAACATGCATGCCCACCCCTTTTTCTTGGATTTCCAAAGAAAATATAACCCTACGGGTTCACAATACCCAAATAAGATACAAACACGAGCATGTTATAACTCACTAAGACATGTTTTTATAAATTATAAGAAAATGACTAAATCTCGGGTGTGTTCTCCATCATATTTGTATGTTTTTAATGTCGAGTTTAAAAAATACAACAATAATATTGAGCTCTCTCTTTACTTTCTAAACATGTAATTTTTATACATTTAAATTATTTTAAGACTTTGATTTTCGATTTAATTTTTTAGTGTCTTCTTATTTTTTTATAACTTATGTATAGTATTTTTGGTTTCATTTTTTATCTAGTCATCAATATTTGAAACAAGTTGCATTTTAGAATCTAGATTCTATTTTATAAATATTAAAAGAACTATTTTAAATTAGTCTCCAAAAAATTCAAGGAGGGCATGGTCAATTTTTCATTTTTAGGATATTTTTTCACTTTGAAAATTAGCAAAAAAATATTATATTCATTAAAAATTAGCATAAAATACATGGTGTTAGCTATTTTTCACTATTACAGTTTTTGAAATACCGAAAAAAGTTTTTTAAGGGGAGCACACTTGATGTTGTGTTATTTTTTTTGAAAAAAAAGGAAAAATTTGTGTGCTCCCCTATTTGAACCCTTTAATATACTCCATTTAAAAATAAAATAGTATTTTAGAAAGTAAATTCAGAGCACTACAACTCCTATTCCTGTTTCATCTTCAAATTTTGAGCATATTATCTTCAATTCCTCATCCAAGATCAAATTTCATTGATTTTTTAAAAAAATTGGCCACTTAAAATCCCCTCTTAATCCCAAATTTCCATAAACTTACCCATTGTGTGATCTTAGTAACATGATCCCCCATTATAAGTGAACTGAAAGAAATAGGGTTCCACCTTTTGGGAGATGGAACTAGGAGGATCTATTTCACTTTAGTTCATTAGGAAACCAAGATCCCTCAACCAATTGGCTTGATTGAGGAATGGACTAGGGTTAGGATGGTTTCCTTAGGTGTGTGGGTAATGGAAATGGAATGCAAAATTTCCTTCTTCACACCAAAAGGGGAATGAAGGAAGAGGAATCTGATTTCACAATGCTCACACTCAAGAACAAACCCTTGAGATTCCAATGCAAAGGATATTGAAATATGTCAAAGGTGATTGTCCTTAAGGCTGAAAATTGATAAATAAGTTCAACACTAATGCAAAACTTGGAAAATGAAAGATGTTTGAAAACATAGTGTGATATGCAAAAAGACCTAGAAATGCAAGTAAAATGTAACAAAAACTTATCAAATTGAAATTATGCACCTGGAGACTAGAGAGAGATGTAAAGGAGATATGGAATCCTAAAGAATTCACTGTTAATGCCAACTAGGACTCATACGTCAAGCTGGGTGACTTAGTCTTACTTTCTGGAAAATGTGTTGTAACAGGTTTTAGGAAAAAGGGTACTCAGATCTACAAAATCTCTATTTAGACCTAGGTAGTGAGACTCATTCACCACTAATGGTGAATCGGTCCACTTCCCAATTTCTGGAAATTCAAAAGTGGAATCTGTAGCCCTGAGTCTACACTTCTGCTCCTAGTTTAGTTCTGAGTCAAACTATCAAATTCAACTTGTAGGTGTTCTCCAAGCTTCTCTGAGGGTTTTGAAAACTTTGAATGATTTTGAAAACTTTATGGAAACTTTTCCAATCTTGCTCTTTGAAAAATATGTAACCTAAACCTACAAATCACATGCAAAGAGACAAAAAATTTGTTGGGGGATTAATGAATAGGGGTTTTCCTTGGTCAAACCCCTTTTTGGTAATTAAACCCTTGAAATGAAATGAAATATGGAAATATAATGATGAATGAAAAAAAGCTATGCTACAACTCACCAAACCCTTGAAGTAGAATGTTGTAAACATGCAAGTAATGGCTCCAAAGTGCATGAATGCTCTTGTAAACAAAATGCTTGAATGCTAGATCACTTGATTTCTTATTGGATTAATTGAGAGATTGGGGAGAGTGAAATGAGTGAAATAATCCTATATCTATACTTGATTATGCAATAATTTTTGAAAATACAACATTACAGGTTGACCTTAGATCTTAGAAAATAAAAACCTGCTAGAATTTTGAATTAATTTTTAATTTTATGCCAAAGGGAACTCATTCCCCACACTAGGTGAATGGGTCCCACCTAAGGGGACTCATTCACCCAAAATGGTGAATGGGTACCACCTTAGGCATTTGAAGTGGGTTTCAGGATTTAAGTGTTTTAAATGATGTTTAATTGGTTTATTCTCAAAAATACACATAAGTAAGGCATGCAGATGTAATATATGGCCCATTAAAGCATAAGAAGGTCCAAATATTAATGAAAAGCCTAGAAAAGTGTGAAAGTTTGTCACAACACTTTACAACACTTTGAAATAAGGCTTGGTAAATGATAAAAGGAGGTTATTTAGGTGAAATACAATAATAAGACCCTAGAGAAGTGTGAAAGTGTGTTACAACACTTAAGTAAGGTACCACTTGAATCCTTTTAGTTCACAAGGGCCCAATACCTAATGTGAATGTGTTGTCCGCATTACAACATTAAATCAAGTCACAATTAAGCCAAAATCACAAGGAGGGCCCAAACAAGAAAGCAAAAGTAGAAAGGTTACTTTTTCAATGTCCACAAGGTGTGATTAAAAAGGGGAGTTCATCACTAAGAAAATTCTTAGAAAGAAAGGGATGCAAACATGAATAAACTAAACCCTAGAAACTTAGAATATGAAATTAGATAGCAAAATAGAAAGATACAAAAAGGTACCTAGAGAATCAGAGATAACTAAGGAAGGCCTGAAAGCACTGAAATTTGCTGCTTTTGATGTGTACTTGGACTCATATGCTAGATCGGGTGATTGAGTCCTAGTTTAGGAGTTTAGACTAAATCTAGAATCTACAACTGGTAAACTAGGATCTACATGATGAGAGGATACATTTTTCTACACTACATTTAGCCCCCAATTTAGTGAGAGGATGAAGTTGCTCCAAAATCACACTAAAGTAGACCAATGCACATCAAGAGAGGTTCCCATGAACCAATGCTAGCAAGATGGGACAATCAATAATCAAGAGGGGTGATCAAGCCCCTAGGATCAAGATCTCATGACAAACCAACATAAGCACAAAGGGAACACACATGGCATCAAGAAAAATGACAAGGAACAAGCATTCAATTCCAAAGATGAAAGGGAGAAAAATAAAAGAAAAAGAAAGAATCAAATCAAACTTCAACCATTTTTCCAACACGATGTGGATCAGATGTAGGTTATTTGTCAAGAAAATGCATACTCACTTTGAGGTGAAAAAACTCCTAGCTATCTGTCAAGTGAGAAGGCCTAAAAGGTGAGAAACATACACTCGTAGCTGGTATGCACTCACACACACACACACACAGGTGGCTATGGGGAAAATTGTGCCTCAGAATGGGATTCCCGCTCAACCATACCAAAGTTATGCCTCCTAATAACTTTAATAAGGTGACACAAAATAAAAATGGCTTTTCGAGCTTCATGAGACAAGCAAAAGTTTGTATCCTTGGAGATCATGAACAAACGTGATGGCTCCACAGGCATGCAAGCGATGCTATGTAAGGTGGCCATATAACAAATGAAAAATGCAACATGCAAAGTATGTTCAAAGGAGTCTTGCTTAGTTCATGTGAGGTCTTTAACTTAGGGAACATTGTGTCTAATGTGTCCAAGAGGAAAAAACAAAGAATATAAAATTCATGACTTAGGGGATGTATTGTGTTGCATGAAGCCACCAAGAGGAATGTAATATGCTAAGATAGATCACTCTCATGAAGGACATCACCCAATGTCATCCAAAAAGTGACAAACATATTGTATGAAATAAGAAGGATGCACTAAGAACCAAGAAAAAGAAAAATGCAAAAGAATAATGTGAATGTATGCCCCCACTTTAAAGGAATTGCTAAACACCATGCTGTGAGCAATTAATTTAAAGTAGCAAATGAAAAATGAAAAAAAGAAAGAAAGACATGAGAGCCAACTAGAAAATCCCTATGCCAAGTCATATGTTTCTGAGTAAAGTTGTGTCATGTGAGAGAAAAAGAAAAGGGATGGGTTGCCCCCAAAATGAAAACACCAAACACATAAGGGATCTATGGATTTGGTGTCAGTATGTTCTTTGCTACAATGATTTTTGGAGAGCTCAAAACTATCATCATTCCCAAAATACATAGAATTGAAAGAATGACACAAAAAGAGCGAAATAAAGAAAACCATTTTGGGTCAACATGGAAGAGACATAGGGTGTCTTGACTCCTTGTGTCATTCCAAAAAGGAAAACATAACAAAAAAAAGATAAAATAAAGGAAAAAGAAATCCTTTTGGGTCAACATGAAAGAAACTTGGATGTCTCAGTGCCTTGCATCATCCCCAAAAGGAAAACACAAGAATAAAAAGATAAAATAAAGGAAAAATAAAGCCTTTTGGGTCAATATGAAAGAGACCTGGATGTCTCAATGCCTTGCATCATCCCCAAAAGAAAAACAAAAAAAAGAAAGATAAGAATAAAAAGATGAAAGTGATGCATGAAATAGAGAAGAATGAAGGTACAAATAGAGGAACATCACAAAGAGAGAGAAAATCAAACATAACATCATAGGGGATCACATTACGCATGTGCAATCACACAAAAGAAAAAGAAGAAAGAAAATGCAACTAGTAAGGAAAATTCAAGTCAACCATCAACCAAGTCATCCACCTCCAATCATGTTCATTATATGCCGAGGGTGGGAAACTGGACAAAGGGACAAAGACAAGTGTCGAACTAGGAGAAGTACTAGGTTCATCAACATGTATAGGAGATTTCTCATTTAAGGTCATGGAAGGGGAAATCAATGTGTTCAAGTCATTATGCACCTCTTTGTCAATTTTTAGTTGTTTCCTCATCATCATCCAAGTTAGTCACAACAAGAGGATGAATGATAATATCCAATGAAGAGTGTAACTCTTGTTGTATTGGATCACTTTGTGGTAGGTGGGGAGGAGGATTATGATGTATTGCTTCAATCAAGTTCGGATCTTGATTTTTGTTATTAGGTTCATGTAACTTGTGAGCAAGTGCATGATGTCTATGTCTACACTCTTGAGCACCTATTTTGGTTTTATTTTGAAGTTGTGTTTGGGTAAAAATGGGTTAATCAACCATAGGCTTCTTTTCTTCCCTAAGGGGAGGAATCAAAGTAACCATAGGATGTTGTTCATCCACTTTCTCTTTTTCTTTGTAAACTTGTTTTATGTGAGGAGGCATGATGGAACTTTGTTTTCATTGTCTCTTGGTCTCTTGGATGATGTAGGAGAAGTTTCTGGTGTTGGTTGGTCTTGGTTGTTTAGTTCTTGTTGAGGTTGAAGCATAGTTTTGTCTATAATGGGGATGTCAGAGGTAGACGGGGACATGTGCCGGATAGACAATTCTACTATTTTTTTTTCTTTAAATTTTTGGTAAGCTATGAAAAAGAAGTCTTTTCATGGCATTATAGGTTCCATGGGCTTAGGCCAAAAGGATTCTAAGGAAAATTTTCCTTTGGAAGACAAGAGGTTAAAGCCACTATGGTGGATAGTGAATATTTCCTTGTCAAATGGAAACTTTAAGCATTTGTGTTTAATCAAAGGGATTACTTTCATTGAGTAAAGCCATGGGTGGCCTAGCCTCAAATGAAATTGGTCTGATTGCGGGATGATGGAGAATGTGACATCCACTTTTTTTGGTCCAATTTGTAATGGTAGGGTGATCAATCCTATTTTAGGGCAAGCAAAACCATTTTGAATCTTGATCCATGATTCCAATTTATCATGGTCATCTTGGTAAGGTTCATGCAATACTAAAAATTCCTTAGTGATCCCATTCTCTCTACAGGAAAGATGTATTCATCTCCCATTAGTGGGCTTGTCATAAATATGGCTGACTATGTAGAGAGGACCATCAGGTAGATGTTTAATTATATCCTTAGAGGAGAAAACAATATCAAGAGATCTCTTAGGTTTTCCCTTACAAGGGAAAAAATCTATTTCACCTACCATTTCATCCATAGGATTAACATTGATATCATTTAGGATAGAGTCATTATGTTCGTCATCTGTATCAACATTGATCACATCATTCTGTGGAGTTTCGCTAGCTTTGACAAATGAAATATTATTCTTATGAATTGGATTAGTGAAAATTTACAAGTTTCGGTTCGGAGGGGCAACAAAATTATTGCCTTGATCACTAACACCTACAATGGATAGATGACTAGAGTCAATGAGGTCTTGCACAAGATGTTTAAGATGCTTGCAATACTCCGTGTCATGTCCATTTTGTCGATGATAATGGAAATAAGCATTTGATTTAAAGCTCCTGAAGGGGTAAAGGCTTAGAAGGATCAGGTGCTTTGACAACATGCAAGGTAATCATTTGTTGTTGTAAAAGTTTGGACATTGTGTTATGAAGGGTGTCGGGTAAGGGTGTGAATTTCCTTTTCAAATCTCCATAACTAAAGGGCATCATAATTTTAATAGCTTCTATTTGGTTATTCACATTTTGATTTGTTGGCTGAGAAGGGTTAAATTGAAGGAACCCTTTATTTTTCTTTCTAAATGGTTGGGAATGTTTTTGGTTAATGGAATCATATTTCTCAATTCAGCTAGAAGCGGACCTTGTATCTCAACTACTAATCGAATTTTGATATCACAAAGGGAAAAACACAAGTGAATGAAGGATAGGAATTTCATCATAGTGAGTTTGTCCTGAAGTGTAGTTTGCAAGTTTTCTATAAACATCTTTTGAAAGTGTGGGTCAAGGATGTTGACATGAATTTGGGAATAAATTGATTGATAGCGTGAGATCAAATTAGTTATCTTTTCTAAAGAAGAAAACCTTTCCAAGGTAGTATCTTTTAAAGTCCTAGGGAACAATTTTGCTAACAATTTATCATCAAGGAAAAATTCACTACATGAGGCAGTGTAGGCATTAACATGGTTAGAGGGATCTCCCTTCACTCCATATTTATCAAATCTAGGCATATATACTCCTTGTGGCATCGATGTTCACAATATTTCCAAAGACAATAGGCTGCTTCGAACATAATATGTGGGTGGGCCATTCTGATTTTGGTTTGTGGTGGAGATTTTCTTTTGCATGGAGGAAATGGTTTGGAAAAGTTGTGTGATGAGAGGATCATTATAAGTGGTATGGGATGGAAGTGAAATTGGTGATGGAGTGTACATAGTGGTAGGGAAAGTGAATCAAATGCTTATAGGTGGTAATGTGGTAGAAGATAGAACATGTGATGTCACATAGGAATTAGGGATGCTAGCAAGAATACTTAAGGAAGGAATCAAATTACTAACTTTTTGCATTGTTGTTGTGACTTGAGGAGTGGTATAGGTAGGTATTGAGGCTATGGTTGAGGGAGGAGGAGTTTGAGTTCCTCCTTGGCTTGCAACATTTTTTGCTAGTGTATGAGCACTAGAGGTTGAAGGAAGATGTTTTGTATATATCTCAACTATGTGTTTCACAATGTCAAGGCCATCTTCACTTTCAATCATGTGATGGATGTTTTCTATGGTAGGAATTGTAGTATTTGAAATGTTTTTAAGGTTTACTTGATGTTGGAGATGTGCTAAATCCTCATGAATTTGAATTATTTTCTCTTGTGGGATAGTATCATTTTGTGTTTCAACTTGCATGCTATTTGAAGGCAAAGAGTTGCTAAGGGTGTTATCCATGCCTAGTGTACTAGTGTCAATACTAGGAGTGGAGGCTCTAGATTACCCAAGATCCACAAAAATTGTGTTATCGTGGGATGACATGAGTCGTGAACTTCTTCTCACTATAGTATTAGCAATAGGACACCAAACACTCATGCAAAGGCTACTAAATGCGGGGTGAATGCAAATGCAATGCAAACTAACGAAATGAAATGTTTATAATTAAAATGCAGTAAAGTAAAACATAAATACAAAAAGAGGAAGTAGAAACTCAAAAAATGAACTGCAAATGATAGAAAATTTAGTGAAAAATATGCAGAGGGATTGATTTTCCCAAGGTGGCGAATGAGTCTTGGGATTGATTTTTTTAAAAATTTTCAGAATTTTTAAAATGAATATTAAGCTTTTTATTTTTTTTGATGCAATTTATATGATATGAAAATGTAGAATGCTATTGATTTTGAATGAAATTTAGTGCAATGATGTAAGCAAAATGAACTTTTCACTAATGCAAATATTGAAACCCTAGAATGCAAATTAACTAATGCAAAATGCAATGCAATGTCAATGCAAGATAAATATAGGATGTAAATGCACTACAAAGAAGAATTATGATGTTCAAAAGTTAGGTTCACAAAAATTTAGACAATGGAAATGGAATGCACAACTTCCTTGTTCACACCAAAAGGGGAACGAACGAAGAGGAATCTGATTTCAAAATGCTCACTTCAAGAACAAACCCTTGAGATTCCAATGTAAAAGAGATTGAAATATATCAAAGGGGATTGTCTTGAAGGCTGAAAATTGATAATGAAGTTCAACACTAATGCAAAACTTGGAAAATGCAAGATGTTTGAAAACATAATGTGATATGAAAAAAGAACTAGAAATGCAAGTAAAATATAACATAAACTTATGAAATTGAAAGTATGTACCTAGAGAATGGAGAGAAATGTAAAGGAGCTCTGGAATCCTGAAGAATTCACTATTAATGCCAATTAGGACTCATACACTAAGTTGGGCGACTTAGTCCTGCTTTCTAGAAAATGTGTTGAAATAAGTTTCGGGAAAAAGGGTACTAAGATCCATAGAATATCTCTTTAGGCCTAGGCAGTGGGACTCATTCACCACTAATGGAAAATCAGTCTACTTCTTGATTTCTAGAAATTCAAAAGTGGAATATGTAGCCCCTAGTTTGCACTTCTGCTCCTGGTTCAGATTTGAGTATGAAATTGTCAAAATCAACCTGTAGGTGTTCTCCAAGATTCTCCTAGGGTTTTGACAAATTTGAATGAGTTTGAAAACTTGATGGAAACTTTTCCAATCTTTCTCTTTGAAAAATTTGCAACCTAAACTTGCAAATTACATGCAAAGGGAGGGAAAAATTGTTGGGGGGGTTAATGAATAGGGGTTTTCCTTTGTCAAACCCCTTGTTGGTAATTAATCCCTTGAAATGAAATGAAATATGGAAAGAGAATGATGAATGAACAAAAGAAATGCTACAACTCACCAAACTCTTGAAGTAGAATGTTGTAAACATGCAAGTAATGGCTCCAAAGTACTTGAATGCTCTTGTAAACAAAATGCTTGAATGCTATATCACTTGATTGCTTGTTGGATTGAATGAGAGATTGGGGAGAGGGAAATGAGTGAAAGAATCCTATATTTATACTTGATTATGCAATAATTTCCAAAAATACATCACAGGCCGACCTTAGATCTTAGAAAATAAAAACCCACTAGAATTTTGAATTAATTTTGAATTTTGTGCCAAAGGGGACTCATTCTCCACTTTGGTCAAATGGGTCCCACCATTAAGGGAAATTTACATAAAAAATGGGCCTCCGAAGGATGACATCATTAGCTTTTTAAGTTATCAAAAGTCAACTAAAAGATGGCACCAACCTGTACGATGACATCATCCAAAATAAAAATAAATTATTTATTTTATAAAATAAAACTTTCTAAAATCTTTTGAATTAACTCATGATGGTTAATTTAACTCTACATATCCTATTCTATCTCATTTATCTTTCTAAATATTAAATATTCTTTTTGTTTTTTCAATTTATATTCTTTAGTTCTATTAAGTTCTATTAAGTTCTATTATATTCTATTATAGAAATTTTAATATTTTCAAAAAAATATTTTTATTCTTTAAAAAAAATATATAAAAAACATTTTAAAAAACATTAAAAAATCATAAAAAATCATTTATGAAGTGCTGCAAAAATAATTTATTTTTTTAATTATTTTTAATAATTTCAAATATTTCAATATTTAAATGTTTAACATCTAAATATTCTAATATCAAAGTTTTATTATCTTTAATTATTTTTAATAATTTCAAATATTTAAATATTTAAATGTTCGACATCTAAATATTCTAATATCAAAGTTTTATTATTTTAAACTTTTTGGTTTATAAGGGTCCACTCACTTTATGTGATGCACTCCTTTTAAGGGGCAACACTCACATTTAGTGGGCCCACTTATTATTTTAATTTTTCAAAAATATATTTTAAACTTTTAAATATATTTTTAATTTTTTTTAAAGAAAAACCATTTAAAAGATTACTTTCTTTTGCTAATTTTCATTATCTTTTACTTTTTCCACTTTTTAAATAATTAAAAAAATCAAAAAAGAAAGTGAACTTGACATTTTTAATAAATTAAAATAGAAATATAAGTTACCAAACTTGAGTTTAAGAGTTTTTAAATAAAAAAGAAATAATGAAGAAAGTGAACTTGATTTTTTTAATAAATTATAATAGAAATATATGTTACCACTTTAAAAAAATCATGGAGTTCAGTTTTTAAGGAATTATAATAGAAACGCGTGTCCCCACTTAACTCATGTAGTTAAGTAATTTATATTTTTTATATTTAAATAATTTGTATTATATGAGATAATTTTTGCTTTTTTAGAGTTCCTTAGGAGGCCCATTTTTTATGTAAATTTCCCCTTATGCTTAGGCATTTGAAGTGGTTTTTAGAATTTAAGTGTTTTAAATGATGTTTAATAGGTTTATTCTCAAAAATACACATAAGTAAGGCCTGTAGATGTAATATAGGGCCAATTAAAGCATAAGAAGGTCCAAATATTAATGAAAAGCCTAGAAAAGTGTGAAAGTTTGTTACAACACTTAACAACACTTTAAAATAAGGCTTGGTAAATGATAAAAAGACATTATTTAGGTGAAATATAATAACAAGACCCTAGAAATGTGTGAGGGTATATGCAAGATCATCATGGAAAAAATAGGTCCTTAAGTGGCAAAAAATTTAGAAAAATCAGAGTTAGGCAACTTGACGTAAAAATTGGGCGGGGGCCCTAGCTTGGTTGGCTAAGTAATTCCGTTGCGGCTCTGCTGGTCACAAGTTCTAGTCTCCCCCCCGTCCCGTGGTACGGGAGGGCATGTCGCGCCAAATACCGGTCACGCTTAAAAGTTTATCAGACCGGCAGTTTTATAGGGGGTCGTATACCCGATTCTCAAGCAGCCTAAAAAAAAAAAAAAAATGACGTAAATTTGAATAAGTTATCTATATTATTTCAAAAATATGTAAGAATAGAATCTGTAGAAAATTGAATGTAGTTTCTAAACTACTAGTTTTTTTTTTTAAAAAAAAAATCTAATTGGTGAAAATTTGAAATTTCAATGTAGTAGTACTTAAATTTCAGGGAAAAAATAAGAATAGGTGTCTATCTGACCACCCTAAAATATAAGTAGAGGAATCATGTTCGGATGTGATGCATATTTTTTGTAATTTTTTCCCAAGTAAATAATTAATCATGAATTTTCTATTACAACTTTAAAAAAATATAAAACTTGTATGTCTGACCACCTAACTTGGTCAAAACTTCATGAAATTCTTGTTTTTTAATCCTATTGTATGTGAAGCATAGAATGTGACGCATATTTTGGATTGAAAAAATGTGATACCATTTGAAAGCTATAGATGTTTTTCAATTAGCCTATCAATCAGGACTTTAGTCATAATTCAAATAGAAAATGAATAATAATAATTTATTAAGTTCAAAGTAAAGCATAATTTATATTGGTGGAAAGTTGAGAATCACCTTTAAAAACCATTTTCATTTCATCAATTTTGGGTAAAAAAAAAGGTTGTCAGCCACATTCCCTACACATACCCATAATATCGCCACTTTTTGGCCCATCATGATTCTGCACATACCCATGAAAGTGTGTTACAACACTTTACCACAATTAAGTAAGGTACCACTTGAATCCTTTTAGTTCACAAGGGTCCAAGACCTAATGTGAATGTGTTATCGACATTATAACATTAAATCAAGGCACAATTAAGACAAAATCACAAGGAGGGCCCAAATAAGAGAAAAAGTAGAAGGGTTACTTTTTCGGTGTCCATAAGGTGTGATTAAAAAGGGGTGGAGTTCACCACTAAGAAAATGCTTAGAAAGAAATGGATGCAAACATGAATAAACTAAACCTTAGAAACATATAAAATGAAATTAGATAGCAAAACAAAAAGATACAAAAGGTACCTAGAGAATCAAAGATGACTAAACAAGGCCTAAAAGCACTGAAATTTGTTGCTTTTGATGTGTACTAGGACTCATATGCTAGATTGGGAGATTTAGTCTCAGTTTAGGATTTCTAATTGAATCTAGAACCTGTAACTGGTAAACTAGGATCTATAGGAAATGACTAAAATGTGGTATACTCAGACTCAAACGCCCAAGGTGGAAATTTAGTCCCACTATTAGGGTTTGTTTGAAACTCAAGTATCCTCTAGTGATCTTTTGTAGCTTCTCTCCTGCTCGATCTCTAAGTCTGAAAGTTTGAATTCAACTTTGTAGGTGACTTTCCATGAAGATGACAAATTTGTTAACTTTCTTCACTCTTGCAACCTTATCTTCAAAGGATCTTCAAGTCTCAAATTACCTAGATCTGCAATTACACATGTAGAGGGAGAAAAATGTATATTTGTTAGTGGATAGGGGTTTTCCTTGGTCAAACCTTGTTTTGGTAATCAAACCTTGAAACAAAATGAAATAACATGAAGGAGTGATGAATGAACAATATGCAATGTTGCAACTCACCAAACCCTTGAGATAAATGTTGCACAATCTTATGTGAAATGGCGAGCATGAATGTAGATATTGACTCTTGATTGTTGATATGAGATAATGTCTTGAATTCTTGCTTGAATCTTGAAAACCTACATCACAAATATTAGCTCACAAACACACATTATGCATGATGACTTTGACATGATGCTTGAATCTTGAATGTGGCTCAAAATTCTTGATAATCAGCTCTTGAATGCTCTTGAATGCTAGATTGTAAACTTTCTTGATCATAAATTTGCTATAATGATTGAATACTTGAAAACTTAGATCTTGTTAGGAGAAAATATGTGAAATAACCTTGTATAAAATCTCGCTAAGAATTAAATTTAAAATAGGTCCAAGCTAAAGAGAGACTCATACACCAATTGGGGCATATGAGTTCCAATAACTTAAGCTTGGGACACAAATTTCAAGAAATGTTAAGCTCTATGCCAAATTCAAGATCAGGCCCTGAGACTTAGGTGATACCCATACGTTCAATGTGGCATATGAGTCCTAGATCACTAAATCTAGAAGACACAACCCAAAATAATTAATTATGATTGGTCATTATTTAAGTGTCAGGATTATCCTCAGAAAGATGCATTAAATAAGCCTTGTAGATGTAAAATAGGACCAAATAAGGCATAAAGAAGCCCAATTTTAGCAAGGGTTGCCCAAAAAAGTGTGAAAATGTAAAGGGATACATTTTTCTACACTACATTTAGCCCCCACTTTAGCGAGAGGAGGATATTTCTTCAAACTCACACTAAATTAGACAAACTCGCATCAAGAGGGGTCCAAGTGTACCAATGCAAGAGTGAGATAGGATGACAATGATCAAGAGGGTTGCGTGATCCCCCAAGATCAAGATCCTATGTTTAACCAACATAGGCACAAAAGAAAATTCACATGAATGATATAAGGAGCAACAATAAGGTACAAGCATACACTGCTAGAGACAAAAAGAAGAAAGAAAAACAAAAAAAAGGGGTGGATCAAGCCTTGATTATTTATCCAACATGATGTGGATTAGATCTAATTTGTTTGTACAAAATAATTTACAAGTGTAATGTGATGTCTACTATGCAAACCAAACGCATACTCACAAGGGCTAGTGAAACCTTAGGACATCCACTAGGTGAACCCCTAGAGACACATATGCACGCGATAGGTATGCACTCACACAGACAAGCAAGTGGCTATGGGAAAGTCATGCCTAAGTTTGGCTCCCATACACTAACCATACCAAAGATATACCTCCTGATAACTTTGATGAGGTGCCACACAACATGAACAACAAGGTTCACGAGGCAAGCAAAACTTCATATGCTTGACATCCATGAATAAACAAGATGGATCCACATGCAAGAAAAGTACATGTTATGCAAGGTGTCCATATAACAGTTATTGTTACAAATGCAAAATAGTGTAAGATATGTTCAAATGATTTTTTCTTAGTTCATGTAAGGTCTCAACTCAAGGAACATTGTGCCTAATTTCTTCAAGAGAGGACCAATCAAAGAATAGAAGATTCACAACTTAGGGGATGCAGTGTGTCGCATCAAGCCACTAAGAGGAATATAATATGCTAAGAGAGATCATGCTCTTGAAGGACATCATACCCAATGTCACCACAAAGAGAAAGATGCATCACATTCATGAAGTAAGAAGACTACACAATGAAACATGAGTTGTAGAATACAAAAGAATAATACTAATGTATGCCCCTTTAAAGAAATTGCTAAACAACATGCTATGAGCAATTACTTTAAAGTATCAAATGATCAATGCTAACAATAAAGAGGATATGAGAGCTTATTTAGAAAGCCTTATTCCAAGTCATATGCTTCCAAATGAAGTACATCATGAAAAGGGGTTTCCCCCAAACTGAAATCCCAAAATGACATAAGGGATTCATGGATTCAGAGTCAACATGTCTTTGCTACAATGTTTTTATAGAGCTCAAAACTATCATCATTCTCCAAATACTCATGGAACAGGAAGAATGACACAAAGAGAGTGAAAAATAAAATAAAAGCTTTCGAGTCAACATGGAAGAGACTTAAATGTCTTGATGCCTTACATCATCCCCAAAAGGAAAACACAAGAAAAATGAAAGGATAAAGGAAAATATTTTTGGGTCAACATGGAAGAGAGCTAAATGTCTTGACGCCTTGCATCATCTCCAAAAGAAAAACACAAGACAAAGAAAAGATAAAAGAAAATCTTTTGGGTCAACATGGAAGAGACCTAAATGTCTCGACACCTTGCATCATCCCCAAAAGGAAAACACAAGACAAAGAAAAGATAAAGGAAAAGCTTTACGACATATAGAAGAATGTAGATACAAATAGAGGAATGTCACAAAGGGAGAGAGAGATAGATCAAATAGAACATGGTATAGGAGATCACATTACGCACATGCAATCACATACATAACATGAAAAAGAAAACACTGACAAGACTAGTAAGGCACATGCGATTCAACCTATAGTAGGTCGTCTGCATCCCAATCTTTTTCATTGTATACGGAAGGTGAACAACTAGCCAAAGAGACAACTGATTACATTACTAGGGGCATCACCAAGTTCAACACACTTCTTAGGAGAATGGTTATTTAAGCTCATAGAAGAGGAAAATAATGTATTCAACTCATTATGCACTTCTTCATCAATTTTAGCAATCTCATCATCATCGTCTAAGTTAATCATAGTGGTTCAAGGTTGAATGATAATGTCTAAAGAGGGTGCTAGTCCCTATTGTGGTTGCGATGCACCTAGGACCTTTTGTTGTGGTGAAGAGGGAGACTCCTTGTGTATCACTTTAGTTAAGTTTAGATGTTGATTTTCTTTGTTGTTCTCTTCATTTAACCTTCAAGCAATAACATGACATCTATGCCTACACTCTCTAGCATTTTTGTTTCTCTTAGTACAATTTTCAAGTTGTGTTTGTGTAGGAGAGGGTTTATCAACCATAGGCTTCTTTTCTTCTTGAAGGGGAGGAACAAAAGGAACCATGGGTAGTTGTTCAACCACCTTCTATTTAGCTTTGTAATTTTTTTAATCTTAGGAGGCGTGACAAGATTGTTTTGGTTGTCTCTTGATCGTTTGTAGGATATAAGCAAAGGATCTATCTTAGGTTGGTTTTGGTTATTTGGAAGGGGTGTTGGCTTAGTCATGGCTTCACCAAGGATATTCTTGAGGCTTTATCATAGGTTGAGGAATGTTTCAGAGGGATAGTTCTGCTATACATTTCACCCTAAAATTTTGATATGATTTGAAAAGGAAATACTCATGAGGTTTAATAGGTTCCATAGGCTCGGTCTGAAAGAAATCCAATGAAAATTTCCCATGCGAAGACATAGGATTAAATCCACTATAGTGCATAGTAAATATTTCATTGTCAAAGGGAAAATTTAAACATTTATGCATGACCGACGGGACGACTTCCATGGAGCATAGCCATGGATAACCAAGCTTCACACAAAATTGATCCGATGTCGAGATGATGGAGAATGAGACATATAATTGTTTCGGTCCAATTTTTAAAGGAAGGGTGATTGATCCCATCATAGGGAAAATGAAACCATTATGTGTTTTTATCCATGCTTTTCAGTTTTTCATATGTATCTTGATAAAGTTCATGCACAAGTAACAATTATTTAATGATCACATTCTCTCCATAGACATGATCAGATAATATCCCATTAGTGGGCTTATCATCGATTCAACCAAGTATGTAAAGATGACCATCAGGTGCATTTCTAATTATATCTTTAGATGAGAAAGCAATCTCAAGAGGATTTTTCGTTCAGCCCTTACGAGGTACAATTTCAATCAATCCAACCATACTAACCATAGGAGTTTGTTCAATAGTATCCATATTTTCATCATCCCTGTCAACATTCATCACATCATTCTTCTTAGTTTCACTAGCTTTGACAAATGAAATTTTATGATTTGGTATGGGTTTGGTAAAGATTTGTAATTTTTGGTTGGGTGGGGCAATGGAATTATTTCCTTGATCTCTAACACCTCCAATTTGAAGTTGAATAGAATCAATGAGGTCTTGCACAATATGTTTAAGATGCTTACAATGTTTTGTATCATGTCCATTTTTTCGGTGATAAGGGAAATAGGAATTAGATCTAAAATTTTGGGGTAATTGATTAGTAGGATTAGGAGTTCTTACAAGAGGTAAGGAGATTATTTTCTATTGTAGAAGTTGTAACATTGTGTTATGGAGGGTATCGGGTAAGGGAGTAAATTGTCTAGCCGGATCCCCAAATGTGAAAGGAGTTGTTTTCTTTATAGCAACCACTTGGGTATCAACATGTTGGGTGGGTTGAGGGGGATTTAGTTGAAGGAAGCCTTTATTATTTTTCCTAAAAGGTTGGTAATTTGTTTGGTTTGTGGATTCAAAATTTTTAGGTCAGCTAGAGGTGATTTTTGTTTCACAACTACTAATTGAGTTTTGATAATCATGAAGGGTAGTAAAAATGTTTATGAAGGAAGGAAACTTCATTATGCCAAGATTATCTTGTATCTTAGTTTGTAAGTTTTCAATGAACATCTGTTGAAGGTGAGGATCAGGAATCTTTACGTTGATTCGGGAATAAAGTGATTGGTAGCGTAAAATGAAGTCAGTACAACCTTTTCATCATTCTTTTGCTTACATCTCATCAAATCAGCTAAGGTCATCTTAGGGGTCATGTGCACTTAGAAATGGTTAATAAATTCCTCAACAAGTCCATTGAATGAATGAATTGAGTTATTTAGTAATGAGGAAAACCATTGTAGAGCGGTATCTTTTAAGGACCTAGGGAAAAAATTAGCCAAGAGCTTATCCTCAAGGACGAAATCACCACATAAGGTAGTGTAAGTAGAAACATGGTTAGAAGGATCTCCTTTCCCTCCATATTTCTCAAACCTAGGAATCTCTATACCTTGTGGTATCAACATTCTTAATATCTCCAGGGATAAGGGATTGATTTTGACATAGTATAATGGTTGGCCATTTTGATTTTTGTTTATGGTGGAATTTTTCTTTTGAAGGGATGAAACATTTTGTAAGAGTTGATTAAGGATGGCTTCATTGTTTGTATTTTTAGATGGAGGTGAATATGGTGGAGTTGTATATGTGTTTGAGGGGGAAATGAGTGGAATTCATATGGGAGGTATAATGGTAGGAGATATGATGTGAGATGCCACAAAGGTACTAGGATTGCTAGTGGAAATACCCAAGGTAGGAAAGGCATTACTAGTAGGTTGCATCAATGTTGTAACTTGAGGATTGGCATAGGTAGGAATAGAGGCAATGGTTGTAGAAGGAGGAATTTGGGTTCCTCGACTTTGGACTTTGTTTGAAGTTGAGCACAACTAGTGGTTGAGGTACGATGTTTTCCAAAAATCAGAGCAAAGTTACACACAATTTCAAATCCTTGTTTAATTTTAATCATGTGGTGTATATTATCTATGGTAGGAATAACAACGTTGGAAATTTTTTCAGTACTCACTTGATGTTGTAGGTTTGCTAATTATTCATGGATTTGGATAATGTTTTCTTGAGGGATACTAGTAACCATTGTTTCAACACTTGTCATGCTACTTGAAGGTAGAGAGTTGTTAAAGGCATGGTCCATACCTAGTGAACTAGTGTCAACACTATGAGTGAAAGAGCTAGATAACCCAAGATCCATGATGAGGGTGCTATCATGAGATGACATGAGTCTCAAACTACATCTCACTATAGTATTAGCAATAGGACACCAAGTTGTAAAGTTCATGCAAAGGACAACCAATAAATGCAAGATAAATGCAATAAACACAATATAAATGATATGATTTTAATTCCAATTATTATGTTTACAAATGCACTTGAAATGAAACCAAATCAAACTAGATCTTAATGAAATGAATGAAATAAAAACTCAGTAATTTGAAATAAAGATCTAACAACAGCAAATAGAAGCACAAAAACAAGGTTTTTAATGCTATAAAATATAGTTTCAGGTCTAATATGGGACTAAATCACCTAGAGGGGCATACAAGTCCCAATTAAGGTTCTTAGAAGGCTCAAATAGTGAAAAAAACACAACACAAAATTCCCAGAGAACAAGTAAAACAACCTGTACTAGGACTAAATTGCCCAGACGGGCGAATGAGTCACATATGAGGATTTTGACACTAAATTCAACAAATTCTGAATGAGTGTTAAGGTTTCTAATTTGTATGTTATCTTTACTATTTGCAATTATAGAATTTCAGTAAAATTGAATGATTTAACATGCAAAAATGCAACCTATATGCGGGTAAAAGTACAAAACTGTGTCACACTTTATAAAGGAAACAACCAACACTAATCCAAATTTTAAAATTGAATCACTAAAAAGTGGCATATATGTTTTGAATTTTGAAATGATGTAAACTAGTAAAATAGAATATTTTAGTATATTTTATGTTTGTATTTTTTTTTTTAAATAAAAAATTATTTAAAACCAGCTTTTAATAAATTAACACTATAATTTAGTTGTTGATAAAATACTGGAAAATGAAGTTGCACAAGACATCAAAGTCTTTATAGTAAATTTTATTTTTTCTCTTTCAAATTTTTTGTGTGTATTTATAATGTGAAACTTTACTGCATGGATATATTTTTTTTCCAAGTTTTACAATATATATTTTTAAATAAATATTAAAATGTGCATGAATCAAAAAATAGTTGTTTCCATTGGACATCAACTTTCATATTAAATATTTATTTGAAATGGAAAAAAAATTATACCACATCTTAAAATAGATTCTTTTATCTAGTGCATCATATTTTTTTCAATTTTTTTAATAATTTTTAGTATTTTTCCTTGGCATGGTAATCAACCTAATATTTTGTCCTGATAACCTACTTTTAGTTAAAATAAAATATAAAATATAAATAATAATTAAACTATTAAAATAAATATATTTTTGAAAACTACCCATATGGATCTACAAAAGGGTATTTTATATTTTTAAAAAAATGTTATTTACATTAGTAGGAGTTATTGAAACTTCAAGTTTTTCTAATAGTTTTATCTTTTTGGTAAATTGGACTCAAAGTGGTGCTCCATATATTTTTAGCTAACAATTTTAGTTGAAAAAGTTGTGGAAGTATCTAACTTATTTAGAATGAATCTTACTCTAGATCATATGTTTCACAAAAATTGATTTTTAATTAGAAATACTTAAATTCAATTGTGTTGATAAGTTGGCTGAAAGTGTGACACAACTTTGTGCTTTTACCCATGCACTTTCACTAATACAAAGTTTAGAATCCCTAAATGAAAATTAACTATTGCAAGATCTAATGCAAAGTTAATGTAACCTAAATCTTGGACTTTAAATTTGAAATGCAAGTGTTCAAAGGTCAGGTTCACCAAAATGAACCAAAGGAAATATGGTTCCACCTTTTGGGAGATGGAACTAGGATGACCTATTTTACTTTAGTTCATTAGGAAACCAAGATGCCTTAACCAATTGGATTGATTGAGGAATGGACTAGCGTTAGGATGGTTTCCTTAGGTTTGATTAAAAGGGGGGGTCTCACCACTAAGAAAATGCTTAGAAAGAAAGGGATGTAAACATGAATAAACTAAACCCTAGAAACTTAGAATATGAAATTAGATAGAAAAATAGAAAGATATAAAAAGGTACCTAGAGAATTGGAGATGACTAAGCAAGGCCTAAAAACACTGAAATTTGTTGCTTTTGATGTGTACTCGGACTCATATGCCAGACTGGGAAATTTAGTCCTAGTTTAAGGTTTCTGATTGAATCAGGAATTTATAACTAGTAAACTAGGATCTATAGGAAATGATTAAAAAGTGGTATACTGGGCCTCATATGCCCAAGGTCACAATTTAGTCCCAATATTAGGGTTTTATTGAAACTCTGGTATCCTCTAGTGATCTTTTGTAGCTTCTCTCCCATTCGATCTTTGAGTTTGAAAGTTTAAATTTTTCCCTATATGCGACTTTCAATGAATATGACAACTTTGACAACTTTATTCAATCTTGCAACCATATCTTCAAGGGATCTTGAAGTCTCAAATCACCTATATCTGCAATCACACATATAGAGGGAGAAAAATGTTGATTTGTTATTAGATAGGGGTTTTCCTTGGTCAAACCCTGTTTTGGTAATTAGACCTTGAAACAAAATGAAATAACATGAAGGAATGATGAATGAACAATATGCAATGTTGCAACTCACCAAACCCTTGAGATAAATGTTGCAATCTTATGTGAAATTGCTAGCATGAATGTAGATCTTGACTCTTGATTTTTATATGAGATAATGTCTTGAATGCTTGCTTGAATCTTGAAAACCTACATCACAAATGTTAGCTCACAAAAACACATGATGCATGATGACTTTGACATGATGCTTGAATCTTGAATGTAGCTCCAAATTCTTGATAATCAACTCTTGAATACTCTTATAAACTCTCTTATCATAAATTTGGTATAATGCTTGAATACTTGAAATCTTAGGTCTTGATAGGAGAAAATATATGAAATAACCTTGTATTTATACTTGTATATGCCAAATTTCTTTAAATTACAACACTACAAGCTGACATCAAATATAGGAGAATAAAATTCCACCAAGAATTGAATTCAAAATAGATCCAAGCTAAACAAGACTGATATGCCAGTTGAGGCATATAAGTCCTAGTAGCCTAAGCTTGGGACACAAATTTCAAGAAATGTTAAGTTCTATGCCAAATTATAGATCAGGCCTTGAGACTTAGGTGGGACCCATACACCCAAGGTGGTGTATGAGTCCCAAATCACTAAAGCTAGAACACACAACCCAAAATTGTTAATTATGATTGGTCATTAGTTAAGTTTCATGATTATCCTTGGAAAGATGTAATAAAAAAGGCTTGTGGATGCAAAATAAGACCAAATAAGGCATGAAGAAGCCCAATTTCAGTAGGGAGGGCCCAAACAAGTGTGAAAATGAAAAGGGATACATTTTTCCACACTACAATAAGTTAATTTCCATTCACTTGTAATTAGATTAAGTAGTCATAAACTATCAATCTAGGGAATTTTAATGATATGAACATGAAATATCACCCCTTATCTAAGAATTAATATTAGACTTTAGATTTTAGGGAAATTTTTAATAACCCTAATTCATAGGATGTTTCCTTAAAATAGTTCTTTGCATTCTCTCATCCTTTCTAGGTTTTCACTTTGTAGGTTGAAGGTAGATTTATGAGAGAGTGAAGGAAGAATTTGTCCTCCTCTATTTGAGGAGTTTAAAACTAGTAAGAATCCTCTATGTTTTTTTGCAAAATAAATAACAATCACAATATAATCTTATTTATTTTACATTTATATTTAGAGAAAACACATTGCTATGTTTGAAAGATTTTTATGTTTTTTTTTTTATTTTATATATTAAGGAATAGTTAAATTAAATTTTACATTTATTTTCTCATAAATATTTACTTCTACTTGATATCTTCATTCAACTCACCTTCATTAAAATTATTCAATCATTCAATTGAAGAGAAAGAAAAAATAAATTTAATCTATTTTTTTAAGTTTTGTATTTTTTTCATCAAGGATTAAATAGTATTTTTTTTAGACTAGAATAGCTATAAGATGTATGACCAAATATCTAAATAATTTAAAGCACGCTTAAATACACATACACTTTAAATTGTTTATTTAGTGAAAATATGAAGAATTGTAGGTGAAGAAGACATACATGGAATTTCCTTCATAAACACCTTCCTACAAAAGAAAATTCTTTTTATTTTATCACAAACTTGATATTATACAATTTCTCTCTTAAACAATAAAATAAAATGCAAAATATAAGTTTAACTACAAATTTCTAATAAATGACCTCATTGTTTTAATATAATAAATGACCTCATTGTTTTAATATAATCTACTTGCAAATTTCTCAATTACAAGCGAAATTAACTAGATTTTTTTTTTAAAAAAAGGGTAAAAATGTATTCCATCAAAGAGAATCTAAGAGTACAAGGAGCAAGACTAGAAAAAAGCAAAGCCTAAAAGGCCCACCCAACAAAATAAAAACCTGAGAACACTAGCAACACAACCAGGAAAATGAAACCTAGCTATGTTAGGGTCTTTGACTATTGTCGTAGCTCACCATATGTATTCTATGCCTCCCTATCCATATCTAGCTACTGACTATGGTACCCAACTATCTCTGTTCACGCACCATATGTGGATTAGTGGATTTCTCATAGTTGGCGCTGCTACACATGCAGCTATTTTTATGGTAAGGGACTATGATCCGACTACTCAATACAACAATCTTTTAGACTATGTTCTGAGACATCGTGATGCAATTGTATCACACCTCAACTGGGCGTGTATTTTCTTAGGCTTCCATAGTTTTGGTCTATATATTCATAATGATACTATGAGTGCTTTAGGACGTCCTAAAGATATGTTTTCAGATACTGCTATATAATTACAACCTATCTTTGCTCAATGGATACAAAACACTCATGCTTTAGCACCCAGTTTGACAGCTCTTGATGCAACAGCAAGCACCAGCTTAACCTGGGGAGGTGGTGATTTGGTTGTAAAACACTCATGCTTTAGTCATGAGAAAGATGCTCCCAATCATCAATCTTCTAGTCACCCCTAAACTCAGACACCCATTTAGAAAGAAAATCTACCACATTATTTCGCTCACTTAGAATATGAATAAAGGACACCATTTCAAGTGAATTGATAATCTAAAGAATATGTTGCATAGTCGAAGAGAAAATCCAATTCACATTGGATCAACACCCAATTTGTTTAAAAAATCAATCACAATCAGTGAATCTAATTTACAGATAACCTCACGTCAGCTAAGAACACAAGCCTTTTATAGAGTAACAAGAGTAGAAAGCACCTCCATGAGATTATTAGTTTGGAGGGCCTTGAAACTTGGAGAAAAAGAAAAAGACATCCCCATAACAATCTCTCCTCATGCCACCCACAGGATTTACCATAGAAGAGCCATCAGTATTAATTTAAAATCCCATCATGAGGCAGGGACCACTTACCTTCTCTCTTGTTTTTGCTGATAGGAAGTCACTTCCCCCTAGAACAAGTCCTCCTTGAGCTTAAACCATTTAGACCCAAACCCTGATGCACCACAACCTCCCCAGCATTCAAAGGAGCTCCAACCATGCAATTAGCTGAAATAATTTCCTAGAGCATATTAAGAATTTGTTGCCAAACTTTTAGAACCAACAACTTTTTATATTGAAAAATCTTGTGACTCCTCTCTAGACAAATCTACTAAAGAGTGCATGAAGGCCTAATGGACCGTTCCAACTGAAGAGAGAAAGAGTGAGTAGGGGGTCTCCCCAAATTCATCGAAAAATCGGTAAGGGAAAGAGCATGCACACAAGAGTGTCTCCACACCACCCACCAAAGCTGCTAGATAGATTTGGAGAAAGCACACTGAAAGAACAAATGTGAAGAAGACTACTCACTACTACCATAAAGGAAACATATGGAGGGACCCTGAAAGTCTCTCCTTAGAAGATTATCCCAAGTAAGACACCTCTTACGAGCAACTGGCCAAAGGAAGAAGTTGTACTTAGGCCATACAAACTTATTCCAAGCATATTTCCACCAAGGGACATCAACCTCCCCATATTTCCTTCTATCCGATTCACGATACCCAGTATCCACCGAGTAAACCCTTTTAGGATCAAGATCCCAAGTGAAAACATGTATAATTAATAATTAGCAATTAAATAAATCTGATTACAATAATATACATTAATGAAAACAAGTATTAGTAACAATGTTCTATTTATAGGATACCTGCAATAGAATCTATGATAAGAAAACATGCATGAATTAGAAATAGAAAGATGAAAGCCACTCGAAAGATGAAACCACTATAAATTCTGATTTGCACTGAGTACAACATCATTCATGGGCGATGAATTGATGGAATACAACACAGCGTGATAGCTCATGGAATACTTAAGAGAATTTTGAGCAATGCTATCAGTGTCTAACATTGAATGAGAAAAGGGAAATATTTTCACTACAAAATCCTCCATCTCTCGAAAAGAGGAAGAATAAAAAGATTAGCAGATCTCCAAAGACTACAATTTCACTACACAAATCTTAATCCTCTCAAAGAGGAAGGAAAAAAAGATTAGCAGATTCTCAAAGATTGAAATTTCACTACACAAATCTTCGTCCTTCAAAAGAGAAAGAAAAAAAACATTAGCAGATCCCCGAAGATTGCAATTTCACGAAACAAATCTTCAGCTTGCCAAAAGAGAAAGAAAAAAAACATTAGCAGATCCCCGAAGATTGCAATTTCACGAAACAAATCTTCAGCTTGCCTTAGCAGATCCCCAAAGATTGAGGAAGAAAAAAAAGATTAGCAGATCCCCAAAGATTGCAATTTCATTACACGAATCTTCATCTTGCCAAAAGAGTAAGGAAAAAGAGATTAGCAGATCCCCAAAGATTGCAAGCCCAGAATACTAAATACATGTCAGCGATATTTGTCTACAAAACAACAATTACTATTTAACAACTTGGTTTCCAGAACTGGCCCAATTAAGACCCTTCTATGGATCAATTGTCTTGTCCATGGATTTCCAAAGCAGTACTCCAGTTGTTGCTTGTAGAAGAATGCGAAATCGTTTTCCCATGGCGGCTACCCTCATAAAAGTCCTCCCACTCGAAGGAGGGCTTCCATGGAGATCTACTGATAATCTTGCGCTCCCAAGACCTATAATTTATGCCCCTTCTTTTAAAAAGACTCTTCATTGCTTGGATTCTGTCCAACAAAGTAGAAAACTGGTGGAGTTTATCTCCATCATCATCATTATCTACTGTTGGGCATTTGGTATTCGCTTCTGGGTCTCTCTCTGCGGCCTCTTGTTTTGGAAACCACAACAATTCTAGCTTTCGCTCTCCTCTTCTGGATTCCATAATTAGTTAAATTGCCTTTTTCTACCTCTCTGTAACAGTTAGGACCTTGCAGCTTGAAAGACAGTTTCATCCATGGAAAACATGGTAACCAAATTGCCTTATATAGAACGGGATGAGTTAATGGACAATTAACGATAGAATTAGGTTTTATGAACTTAGATTTGTTAAAAACACACGGACTTGAGGTTTCAACGGCGGCGATTGACTACATCAAGTGCCCAGCTGAGAGATGCTCTCATATAGGTTTGTCTGGGATATACGTTATCTTGCCAGACTCTATCCTTTGTCAGGTTCAACATATTCTTCCATTATTCTATTCAAACATGCGTACAAAAGTTTGCTACGTTTCTCGGGAGGCCTCCTCGTTTAGGGCATGCGGGATTTGTTAAACTCTTGGATGACATCATGCTTGATGACGTCCATCGTCATGCCTCATTAGTTAAGTGGTGGGATATGTTCAAGCGTGACTCGCTCTTCCACGCACTCCCTCGTGCCTCCGAAGGATTCGGCACATGCATTTTAAGTCTTTATGCACCTGCAACATTTAGAGAGACCAAAAGTTCATGCTAAGTTCTTTTACTCTTAATTCTCTAATTATTTTAGATTATCTTTTGATAAGTACAATTTAGAATTTTTAAAATCTTTTTAGAGATAATATTTGCTAAAATCTATATTTTATAAGTAAACACAACTTTTCTTTATTTAAATCTTTTTGTTCTTTAAATTATTGACTTCTTTATCATTTATAACATCAATATATTGTACTCTTATCATTCAAACAAAATCATGTGTGGTGGCATGTCCCTAATTCAAAATATTATTTTCCTATCAAACCACTTGCCTCTTTATATTATCTTGAAATCCCTAATTCACCTTTAATAGTCAAAATGGGTTAGAGCTCACATATAAGAGAAAAATATAAGGAAATAAAAGACCAAGCAATACACACACTCCATATCTAAGGCATATTTTGGGACTTCTCAGATATCCACAAAGAGCACCCATCATTTAGATTATAATCTACCATTATTATAGAAACATACAAAATGTAATGAATGTTCATTTACATATTTTAAAACTTATTGAATCATTCAATTGGTTAAGCAACCTCGAAATTTGACTAAGATTGCTCCCAAAATGTACCCCTATGCATTATTTTCCCATTTTTAAATTATCTAATAATAGAAGCAAGTATATGAGGATCTATTAATTACATCACAAGTTCTATTTATAAAAGTGCATAAGATAGGTCACCATGTTTGGACATGACACTACCACACCCACTTAGAAAGTCAACACACTTGAAGATCATTACTTCACCTTAGCAAACAAAACCACACCTCTCTAGGTAGGAATAGATAAAATAAAAAATGGTATTCAAACATTAAAAACTAAAATTGATCTTAGAAATATTGTCTTCCTATTTTTCTTCTCCAACTATCAAACACTCACATAAAATATGTAGTGCCCCTCCCGTTTTCATCTTGTTAATGTGAGACCAGTGTTTTAGCTTTACCATTTCTTAGTGATTGTTATGATGAATATTTATGGCTCTGGTTGGTGTGTATAAACCACTGCATGGTCGAGATGAGATTCCTCAACATATTGATTGTTGGAATATTGTATATTTAAATGTTTAGTTATCATTATGCTTCAATTCATCGAAATGCATTATTATATTGTTACTAAATGAGATCCTGATTATTGATGTTCAAAAGGAATGATTTGTTCAATTATTTATATATTGGGTTTACAGATGTCATTTTATGCTTATGCTATTGGACTTAGTTGGAATGATTATCTTGTGCTTAAGCTATAAATATATTGAGTAGGCACCCTTGACGTGTGTTGAATGATTATAGGTACAAGGTTATTCCTCCACATGGCTACACAAGTCTGATTTATTCACTAATGGTGGTTAATTTAGAGATGTCAAATTGGGCCCTTTCATATCCATTCCCTAGTTGTACTTGGATTGAGTATGATATGTGCTATAATTTACCCTATGTGAGCCCAAATCCAAGTTTGTAGTTATCTCAAAATCCCTATGTGTTGTGATCAACCCATAAATGCTTGATTTAATTAATGGTTTAAATTTCATATTTTTATTGTAAATAAAATATTAGGAATTTAAAGATTTTAATATTTATTATTAAAATATTCTTTGTGTTTTGGGAAAGGGGAAATAGAATGAAAGAATAAATGAAATTAATCCATTTTTTAACTTAATTACAAGAATTCCTTAGATTGGGAATTACAAATTGTGTGTGATTTAATCATCCTAATTAAAATTTGGATTTCGTAAATTTAAATGAGAATAGGCTTAAATGGACTTGATGGTTAAATTATATATTAAATGATATTTTTGAATAAATTTAAGTGATCAATTGGTTTTGGGAGAAAATGAGTGATTTTTGGAATTAGGAAATGAGGAAAATGAATTTTATTAATATTTTAATTACATTTTGAAAATGGGTAAGAAAAGGGAAGATGACTTTTTATTTTCATATGTTAATTTGGGAATAGAAAATAGAGGAGAGAAAACCTTGTTGGAGAGATTTAGAAAAATGGTGATTGGGAGTGCATGAATCTCATCAAAATTTGATGAAGTTGGATTCATTGGGATAGAAACTACGAGGGCATCTTGCATGCCAGTTTTTGTGAGCTATCATTTAGCATTTTGGCATGTGTTATATTTCCATTTTGGAGAGAATTTGATGTATTTCTCTTGTTTTCTTAATTTAATAATTTTCCTTTGAATGCAATATTAGGAAATTGATTCAAGGAGGGTAGAATCCCCCATTTCTTTTTATTTAGAAAGTTGAAAGGATCTATTTAGAGTTTTGTGTAAAATTTGAGAAATTTCAAAAATATGGGTTACCCTACCCAATTTTTATTAAAATGATGAAAATGTGAATTTTATAGCTTGAATTGGATTTTGGGAATATTTTCACCAAAAGGGTATTCTTAGAATTTAGAATTTTGATGAATTTCCATGGTGGAATTGGGTAATTTTCTAGTTTTTACATTGTTTGAATATAGGAAAGGTTGAAATTTTTATGTGAAAATGATTGAATTTGAATGTTTGGAAAAGATAGAAATTTCTTAAAATGAGATGTTATGCAATTGGAAAAAAATTATTGAATTTTTAAAAAGTTGGAATTTTGCATTATTTTTTATGCCACTCTCGCTGGAGGGTATGATGACTATTTTGGAATATTCTAATGAAGTTGTAATTCATAAAGTTTGATATTATGAATTATGAGAAAGTGTTATTGATTTTGGAAAGATTGTATTCTTACATTGGCTTTTGTGTCACACTTGTTGGTGAGTGTGGAGAGCCTTGGATTAAGGTGCTAGAGTGGGTTATGGGAGTGGCTTCCAATGTGTCTCAACCCAAAGTGGAAAGTAGGTTGATCATAGGTAGGGAGTCATTTAAGCAAGTGATAATTAATGAAACAAAAGTAATTAATTAACCAAGATAATGTATGCCCTTCTCATGCCTTGAGTTATAGTACAAACCAAGGATGTTTGGGAAGATATGCAAGCTCATCGAGCTTGGGTCTTGTAAGATCAAGTATCATCATTTGTATGAGAGGAGAAATTGATTCTTCGGTTACTATACCCTCAAGCAACATGATGAAACTCCCGAACTAGCTCTCTAGCATCTTACCCTAGTGTCTTGTGTGTGTGTGATCTATTGGAAGCTTGAGTTGTCTATGAGATTTTTGTGTGTTGTCATTCATGTCAACCCTTTGTATGAAGAGAATATTGGAATACCGATAGTGTTGATGATGTCAACCCCTAGCATTGGAGTTGTTAGAATCTTGGAGTTGTTGATAAAGATGTCTTACTCTAGTATAGTCACAAAATTTTTGTTTGGAGAGATAGTTGGATATGAAATAGTTGATGAGAGGTATTGCAGAGGCTAGAGATGTTAATAGTGTTATTAATGCAGTTGGCACACTTGGTTTCTAAGTTCTTTTGAGAAAATTTGAATAAAATAGTTTAGTGTGATAGAGTGGTGTTCTATGTTTTTCTTTGCATTTCTTCATGGTTGAAGATATGCATGCATGGTTTGGATATGATACTTAGATATGTTTAGAGGCTCTATATCCATAGTTTCAGGTTCTAGATCCTTTTGTAGTAAATGATGTGTTTGTTAGTATGTTTGTTTAGTGAAACAGTGTCTCTAGGAGAAATGAGATTTTTTTGCATTTCTCCACAGTGAAGATTCTTGGCTTGCAGATTTGGGAATGTGCTTATATATTTTGTGTGAGTGTAATTAATGCTTGCATACACATATCTTGACCTAAGCCTACTTAGGCATTTATTATCTAGGTTGATATTTCCTAATATTTTGCTTTGCTAGTTTATAGATTGTTGAGGTGTTGAAACACCTCAACACCTCCTACTTGGATATTTCTCCTTTATAAGGAGACCCCTGACTATCTATTAAATAGGTTGATTGCATACAGTTTGGTGTGTTCATTGTGCTTGATTTATATATCTGTGATTTTTCATTTCTTCATGGTATCAGAGTAGAACAAAGAGTTTTTAGGCCGTAAAGGTGACATATAATGTTGTTTTTGCTCAATTTCAGAGTGTGGATCTTATCCTCATAGCTAGCAATGATATTCTCCAAGAAGAGGCATGATCTCCTTGGTTCCACTGAGCTTATTGTTGTGAATTGGATCGATTACCTATTTTATTTTGTTATTTCTAACATTTTAGACATTGGTGTTGGATTGCAAACATTAATCACCATTTTTTTGCAAACTCGTGATTATTTGTGTCCTATTTCTTCTACATAACCATTTTTTAGATCAAATTTGATTTCCATTAAAATTTTAGGTGCAAGGCACTCAATTTGGGCGCAATTTTTCTTGGTGTTGATTTCTTTTGCAACTTCAAGACTTTGCTTCTGCTACAACATAGGAAGAAGATATACCCTGCCTGATCTCCATACAAATCCCTCATGGCTTGTTTGTGTAGAATTGCTTCCTAGTTTGAGTCCCATTAGAGGCAACTACTATGAGTTGCTCACCTGTGTTTGGTCTTCAAATTTGGTTTCTTGAAGCTGCAATGTAGAACATCCTCTATGTCTGGACTCTGGACTCTACGGACTCTACATTCTCTGTATGATCTTGTGATACTGAAAGTTCCCCCAGTTTTTGTGAGGCCCAGTTGGTTTATATGATTCTTTGGCTTCTTTTTGCATCTTCCCGAGTTGGGTTTACCCTAGTTTTGAATCTTTAATTCTAGTTTTCAGTCTGTAACTATTGAGAACTTGTGCGAGAGGTTTCTTATACATAGGGTTATATCAATTACATAATTAGTTTTTTTAATTAACTGTGATTGTGTTTTGGCATTGGAGTTGAATTGTAAAAATGGGTCTTGCTTCTGATAGTGAGAAACTAGATAATCCTCGCAAGATACCATCAGCTATGGAGGTAGTTGATGAATTGAAAAAGTTGGGCAACATCACATTCCCTCTAGCAGCCATGAACTGTGTTGTGTATGTTAGAGAAATGGTGTCTATTCTTTTGCAACTTTCATTTCCATATATTGCATTCCAATTGCTGCATATACCTAGCGACTTTGACTTCCAGGCTAGAAAGTTGGTTTTGCTTGTGAAGTGTGCCAATGAAATTGTGGGACATCCAAGTCATTGGAGAGAATTTGTAGGGTGTTTTTCATCTGAAGGCACCTATGTTTCTGAATTGGTGTAGGTTGTTAGTGCCAATCGAACAACCTAGATATCTGTGAAGGTGTGTGGGTAGGGGATTCTCTCTCGCGCATAGAAGTTTGGCCTTCACACATGATTTGGAAACCATTTTGCATAACTGCTCACTATTTTTTCTGCTATGGAATCCTACGATTTGGCTCTACAAATCATTCCAAAGTCAATATTTTTTATCTACTTTTAAAATCATTGGAAGATTTCTTGGATGTAGGGCATTTTATTTTGTTTTTTTTGCATAAAATTCCCCTATTCTCCCTTCTTCTTTCTAGTATAAAGGAGCTTAAAATTTTTGCCCATTGTCCTAATTGAGGGCATCTTTTCTAAAATTATTGTTGCAAGAAGGATCCATTTGTAAATGGTGAAAAAATCAAATAGTGTAATACTTTTTTCATCATAGCTTTTCATATCCACCAATTCAAAAAGCACAAAAAACACACTCATTCTATAAAGTGTCTGTTTGTGTCTTTTTGGGTGAGTTTCAAGCACTCCTATAAAGTGCCAAATTGGGGGTTAAATACAAATAATCAAGGGGGGTGTTGTTTGTGGTTCCTTTTCACACTTCCTCGAGAAGTGCTTCTGTTAATTATATTTTTTCACTTCTGCACGCATTTCTATCTTTTCTTTTCCAAATTTCTACAAAACAACTAGATTTTAGTCAAAGTAGTATGGAATCTAATGTTGTTATAGTGCCATTAACACCTTTCAATTATCATGATTGGAAGGTGAAAGTAATTCTTGTGCTTAAGAATAAAGGTTTATATACGGTAACTATAGGAACAGAGAAAAAACCTAATGCAACTAAAGACAAAGAAAAGTTTTTTAATAAGTGTGATCAAACATTTGGCTTTCTATGCTTAAATTTTTCTCCTGATTTGTTGTTCCATGTTGAGAACTTGAAAACACCCAACCAAGTTTGGGAAGGTCTTGAAAATTAACTATTTGGGAAAATAGATGAACTTAGAAGCCATGAGTTGGAAAATCAACTCTTAGGTCTTAGTCCTAGGAATTTTTCAACTTTACAAGATTTTTTACTAAGTTTAAATCCTTGAAGTTGCACTTAAAAGATTGTGGAATTGACAAGACAGTGGATCAATTAATCCTTTCTATAGTTTCCAAGCTAAGTCCCAATTTTTTTGTGTTTGTATCAACTTTCTACTCTACTAAAAGGGCTCTTGGATCCTCATGGTCAATTCCCACACTTGATAACTTCATTGCTAACTTCACAAGGGAGCAAGAAAAGTTAATTCAAATGGGTACTTTGAAGTCTACAAAACCTCAAGCCCTACTTGTAGGGAATGAAACACATCAAGCTTCAAAAGGGGAGAAGAACACTAAAAAGGACAAGGAAGTTAAGAAAGAAAGCAAAATTGACAACTCCAAAAAGGACTCTCAAGGTAAAAAGAGTTGCATGCACCTTTTGTAAAAATCTTGGACATGATGAACATCATTGCATGAAGAAAAAGATTGAAGTTCTACAACAAATTCTCAAAAAGAATAATATAGGGCTACCTGATTCTATCAAGGCATCTTCATCAAATCAAGATAATACTAAGGACAAAGAGAAATCAAAGGGAAAAGCCTTAGTTGCTAAAGCATCTTTACCTCCATCATGGATTCTAGACTCTGGTGCTTCACACCATATGGGTTCTTCATAGGTTGTCTTTTCATCCTTAGAACCATCAAGTATGTCCACAATCACCTTAGGTGATGATACTCCAACATTGGTAAAAAAGAGAGGGTCTGTTGAAGTTGAAGGAGGAACATTTGCAAATGTTCTAAGTGTACCTTCACTCTCAACTAATCTCCTTTCAGTGTATCGAATAAATCATTTAGGGAAGGGAATGAGAGTATAGTTCTCTCCAGAATCAGTTGAGATAAGAGAATTACAAAGAAACAATTTGGTAGAAATAGGAGAGGAAAATCACCAATCCAAATTATGTGCCTTCTCCAATTTTTCCACACATATTTCTCCAAAAGCACTACTAACTCATTCAGATGAAGTTAGAAAACTATGGCATGAGCAGTTTGGCCATCTTAACTATGACTATCTTGAACAACTATGTCAATAGAATATGATTAAGGGATTACCTAAGGTTAAATTTTCTAAAGGAATTTGTGAGGGTTGTGCACTTAGCAAACATCCAGAAGCAAAATTTGACAAAGGTAAATCAAGGAGGGCAACCCAAGTTTTAGAACTTGTTCATAGTGATGTTTTAGGGGCTTTTCCCCATCCATCTTTTACAAAGGCTAGATATTTTCTCACCTTCATTGATGATTTCTCACGTTTTACATGGGTCTACTTTCTTAGACAAAAATCAGAAGTGTTTGAGTCTTTTTTAAGATTTCAAAGCTCTTGTCAAAAAATAATCAGGGAAAGTCATCAAGGTTCTTTGAATAGATAATGGGAGAGAATATGTCAACAATAGTTTTGAGTAGTTTTGTATATCAGAGGGGATAGATCTATAATGAATAGTTCCTTATACCCCACAACAAAATGGTGTTGTAGAATGTAAAAATAGATCTTTAAAAGAGATGGCTAATTGTATGATTCACTCTAAGGGCCACACACCATCATATTGGGAAGAAGTAATCAACTATGCATGTTACATACAAAATAGAGTTCCACATACAACCTTAAAGGGTATCACTCCCTTTGAAGCTTGGAAAGGATGGAAACCAATAGTTGATCATTTTAGAGTCTTTGGCTCGCATGCCATGGAACACATTCTAAAAGAGCAACACAAGGCTATGGATCCTCAATCCAAACCTTGCATCTTTGTGGGATATCCAAATGGTGTAAAAGGCTATCGCCTACTCCACCCTACCACACATGAGTTGTTTATTGAATCCTGAAACTATACTTGACACTTCTCTACATATTGTGGACTCTTTAGATCCTAATTACAGTACTGATGATTTAGATCATTCTCAGCAGATTCCTAGTGTATTATCTTCTTCCTCCAGTTCTCACAATGATGAGGGTTCATCTTCATCTAGTTCAGGGATTGCATTAGAAGTTGATATATTTGCACCAGACTCACCCACATCTTACACTATACATAGGAAAAATACATGGGTATAGGATTCAATAGATGGAAGACTAATTCAAGTAGATTTTCAGGGGGGCACATGCCTTCTTTGCTTTAGTTTCCAATCCATAGACATTCAGAGAGGCATGAGGCATACCGGAGTGGGATATTGCTACAAATGACGAATATGATTCCTTGATTAGAAATCAAACTTGGGATTTGACTTCACTTCCTAAGTGAAGGAAGATATTTCAATGTAGGTGGATATATCAGACTAAATTTGCAACATATGGGTCAGTTGATAAGTACAAAGCATGATTGGTTTCCAATTTTTTTTCACAAGTTGCTGGCATTGACTATACATAAACCTTTGCACCAATTGCTAAGATGACTTTCATCAAACTCACACTTGTTATAGCCGCATCACATGGATGGAATGTACATCAGATGGATGTGAAGAGTGCTTTTCTTCACAGAGACCTTAAAGAGGAAATCTACATGGAACAACCACCAGGTTTTCTTCAAGATTCATCCTTAGTTTGTAGACTTGAGAAATCTCTTTATGGCCTTAAACAAGCTCCTAGAGCTTGGTATGCCAAGATGGACTCCTACCTCCTATCTTTAGGTTTCACTAGACGTCATTCTAATCCTAATGTGTATCTACTATGGTAGGATGATTCACTTTTGATACTGGTTATATATGTTGATGATCTTTTGATTACTGGGAGTACTTCATCTACCATTATAGCAGTGAATACATCACTTCAAGATAAATTTAACATGAAAGAGTTGGGTTTATTGCACTACTTCCTTGGAATCAAGATTTCACAGTCAGCTTCAGGAATTACTCTTGCACAACCCAAGTATACTCTTGATCTACTTGCACTGTTTCACATGACTACTTGCAAACCATCTCTGAATCCCTTTCTTTTTGGAGTTAAGCTTGAGACTTCCTATACTACACCATTGTTTGATGCTACATTGTATCGACAACTTGTTGGTAATCTTATATACTTAACTCATACCAAGCTAGACATTGCCTATGCAATAGGCATGGTTTCAAGATTCATGCAGGAACCTCATGACCTACATTGGAAAGTAGCTAAGAGGATTCTTCACTATCTTCATGGTACTCTTGGGTTTGGGATTCACTATAGAGTTGGTTCATCACTTGACTTGGTTGGTTATACGGATTTAGATTAGGCTGGTGATACTGAGCATTGTAATTCCACTTCAGGTTAAATCTTTTCACTTGGTTCAGGTCCTATCAGTTGGTCTAGCAAGAAGCAAAATGCTATTGCTCTATCCATAGAGGCAGCGTTCAAGGGGGTTGTTAACTCAACTAATGAGGCTATATGGCTTCAAGGAATTCTTTCTAAGTTTGGTACTCCTTTCAGGTAGCCTATAGTCATCTATTGTGACAACCAGAGTACTATTCGGATATGCAGGAATCTAGTTCAGCATCAACGAACTAAACACATAGAGATTCATATGCATTACATTTGAGAGTTGATTCATGGTAAGATCATTAACTTAGTTTTTTTCTAGTCTTCAGAGTAGGTTGTTGATATCTTCACCAAACCCTTCACTGAGAGAAAGTTCATTCATCTATGAGCTCTTCTTGTCATGTGGTCTATATCAGTATCATCATCATCCTTGTGGAGGGCTTTCTAGTCTTCTCCACTTCTCTCTTTTTGGAGGATAGTTTTTTTCCCACTAGGTTTTCTATCTTACTCTATTTTTTAGAGAGATTTCATTGTACATGGGTACACTAGGCTTGTAGCTGAGACCCATTTTATCCATGCATACCTATTTTATGCTTAAGGGGGGGGTGTTAGTGTAATTAATGCTTGCATACACATATCTTGACCTAAGCCTACTTAGGCATTTATTGTGCAGGTTGATATTTCTTGATATTTTCCTAATATTTTTCTTTGCTAGTTTATAGATTGTTGAGGTGTTGAAACACCTCAACACCTCCTACTTGGATATTTCTCCTTTAAAAGGAGACCCCTGACTATTTATTAAATAGGTTGATTGCATACAATTTGGTGTGTTCATTGTGCTTGATTTATATCTCTGTGATTGTTGGTTTCTTCATTTTGTATCTACCTTCACTTGAAGTTTTAGGTGTTGTGGTGTTCCACAAGGTTGTTTGATGTGTTGGGTATTTGTGCTAGTGTGTCTAGTTGCATAGAATAAAGGTGTTCTTAAGTTTCAGATCATTGTAGTAGTACTGGTGAATATTCTGATGATGTGGAATATTATAAGATGTTTTAGAATGTTGTTGTGTGGTTCGTGAGATGTTTTTAGATGTGGAGAGTCATGTTTGTGGTTTCTTGTTAGTGTTAGTGCAGGTTTGGGTGACTTGGCATGCTAGCCCTAATTATAGAGGATGATTGTTGTTTGTGGAAGTTTTGAGAAGCGCGTCGATATGGATTTGAGTCCTAGTTAAGTTGTGACATGGTCTGCCTTCACTTATTTAGACCATGGAAGTGTTTGCTATCAACCTATGGGTGATCCCAAAATTATGGTTTACACTTTTTGGCCAAACTTGACATTGAAATCAACATTTTTCACTAGATCTTCACTTTCTTACACCTATAGTAGCTAAACCATTAAGAATTTGAAGATGAAGCAAACTAGTGATTTGTGAGATTTTGTGTGTAGGTTCTAATTATATTTAAAAAAAAAAAAATTAAAAAAAAATTGTGAATCCTTTTATGTAATTTTTAATAACTGATTTTCTACTAAACAACATTTTTAAAAAGTGATGTTTACTATGTAACACATAAATTTTTTTATAGAAAGGATACAATTCTAATTTTTTAAATATAAATTTTCCACAGTAGTACATAGGGAATGGATATTTTTTCATAATTTTTGGTTGCATTATTATTTTTTAATTAATTTTCTAAGTCAAAGTGATTATAATTTGGATAGAGGTGTATAGTGTAACACAAATTTTTTGTATGCATTTGAATTAAGTTATTTCTTTTTTGTTGGAATAAGGACATCAATTCCTAGTGGACATGTATTTTTTAGATTTTTTTCTCTATTTTCCTTTATTTTGTATGTGTGAATAAAATACCTTGATGTTTATTGGAAAATTTACATTCATAAGAAATAAAAAATTAATATAATAATAAAGTTAACATAATTTTTTTTTAAATGAATTTGTTTGATCCCCCAAAAAGTAAATCAAAAGTGGATTTTAATCAACATTTTGATAGTTGTAGAGGAGACTCCATTATAGGTATGGTTTAAAACCATCGGGGTTCTATCCAAGGGGGTTTGATCTAAGGAAGTCCGATCAAACCCTCTTAAATTAAAATCCTTTAAATGGAACCTTTCAAGGCTTAAATCATTATATTTTCTAAAATTATGTGATTTTAGGCAAAATTCAAGATGTCCCAGTGAGAGGGGGCTGAATAAATTGTGACAAATCTTTAAAAATTGCACTAGAAATTAGATCAATTACAAATCCTCTACTCTGTTAAAAAATGATTAATCATTAACTACAAAGGAAAAAACTAAATGATGTCACACATACACAATAACACCAGATTTACGTGGAAAACCAAATAAGAGAAAAACCATGGTGAGGATTAACTCGCAATATAAAGAATATCAAAACCGATTACAAAGGCTCATTGCCAAAGAAGGATCACTACCAAAACAAGACTCACTGTCCCAATTAGGACTCACTATCCAACAAGGGTTAACCATCCAGAGGGCTCATTGACACACAAATACAAAGAAGATAGAAGAGATGTATTACAAAGAGAAGAAAATATCAATGCAAAAGAGATTTCCACCACAATTCACTCAAACACTTGTAGAAATGCACAAATAATAGAGTACACCTTCAGCTTACTGCATCCAGAAACTCAATAATTAGATTTCACATTAATCTACCAAACTTGCATCACATACACACTATTTCACATCTATCTTTCTCTATTTCTTCATATACCTTTCACTAATATTTCATCCTCTATTTATACCATCTTCAACTTTGAAACATATCCAATGTCGGCCATACAATATTTAAATTCAAATTAGGTTGGTGCCAAAACATTCTAGGGTGGAATTAGAATGAGGGTGACCCAAAAACACACTTGATAAGGACCCAAATAAGTCCCAACATGCTTCTTGAACTTCGTAAGTAGTTTTTAATAGAATTTTAACCAAACTAGTGTAAAGCACATAGAATTATTAAGCACACACAACCCTTAACATGATCCAAAATTTCTAGGCAAAAAGATTATCTTTAACATGATCATATTAGCATAACTTAGAACCACAAACATAAAACTTGAACAAGAAGAAATTTAGAGCAACTACATTTCTCCTAGACCTCAGCCAAATACCCTAAAAACACAATTCATAATTGGTGAACATAACTCATACTATACAATGATCTAGAAACCCAAAAATTGGATATAGTAGCTTCCAACAACTATGATCAACATATATAAACCACATGAACATAGGAGAAAATCTTGGAAAAAAACCTAGAGTGACCACTAAATACCTATAGCCTTTCTCCATTACAATTTTCTTAATATCCTTGACATATACAACCAATAACCTGCATTGATGACATCAATGACAACAAAAACTAGTTGACATCAATGATAGCACCTTAATTCTTGCAAAAATCTCCACCTTTATCATTGATGTAACAAATGATGTAAAAAACAATCAAAGACAACACATTAGCTCTAAACACACTTTCCATGATTTTACTTTCTCCCCCTTAGTAGAAACTCTCTTTCACATGATACTCTCTCTTTTTTTTCTCCTTTTTTTCATATCTTTCTCTCTTTCTCTCCCCCTTTGACATTAATGGAAAAGGAAAAAGATATTTTACATTGATTTCCCTTTTGACATTGAGAATAAAAATAGTCTTTCAATGACAACACATGAAACTACCTACTCCCCCTGAGAGGTAGCCACCAAAAAACTAGTCCAAAAGAAAGATAGATCCATAGACCCACCGAAATGATGCATCTCCATATGCATCTAGTACAAGAAAGGAGGGGTAATAACCCCTAACTTCTCTCGGAGATACTCAAAAGTATCTTGAGGAAGATCCTTCATAAATATATCAACAATCTGATCCTTGGTAGCTACATACTCAATTTTTACTTCATTTTGCTCAACCTTCTCTCTCAAAAAGTGATACCTGATAGATATATGATTTGTCCTCGAGTGCCTCATTGGATTCTTTGAAATGTTAATTGTACTTGTATTATCATAGAAAAAAAAAAGGATCAGGGTATGTGTAGGATCATGGTGCGCCAAAAAGTGGCAATATTATGGGTATTTGTAGGGTATGTGGCTGATGACTTTTTTTTCACCCAAAAATAATGAAACAAAAAGGGTTTTTAGAGGAGATTCTCAGCTTTCCAAAAATATAAATTATGATTTAATTTGAATTTAATAAATAATTATTATTCATTTTCTATTATAATTACTTAAAGTCCCGATCGATAGGCTGATTGAAAACATCTATAACTTTCAAGCGGTATCATTTTTTGAATCCGAAACATGCGTCACATTCTATGCTTCACATACTATAGGATTAATAAAATAAAAATTAAATTTCATGAAGTTTTGACCAAGTTAAGGTGGTCAGACATACGAGTTTTATATTTTCTAAAGTAATAAAAATTCATAATTAATTATTTACTTGGAAAAAAATTACAAAAAATATGCATCACATCCAGACATGAGTCCTCTACTTTATATATAAAATCTTACAAAAAATATTATCATTTTATTATGGTTAGGGTGAGCAGACACCTACTTCTTATTTTTCCCTAAAATTTAAGTACTGCATTGAAATTTCAAATTTTCACCAAATAGATTTTATTTATTTATTTTAAATAAACCTAGTATTTTAGAAACTACATTCAATTTTCTACAAATTCTATTCTTACATATTTTTGAAATAATATAGATAACTTATTCAAATATTTACGTCAAGTTGCCTAACACTGATTTTTCTGAATTTTTTGCCACTTAAGGGCCTATTTTTGGGATGATGATCCTGCACATACCCATCATCATACATTATTCTGATATCTTTGAATGCTTGTATCATCCACAAAACTTATGCACAACAAGATATTGTAGTAATATACTCAACTTTAGTAGTGGATAAGGAAACTGAATCTTTCTTTTTACTCAACCAAGCCACCAATCTACAACCAAGAAAGAATGCACCGCCACTTGTACTTTTTTTGTTATCTACATAGCCAACCTAATCTGCATTTGTATAAGCACTTAGTGTGAAATTAGTATCCCTAGGATACCAAAAGCCATAATTTAGAGTTCCATTCAAATATCTAAATATTCTCTTAATAGAAGCAACATGTGTTTCTTTAGGATCTTCTTGAAATCTAGCCACAAGATAAACTACATGTATGATATTCAATCTAGTAGTAGCCAAATACAATAGTCAACCAATCATAGATCTATATTTTCTCTGATTAGTGAAAGGTGAATCATCATCTTTACTTAATTTGCAACCAATCACCATAGGAGTGCATAGTGGTTTGGAACCATCCATTGCAAACTTCTTCAACATTTATCTTACATACTTTGACTGTGAAATAAAAATCCCTTTTTCTATCTGATTGATTTTTTAACCCAAGAAAGAAATTCATCTCACCAAACATGAACATCTCAAACTCTTTTTTCATTTCGTCAACAAACATCTTGCATATTTAATTTCATTTCCTCCAAAGATAAACTCATCAACATATACAACTACTATCAAGATCTTGTCATTTTCAATTTTAAAATATAGATTACTATATGTTGTACCTTTGTTAAATCCTTTCTAAATGAAATACCTATCTAACCATGCATACCAAACTCTAGGATCTTGCTTCAATCCATACAAATATTTCTTCAATCTACATACCATATTCAGTTGATTTGATAACTAAAATCCTTCCAGTTGTTCCATGTAGAACTCTTCTTCTAGCTCACCATTCAAGAATGCAGACTTAACATCCATATGATAGACCTTGAAATATTTATGAGTAGAAAATACTAAGATCATACTAATACCTTCCATTGTTGCCACTGGAGCAAAATTCTCCTAAAAATCTATACCTTCTACTTGTGATCAACCCTTACACACAAGCCTTGCTTTATTTCTAACCACTTCTCCATTCTCATTCAACTTGTTTTTGAATACCCACTTCGATCCAATTATGTTTTATGTTTCGGTCTAGGGACCAATTCCCAAGTTTGATTCTTCTTAATCTACATAAGTTCTTTCATAGCTTCCATCCAATGCTCATATTTACATGCTTCACTTCTGGTCTTCAGTTCAATCTCAGAAAGTAAACATAGATTTATCTCACCAACAATGACTCTACTTCTTGTCAATACTCCTTTTGGCTTGTCTCCAGTGATCCAACTTTCTGAAATATTTTTCTACACATATTTAGGTGTCTTTATGGACACCACCGGATCTTTTTCTTCTTCATTATTCATTTCTTGTTCATCTCTCTCATGTTCTTCCACAATTTCTTTAGCTCTTATGCAATCAGGTTCATCAAATACATATCCATAAACTTCAATTGAATTCTTCATTGCTTCATCAACCTTGAAATTTGAGATTTCTACAATCTTCCTAAGTCTTTTATTGAAAAATATTTAATCTTTGCTTTTGGTAGAATATCCAAGGAAAATGCCTTCATCACTTCTAGCATCAAACTTCCCTAAATTTCTCTTCAGCCTAGATTTGATATAATATTTTCTTCCAAATACCTTGAAGTACTTAACAGTAGGAATTCTTCCACACCATAGCTCATAGGGGGTCTTAGTACTATTGGCTCTTGCATGAACTCAATTAAACACATAAACAACAGTGTGAATATCTTCTCTCCAGTAAACTTCTAGTAGACTAGCCTCAATAATAATTGATCTAGCAGCTTTCTTGAATTGTTTTGTTCTTCCACTCAACAACTCCATTTTGCTGAAGGGTTCTTGAAGTAGATACCTATCTTTTTATTCCATAAACTTCATAAAACATATTAAACTCATAGGAGATGAATTCACCACCTTTGTTAGACCTCAAAAATTTTATTCTCAAATGTACTTCATTATCTACCATAGCTTTGAATGTCTTGAATCTATCCAAGATATCAAATTTCTCTCTAAGAAAAGTAACCCATGTATACCTAGAGTAATCATCAATAAAAAACATAAATTACCTTTCACCTTGTAGACTTCTCACTCTTGTAGGACCAAAAATATCTGTATGAATTAAATCTAGTAGTCCAATAGTACATTGTTCCTTTGATCTAAAATTATTCCTTGCTTGCTTTCCAAATTGGCAATTCCTACAAATAGCATTAACAAGCTTTGTAATCCTTGGTAAATCTCTCATAGCTTGCACTGCACTGATCCTCTCCATGTTATCAAAATTCTTATGAAACATTCTCGAGTACCATACCCAACTATTATTAATCTGATTCATAAAGCAACGTCCATCAACACCTTTCAGTTGATATATATTTCCTTCAAACTTCTTTCTTGCAACAATCACCATTTCGGTTCCTTTCTCGATTTCACATCTCTCATCGTTAAATAAAAGACCGTATCCCTTACTACACATCTATCCAAAACTTAAGAGATTATACCTTAAACCCTAAACATAGTAGATATCATCAGTATTATGCTAGCCATCAAAACTTATTGAACCTATCCCACAAATCTTAGCACCAACATTATCTCCAAACATAACTAAGCCTCCATCATATTTTTCAAGTTTAAAAAACTTACTCTTATCGCCAATCATGTGATCTAAACATCCATTGTCAATGACCCAATACTTCTTTTGGGTATGTGCAAGATCATTATGGAAAAAACAAGCCCTTAAGTGGTAAAAAAATTAGAAAAATTAGAGTTAGGCAACTTGACGTTAAAATTTGAATAAGTTATCTATATTATTTCAAAAATATATAAGAATAGAATCTTTAGAAAATTGAATGTAGTTTCTAAACTACTAGGTTTGTTTAAAAAAAAAAATCTATTTGGTGAAAATTGAAATTTCAATGTAGTAGTACTTAAATTTGGGAAAAATAAGAAGTAGGTGTTGTCCTAACGACCCTAACCACAATAAAATGATTTTTTTATATGTTTTTAGATAGGAGGACTTTGTCCCAATGTGTGGCATATATTAATTAATTTTTTTTACAACTTTTAAAAAATATAAAAACTCATGCTCTTCACCTTAACTTGGTCAAAACTTCATGAAATTCATTCTTTTCTTATATAGTATGTGAAGCATAGAATGTGACACATGTTTTGGATTCAAAAATGTGATACTATTTGAAATCTATAGATGTTTTTCAATTAGTCTATCAATCAAGACTTAGTCATAATTTGAATAGAAAATGAATAATAATTACTTATTAAATTAAAAGTAAAGCATAATTTATATAGGTGGAAAGCTGAGAATATCCTTTAAAAACCCTTTTTATTTCATCAATTTTAGGTTAAAAAAAGGTCATTAGCCACATACCCATCATATTGCCACTTTTTGGCCCATCATGATTCTGCACATACCCTTTTCTTGATTAGCATATAGGGAAAATATTACAATATCTTTCTCTTTCTCTTTCTCCAAAGGACATTCATTTATCTATATTTTAGAATTATTACAAGTAGGTTCATCTTTTATAGCCAAGAACAAGTATTCATTATCATCAAAATCTCCATAATAAAATTCATCATTAGAAATACTATCATCCTCATTCACATAATATGCTCAGTTGATCTTCTTACCTTTATTCTCTTTGCTAAATCTTTGTTTATTCCTCTTAAATCTTTCCAGACACCTCGAAGCATAATGACCTATTCCTCCACAACTAAAGCATTTAAAGGGTTACTTACCTTCATAATTATTGGAGCCTTTCTTCATCCTTCTCACAAAGTTAGCTTCTACTTCATCAAGGTTTTCTTCATCTGAATCTTCAACTCTTTTAGCCTTAAAAGCAATTTCTTATTTGGATCCATTTCTCAAATTTGATTTTCTCATGTCTCATATGATGTTAAAGCTACCAATAACTTATCTTTAGTGAAGTCTTGTAATTTTCATATTCTTCAATAGAATATATCTTTTCACTGTATGCATTTGGGAGAGTTCTAAGAATCTTCATTACAATCCCAAATTCATCTATTGTAGCACCAAGTCCTCGGATTTCACCTATTAGCTCATCCACTCTCTATACATAAGATTTAATGTTCTCATCTTCAGACATATGCATGACCTCAAATTGTGCCTCCAAATTCTACAACTTTGCTTCTTTGACCTTTTCATCTCCATCATGTGTCTTTTCTAAAGCATCCCAGACTTCTTTAGCAGTCTTCATATTTTGAACTATAATAAGCTTGGAATGTGAAACACTATTCTTCAAGATGAGCTTCATTTTATTGTTTTCTACATGTACCTTGATTTCATCAACTTTAGTTGGACCATTAGCAAGAAGAGTGTAAGAAGTCTTATAAGCTTTCTCAACCTCATATACACAATACTCTAGATATCCTTCCATTTGTATTTTCCAGATAGCATAGATAGTTCCATTGAACCTAGGAGACTCAAATGTGATCTTTCCTACCATCTCAAACCTTCCTTAAGTGGTTAAGCTCTTTTCCAAGGAACCAAGATCTGATACCAATTGTTGAAAAAGACAACTAAGAGGGGGGTGAATCAGTTGTGACAAATCTTTAAAACTTCCACCAAAAATTAGATCAATGACAAATCCTTTACTCTGTTAAAATGATTAATCATTAAGTGTAACTTAGGTAGAAATCAAAAAACATCATACATACACAATAACACAAAATTTATGTGGAAAACTCAATAATGGAAAAAACATAGTGAGGATTAGCTCACAATATAAAGAATATAAAAAATGATTACAAAGGCTCACTACCAAAGTAGGACTCACTATCCATCAAGGGTTAACCACTAGGAGGGCTCATTTCCATAGAGATACAAAGAAGATAGAAGAGATGTGTTACAAAGAGAAGAATATATCTCAAGGCAACAAAGATTTCCACCACAATTCACTCAAACACTTGTAGACATGGATGAATGATAACACACACCTTCAGCTCACTACATCTAGAAACTTAGTAATTATATTTCTCTCTAATCTTTAAAACCTACATCAAATACACATTGTTTCTCATCTATCTTGTTCTATTTCTTTACATACCTTTCACCAATATCTCATCCTATATTTATACCATCTTCAACTTTGAAACATATCCAAAGTCGACCATACAATATTTAAATTCAAATTAGGTCAGTGCCAAAACATTATAGGGTGGAATTAGAATGAGGGAAACCCAAACACATGCTTGATAAGGACCCAAATATCTCCCAACATGCTTCATAAAATTTGCAAGTAGTGTTTAACACAAGGTCATACAAAATGGTGTAAAAAAAATAGAACAGTTAAGCACACACAACCCTTAAGATGATCCAAACTTTCCAAACAACACAATTATCTTTAACATGATCATATCAACATAACTCCAAAACTTCAAGATATAAAACTCAAACAAGAATAAATCTAGAGCAACTACATTTCTCTCAAACTTCAGCCAGATACCCTAAAAAAGATAGTTCACAACTAGTGAACATAACTTGCACTTTACAATGATCCAGAAACCTGACATATGGATATAGTAGCTTCCAACAACCATGATCAACATATCTAAACCACACAAACATAGTAGCAAATCCTAGAGAAAAACTCAGAGCAACCACTGAATACCTGCAACCTTTCTCCATTATAATTTTCTCAATATCCTCGACATATACAACTAGTAACATGCATCCATGACATCATTGACAACAACAACTAGTTGATAACTAGTTAACTAGTTGACATCAATGACAACACCTTCATTCTTGCAATAGGAGGCTCCCTTGTTTGATGAGATGAATTATACAGATTTTGGGAAACCAAGATGGAAGGTTTCTTTATTTCGCTAGGGTTTGGAGTTTTTAAGTCAATTGAAGATGGATATATAATTCCTACTAATGGTCCAACAAATGATGATGAGATAAAGGCATGTGAAAATAATGGAAAGCAAGGAAATCTCTTTCGATTTGTCTTGTTGATTGAGAACTTGTGAAGGTTAAGGCCTATAAATCTGCTAAATAAATTTAGAAGAAGCTAGAAACTTTCTATGAAGGAGATGATAAGGTTAAGCAAGCAAAGATGTAGAACTTTAAGATTAAGTTTGAAACCCTAAGAATTATAGAAGATAAATATATTGTAAGCTACATGCATAGAGTGGATGAATTTTTCAATTCCATCAATGGCCTTGGTGGAAAACTAAAAGAAGATGAGGTGGTAAAGAAGGTAATAAGAAATCTTCCTAAATCTTATAAGTCAATTTTTTTGCTATTGAGGAAGTTCAAGATTTAGATCATTATTCTAGAGATGATTTGTTTGGAATTTTAACTACTTTTGAATTGAGAGAGTTTGGTCAAAATGATTCAAGAAAAGATATTACTTTTAAAGCTAGTAAAATAGAGAAGGGTGAAGGATAAGCTTCAAATGATCTTGATGAGATAGAAGCAAAGTTTTTTAGGAGATTGAAAAATGGCACTGGAAAGTACATAGGTAATTTTTCTTTCAAATGTTTTAACTATGGAAATATAGGTCATTATGCTTCAACATATCCAACAAAAGTTTCAAATGAAAAATATAAGGATAGCAAAGGTAAATCTGTCAAGAGAAGTTATTATGTGAAAGAAGATACTAGCATATCTGATGATGAATTTGACTACCCAGATGATGAAAATGATGAATGCTTGTTCATGGCTCTGAATGTTGGAAATAATGCAACTAACTCTAAAATATGTATGAAGGAAACTTTCTTAGAAATAAGTCACAATATCAAAGAGACTATAGTGTCTACTTTTCATAATAGAGAGCAGAAAAAACACTAGATAATTGATAGTCAATGCTCAAATCATATGATAGGTGATAAGAGTAAGTTTCTTAAACTTGATAAGTTTGAAGGTGGTCTTGTTAAGTTTAGTGATTATACATCTACTAAGATATGTGGAAAAGGTTCAATTAGTTATGATGGAAAGGATAACACATATGTTGTTCTTTATGTCAAGGGTCTCCAACATAATATTCTGAGTGTATGATAGATGTGTAGTAAAGGATATAATCTTTTATTTTAGGATGTTGGTTGTGAAATTAGAAAAGGAGGATCCAACACTTTGGTTTTTATAAGAATAATGATAGATGAGACTATTTATCAGCTCAAAGATACTAATGGTAAGTGTTTTATGACTCAAATCAATGAAAGTTGGCTATGGTATAGAAGAATGTGTCATATCAATTTTGATAGTCTAGTGAGGATCATATCTACTCAAGCTATGAGGGATCTATCAAGAATTACAAAGCCTATCAGTGTAGTTTGCAAGGAATGTTAGGTTCAAAAGAAAATAAGAAAGATGCTCAATATCAAAGTATACTCTACCACAAGACTTTTGGAATTGATGCATACAAAACTATGTGGACTTGTAAGAACAAGAAGCTTTCATAGTGACAGGTATTTCATTTTCTTAATTGATGATTACTCTAGAATGAATTGGGTAACTTTTCTTAGAGAAAAATCAAAAGCTCTAGACAAGTTTCAAGAATTTAAAGCTATGGTTGAGAATGAAATGGATATGAACATCAAGTACTTGAGGTTTGAAAGAGGTGGTGAGTTCACCTCTAATGATTTTAACAATTTTTGTGAAGATCATTGAATAAAAAGGTATTTTCCAGCTCCTAGAACTCCTCAACAAAATTAAGTGGTGGAGAGAAAGAACAAGATAGTTCATGAAGCAACAAGAACAATGATGAAGGAAGAAAATCTACCTGATGTTTATTGGAGAGAAACTATTCACACTACAATATACATAATCAATAGAGTACAAGAAAGAGTAAAAAATTCAAAGACTCCCTATGAATTATGGTATGGAAGAACTCCTACTATCAAATATTTTAGTGTCTTTGGAAGCAAATTTTATATTAGGAGAGATGCAAAAAACTTGGGAAAGTTTGATGCAAGGTTAGATGAAGGAATATTTCTTAGATATTCTATAATAAGCAAGGCTTACCAATGCTACAAAAAGAGGCTAAAGAAGATAGTTGAAAGTGAAAGTATCAAAGTAGATGAAGAACCACATAAAATCTCAATACTTATAGAAGGATATAAATTTGATGAGTCTTCTTGTAGAGAAGAAGGAAAAGAAGAAGAAAAGGAAAAGGAGATGCAAGTTGAAAAGGAAGAAGCTTTGGAAGGGATTCCTAAGACTCCTAAGTGTGTGCATAAGAATCATTTTTAAGAGCATAATATTGGCACAATAAGAGTATAGGTAGGGTATGTGCAGGATCATCATGGAAAAAGCAGGCCCTTAAGTGGCGAAAAATTTAGAAAAATTAGAGTTAGGAAATTTGACGTAAATTTTTTAATAAGTTATCTATATTATTTCAAAAATATGTAATAGTAGAATCTGTAGCAAATTGAACGTAGTTTCTAAACTACTAGGTTTATTTAACAAAACAAAAAATCTATTTGGTGAAAATTTGAAATTTCAATGTAGTAGCAATTAAATTTCAGGGAAAAAATAAGAAGTAGGTGTCTGTCTAACCACCCTAACCACAATAAAATGATAATATAATTTTTTTATAAGATTTTAGATATAAGTAGAGGACTCATGTCCTGATGTGATGCATATTTTTTTGTAATTTTTTTCCTAGTAAATAATTAATTATGAATTTTTTATTACAACTTTTAAAAAATATAAAAACTTGTACATTTGACCACCTTAACTTGGTCAAAACTTCATAAATTCAATTTTACTTTTTTTAATCCTATAGTATGTGAAGCATAGAATGTGATGCATATATTGGATTCAAAAAATGTGATACTGTTTGAAATCTATAGATGTTTTTCAATCAACCTATGAATAAAGACTTTAGTCATAATTCAAATAGAAAATGAATAATAATTATTTATTAAATTCAAAGTATAGAATAATTTATATTGGTGGAAAGCTGAAAATCTCCTTTAAAAACCCTTTTCATTTTATCAATTTTGGGTAAAAAAAGGTCGTTAGCCACATACCCTACAAATACCCATCATATCGCCACTTTTTGCGCCATCATGATCCTGTACATACCTAACATGTTCATAAGAAGAAAAGTTACTATGATAGAATAATAAGTAAATTTATGTCTACTTTGCAAAGTAGAACTTAAGAGAGTGATTGAGGCATGTAAGGATGAGAACTGGACCAAAGCTATGAAAGAAGGGTTGATGCATATTGAGAAAAATCAAACATGGGAACTAGTCCCAAGACCAAAAAACAAGAATTTAATAGAAACTAAATGGGTATTCTTGAACAAGTTGAATGAGAATTGAGAAGTTTTCAAAAAAAAGGCTAGACTTGTGTGTAAGGGCTACTCACAAGTGGAAGGAATAGATTTTGAGGATACATTTGCTCTGGTGGAAAGAATGAAGGAAATTAAGGTGTTTTCAACCTTTGTAGCACATAAGGACTTCAAGGTTTATCAAATGGATGTGAAGTATGCATTCTTGAATGGTGTGTTGGAAGAAGAGGTATATATTGAACAACTAGAAGGTTTTTAGTTATCAACTAATCCTAATATGGTTTGCTGATTGAAGGAGACATCGTATGGTCTCAAGAAAGCTCCCAAAAGCTTGGTATGCAATACTAGATAGGTACTTCTTGCAGTAGGGATTCAATAAAGGTGCTACAGATAGCAATCTATATTTCAAAGTTGAAGGAGAACAAATCTTAATTGTGGTAGTGTATGTTGATGGCATTTAATATTTGGAGTAAATTAAGGTATGTGAAAGAGATTTGTAGAAGAGATGAAAAAATAGTTTTAGATGTTTATGTTTGGGGAGATGAATTTCTTCCTTGGGCTAAAAATCAATTAAACAAAAAATGAATATTCATTTCATGGTCAAAGTATGTCAAGGAAATGCTGAAGAATTTTGGAATGTATTTAGCTCTAAACTAATGTGCGACATTACAATTATTAGTTGCATGTTTAGAAAGAATGATGAATCTCCTAAGATTAATTAGAGTAAGTACATATCAATGATTGGTGGATTGCTATATCTAACTACTACTAGATTGGATAGCATGGATGCAGTTTGTCTTATGGCTAGATTTCAAGAAGATCCTAGAGAATCACATGTGGTAGAATTAAAGAGGATATTTAGATATTTGCAGGGCACTCTAGACTATGATCTATGGCATCCAAAGGATATTGATTTCTCTTTAAGTGCCTATACTGATTTGAAAATTAGGTATGTTGTGTAGATGATAGAAGAAGTACAAGTGGAGGTGATTTATTTCTTAGAGATAGATTGGTTCAATGGTTGAGTAAGAATCAAGACTTAGTGTCATTATCTATCACAAAAGCAGAGTATATTGTAGCATCACCTTGCTAGACACAAATGTTGTGCATGAAGCAAATATTAAAAGATATTAGAATTTCATATGATGAACCTGTTTATATCTTTTGTGATAGTAAAAGTGTTATAAATATATCAAAGAATCTAGTGATACATTCAATAAAAAAGAATATCTCAATTTGGTATCACTTCTTAAGAGTTTGAATGCTAAAAAAAGTGAGGTGAAGATAAAGTATGTGCCTAAAAAGGATGAAGTTGTAGATATTTTCATGAAGGATCTTCCTAAAATAAACATGGTAGGTTATGGCTGCTAATCATTAGACACACATTCATAAGAAACAAAAGATGGCATGATAAGATAGTCTAATGAGACACACTGGTCAAGTATATAAGCTTGTGGCTGCTACAAACTACATTACAAGATAGTCACAGAAAAGGAAGATCTAGTCAGGCTACCCCCAAGCTAGATGCCAAAATATAATATGTTTGACACCAAGACATGTGACATCAAATATCCAATAAAAGAAACACATTTCAAGGCATCAAAGTGATCTTTTGAGAAGAAGGCTTTTAAAGGGGGTTCCTTTAGCAGGGAACCCTTCCAAACACTAAGGGGCCCATTCAAAGGAACACACCAATCAAAAGATACCAAATTTTATGCAATTTATTCTATCATCAAGGAATCCTTTTAAAATATTTATTGTTAACAAATCTGTTTGAAATAATGCTTCTTTCCAAAGGAAAGTTTTTAGACTCTTTCATTTTACAAAAAGTGCTCTTTTTTCAAAGGCAAGTTTTCAGACTCTTTCCCATATGGGATCCTTTTTGAAAGAAAATTTTATCTAGGAGTCTTTAGACAATACAAAATTTTAGAAAATGAGAGATTTCAATAAGGGATCTTTCATCAAGGATTTCATTTTAAAGAAAATTTTACACCAAGGAATCCTTTTTAAAGAATTCACCTTAATGAAATTAGAACATAGTAGCCCCCCATTAGGATGATGTGTTCTATGCAAAGGAGAATATAACATCATAAGAAGAGAAAAAGGAGAGGAAAATATGTTGTGGCATGAGATACATGGCAATATGTATTCATGGTATGGTGTCACACACATGCAAGGAAGAATACATAAGAACCACAACATCAAAAAGGAGATAGAGATGAAGGAATCAACAGACATGGGATTTAAGAATTCAGGGTTAGATTTGTTCATAGATATAATTAAATATAATATAGTGTATGAACAAATGGTCATCAATCCCCAAAATTCTCAAAACATGAAGAAGAGTGCATGTTTAGAAAGAAAAAAAAAAGTTGGGTCAACATGAAAGGTCTAGATGCCCCCAACACTTCGCATCCTCCCTAATATCAAAAAGAAATTTCACAAAACATAGACGAATGATGGTACAAATAGAAGAAGTGTGACAAATTTTTTGAGCCTATATCCAAGAAACTATAAGGGTAGCATGGGTCCTCTAGGAAGGATCACAAACATAAAAGGGGAAGCACTAGGGAACACAAACACATAAACAAATATATGCTATAGATCTATAGAAGAGATATTGTACCCTAGTCCTCATCAACCAGCGGGTCATCTTGCTCCCAACTAGATCATTATAATGGGAGGGTAGATGGGCTTACAAGGGTTGGATAGTGAGGGTGGTACCCTTCGAATTTCCTACAAAAAGGGCCTAAGAAGAAGGCCCCTCAAGGTATTCTTCACTAAGCTAGATTGTGATGAAAAAGTCATCGATCTTGCAAAGATCGAAGATAGAGCCAAGATATCATCCACTAAATTAAACGTGCATTTCACCAAAGTGTCATGTGCCAATTACTTGGGAGAAGGAGGCACCTGAGAGACATGTTGAACTCATTGAGAGGGGCAATGAAAAATTGTGAGGATGTAGGGGTTGGCTCTGTCTAAAGGATGACATAGGCCATGGAAGAGCCAACTTCTAAAGAAGGTGAACCCATATCTTGACCTCCACTCATAGCAAGGTCATCCTATAGATTGCACTTCGATGGAGGATGTGGAATCCTCACAGTAAAAGTGAAGGTGGAGAAGGAAGAAGACAAAGCTGCCATAGACACCACCATTATATTCAACATGCTTATGGGATGAGAGAACAAAGGGATTTTTGAGAGGGGCATCAAGAGAGGGGGCTCCACAAATGGAGAGATGAAAACCTACACCCTTTTGAGGTGACAATCATCAAGACCCATTGGTGGAGCCAAAAGAAAAGCATAGGTGATGGAATCGGGGAATAAAAAACAAGAGAAGACCAAGAACAATAGAAGAGGTTGCAAAGATATACACCACTGGCTCCCCCTCTATCTTCTACAAGGTGGTGTGTTCAGTGGCTGGAGCCTTTCCTGTGCACTTGTGCTCATGCGAAAGTTGATTACATTAGCTACAGACATTGGAAGATGTGGCATGAAAAGAGACTAGGGGCTACTGCTCAGCCACAAGAGTATCCTTCACAACCAGTTTTGGTGGAATGATGGTATCCTGGGTAGGAGTAGGAGGAGGAAGCATAAGAGAAAAAACAACCACAATTGGATAAACATAAACAAACATCTCAATGATAGGTCTCTTCCCATTTTCTACCTCAGGGGAAGGTAGAGGAATAGTATGAGGTCATGGAGGCTGAGAAGTAGGAATGAACCCAAAGGAATACTTCCCCTACCATAGATAGTAGGTTGTGTTACTATGGGTAGCATGTGAAGCTCAAAAAATTGATGCTTCACTTTTCAGCATCCAGGCACCATCATGCTTCCCATGTGAGGCATAGGAGCAAAAGCTGAGGATGTCACAATAGGATGAGAAGCAAAAGAATATGGAATTGCAAATGCCAAGGAAGAAGGCTCTAGAGCATGAGCAAGCTTCGCCTTTCACTTGGACGAGGTAGAAGAGGCAACTTTTTGTTGTGCTACCATAGAGGCTTTTATAGAGATTGCATAAGGAGATATCAGATAACTATCCTTTGATACCGATCCCCCATTCTTATATTTAATATAAGCCTTATACAACAAATCTCCCATGGGAGGGGGAGGTCTAACCAAAGTAGGTTAGAAGTGATCTAGTGAAAAGCCTCCATGCGACACTAGCAGTTTATAGCCAGTTTCATGTACAACATGCATAGTTCCTTCATGAGGGAACTTTAAATATTTATGAACCATAGAGGTGACACCATTCATAGAGGCTAGTCAAAGGATGCATAGGCTAACTTGGAATAGGTCAAACTTTGGAATAATATAAAATGCAACATCAACAACCTTGGGTCCTACTAAGATTGACAAATGAATAGAGCCCATAGGGGCCATCAATAGTATATCATTGATACAGAGGGTGGTATTGTGTAAGTTGTTTATAAATAGAGTCTCCTCCATTATCACAATAACTTGACTCATCAAATCAACTAAGATGCTAGTTAAAACATTTATGTCAATCTGAACTAGAATGTATAGCAGGGAAGGCTCCTTATTAAGAGGCTCATCATGTGAGGTGAATGTTATGTCAAGTGTTGCACTCATATTTCCAGGAGGGATATGTGTGAATGAAACCATGTTCACGTACTCTGATGGAACTAACTCAGATGATGTAGAAGATTGTGTTTAAAAGATAGTGACCTACCTAGATTTCACTTTTGAATATCCAAGAGTCCCTCTAACTATGTATCAAGGGGTTGTAGATTGGGTCACGAAGTTTCACATTTCATGAAACATAAATATACAATGTACTTAGGACATGAGAGAAAGATTTCCCATTACCAAGAAATGAAAACAAGGATGTTCACATTAGGTTCACCAAAAATGTAGATTAGGGGGATTCGTTACTCCTAAGGATCCAAGTCAGGGAGAGCCCCAAGGAAAGAACTACCCTAAACTAACTTAGATTGTATGATAGGTGTTATGGAAATTAGGTGAGCTAACAAAAAAGGTTTCAAACCACTAATTATATAGCTCACTGTTTAAGGACGGAAGCATGGGAACTAGACTCCACTACACTGTGTTTTTTCTCGTACGGACAAAGGTCTAATAAATCACCAGAAAAAACAAAGGGCATAACTAGACTCCACTACACTGTGTTTTTTCTCGTACGGACAAAGGTCTAATAAATCACCAGAAAAAACAAAGGGCATACTTATAACCCGACTATTGAGGTTTTATAGTTTCATAGAGAAAATTGTAGAAAGGAAAAAGTACAACAAGAAGAATAATGAAAAGTTATTCTAGTATGAAAATGACAAAGAAATAGTAGAAAAAGATACCATTCACGCAAAATTTGATTCTTTAGCTATAACTCCAAATAGACGAACCAATACTTACACACATGCAAATACAAAAAGTGTTGGGCCATGTTTTGAGGCCTGCCATAGTCATACCCTTATTTTGGTGTTTGCACCTCCACAAACAAGCAATATGTGATGATATAGAGAAAATTAATAAAGACACAATGGACAAGACATTATTAAAAAGAGTGCAAAGATAGCCTGAATGTCACTCTATAAGACACAATGATGCAAGTAAATGGAAAGAGAAATATCACCTTCCCTTCTACTAGCACTCAAGGATGAGAGAAGATACTAAGAGATGATGCCTTTCCAAGAGAATGGGGCTTTGTAGACCCTACAAAAATAATGGTGTTACAACAAGATAACACTGTAAAGTACAAGAAGAGAGCTTGCAGTAGCAAGAAAAGATGAAGAATAAGTTTGAGAAGGGTGATGTCATAATAGTGGTTTAAAATTCCTGAGAGGAACGGATTTTAGCTGAAATCACATATTTTTAGAAAATATAATGATTTGAGCCTTAAAAAGAAAGGATTCCCATTTGCTATAGCATTCCTACACCTATCAAAATCTTTGATAAAAATCACTTTTGATTTAGCTTTTGGGGATCAAATGAATTCATTTAAAATTTATTTCAAATGATTATGGTATTCTCGAACAAGCTATCAATGAATATAATTTTAATATGTTTGGTTTGTTATGCATTTGTTTTAAGTTTTATTAAACATAGGTTTTTCATCAAAATGAATAAGATTTGTTCTTCACATGTGGAAAAATAGAAGATTATTAAAAAAAATAATTTGGAAAATATGAGTGCACCAGATATTGAAGTCCTTGATCCAACAAAATAAATAAATTAAATTTTGACATATACAAAAAGTTACGTGTTATACGGTGCATGGAACTGAATTGTAATTCGTTTGACTTTGAAACTTGATTAAGGAAAAATATTCAATAAAAAACTATCTAACCAGAGTGGAATCACCTAGATATCAAATTCCATAAATCTAAATTTGAAAGAATTAGAATTTTATCCTTCATGGAAAAAAAAAGTTATAATCTATACGATTGTCAAAGTCACTTTTAAAAATGTTGTTTTCTCAAAAAATCAATTTTCGTGGGAGATGGAAAAGAAGTGCAATTTGATTCCAAAAATTTTGAGAAAAAAATATTTTTAGAATCTACAGACAAAATTTGATGAGACTCTAGTTTGCACCATCTTCAAATTCCTCACAGTTTAGCCGCTATAGGTGCCTGAATGTGAAGATTTAGTTAAAAATAATAATTTCAGTGTCTAGTTTGGCCAAAAATTGTAAACCACTATTATGGGATCACCCAGAATGAATGAAAAAACATGAGAGTGAGTTGGATAATGTTCAAGCATGAGAGAAGATACTAAGAGATGATGCCTTTCCAAGAGAATGGAGCTTCGTAGACCCTACAAAAATAATGGTGTTACAACAAGATAACACTGTAAAGTCTAAGAAGAGAGCTTGTAGTAGCAAGAAAAGCTGAAGAATAAGTTTGAGAATGAATAAAGCAACATGAGAGTGAGTTGGAGAATGTTCAAGCATGACAAAATGAGTTTGAATTAGCAAAATGGAGGTAAAGGGATGATTTTTGTCAGTCAAGAGTTGACAAAGGATGTTAATTTCAAGGCCAACCAGAAATGTAACACCTCGACAAATTCCAATGGTAGGAATCTTGTCAAGATGACAACATGGTGCTTGGATGTCCGCACAACACATGCATGTCCCCAACAAGAATTCCTCCACTGACACAAAAGGATAAGGCTACATGGAAGGAATGGGAAAACACTGATAAGATTTGCATCATCAAACTTATAGTTTATAAAGTAAAGGTAAAATAAATGGGAAATTTACCTAGGGTGCAAATTTTTGTAATTACAATATGTATTAAAAAGGAATGTAAAATTAGAAATCAATGATAACTATTAGTAATTATTGAAAAATCTTAAATTTACTATTACAATTCAAGTTTCTAAATTCATATTAAAATATTCAAGACAATCTTGTTAAAAATAATTTAAAAAATAAATTTCTTTGAAAAGATTCAAAATTAATATGCATTTTTATAATAAACATTATAAAATCATATATATATATATATATGGAAAAAAGAATTGAGCCTATATATATTATATTATAATATGAATAGATTGATTACAAACATATCGATTTGGGATAGCTTGTATCTAATAGATAACCTTTACATTCCATTTGTAGTGGTAGATATAGTGGGTTTTAAGAAGACTTTGAAATAGCTGATCACCTGCTTCTACAGTGCAATTTTACTAATCAGTGCTGGAACTATATCAAAAAAAAGTTAGAACTCTATAATCCTCTTCCAAATACGATTTGGTACCTCTTTCAAAGTTGGCCATTACTATACCAAAATTCATTTTTTGCTTGCATTTGGCACATCGTCCCAACGATTGTTGTATGGCACATTTGGTGGGAAAGAAACATGAGAATCTTCAAAAAAGGAAAATCTCCAGTTGAGTTATCAATATTGAAAATTGAAAAAGCCATATCGAAAGAGGTCAATACGTGCGTTGACAAAGATAAATTCACAAACTCATTATTCACAAATTGGGACAGTTATATTTTGAGGAATTGGAAGGGTATAAAGTTACCATTTGATGGAAGCTCACTTAAAATTAGTACCAATAAAGTTGACAAAAGCTCAGTCAAATGGATCCCACCTCAAGAGGGACTTGTTAAATTAATTTTGATAGGGTGTCTAAAGGTGAATCAGGATAGTCAAGGGTAGGTATATATATGAGAAACTCATCAGGGAACATTTGTGTAGTCTCTTCATACCATTTAAATCAAGGCACAAACAATAGTGCAGAAGCACAAGCATTATTACTGGTTTTGGAATTGGCATCTCAATTGGAGATTTCAAATCTCCACATAGAGGGAGATTCTATGATAATTATAAATGCATGTAGAGAAAGAAAGGCTCAAAATTGGAATTTAAGTTATATACTATAGAAAGTATGGTCACTGATAGATAAATTCCATGCTACTATGATCTAACACAGTTATAGAGAAGGGAATAAGATTGCCGACTTTCTTGCAAATTTGGGTTGTGAGGTGAAGGAGATTAAGGTCTTGCATGATACAAGTCATTTAAGTGATTTCCCTCAGTTGATTCATCTAATCAAACAAGAGGCATCTGAAAGGAGATCATTCAGTTGAATGATAATACTTGCAAGTTGAAATATTACCACACGAGGATCATAAGAAAATCAAGGACTCTTAAATTTTGTATATCCCTCAGATCATCACTACTACTCATGGGTATTTGGGCCTCTTTAGACATGCCTCCACACACAAGCTAAGCTTTATTTTCTTACCATAAACTATGATTACCTATATCGATGTACTGAGATTTTCATCACCTTAGCTCATTTAATCAGATAAAGGACACAAAATGGAGCTTTTGCAGATGGACACTTGTCCATTTCTTTATTTGCTTTAATGTGTAACCTGTTTCAAGGTACTCACATTAATTTTTCTAGGAAGAATTTTTATGTAATCTATGGGATAAAGATCTCACACGAGTTGAATGAATCCAACACAATAATCAATCTCCAATTTTAGTGGGCATTTTAACAAATAATGATTATCATCATTCGTATGTAGTGCCGACACAAAGTTCACTAATTCTCTCTAGCTCAAAGCATAAGTCATCAGATGGAAATAAGGACATTTAAATGCCACATTCTCCTTTAGCAACATATGACTGGTTAATTTTGCAGGCATGCAAGTAAGGCTCAATTTATTAATTTTGTAGAAGTAGGGATTTTACACGAGTGAAGATGAGGTGAAAGTCTTATCAATTCTCTGCTAGTTCATTACTCTTGCTATATTTTAATGGCTTTAAATAGTGGTTGAGTTACCTTGTTTCATCATAAGTGAATTATGTTCTTCTTCAAGGCATTTGGGGTAAAAAAAAAGAGATAATGTCTGAGGGTGTAAAAGATAGCGTCTGGAGGTGTAAAGGCTAGCCAAGATGATGAATTGACCAAGGAACTTGAGAGTGAATTTCCCAATTAGGGAATGGGAACAACCATTCGAAGAACACCTTTCTCATGGAGATTTGTTGCTGATATTTAAAGTAGAATGCCCTAGAGTGGAGGAAGCAGTAAGATCGATATTGGGTGTAGAAATTACGTACCCCAAAGCCATGCACTTTCTCTTCCCTTCTCAGGTATTGTCAATCTATTTATCAAATGTAATGGATCTTTTCCAATCCCTAGCTGAATTGGAAGCAATTGTGACAAAATTTGTAAAACCCAAGCCATTGGATAATGATGCACTATTGCATGCAGTGCACTTGGTTATAATTTTTTTGCAGGGGATGGATTTGTGGGGGGTTTAAAAAATCATGAGGGTTATGATGAAATTTTTGAAGCAGTTAGGCTTGCCTTACAATTTTGGAATGACAGTGTTATTTTGAAAGTCTCAACCTTGGAAGAACAATAAGAGAATGTGTGCCACCATGACTTTCGACATTAAGGAAAAATATTACTCAATATCATTCTTGTGTGAGCATGCTCCTCACCCCCATAGAAATCCACCATTAGGAGTATTGGCCATTGAGAATGCTCTGTCTGCACCAGCTGAGAGAAAAATAGAATTAAAGGAAGGCCATGATATTGAAATCTCTACCATTGGGGGACATCAAAGTTATTGTGTTAGAGCTCGACCAGTGCAGGGGGAGAAGAAAGACAAAGAACTGCTAGTTGGATATGATTTCTTTGCCAATGATATGGGTTTGCAGGACGTTCCTGAGGGTCAAGACGAGAACTCTATTCATGGTGGTGAGCAAATGGAAGAATAATTGCTAGTGTTGTCAAGGTCTTCATTTTGGTATTTTAATCAATGCTCACTGAATGTGCGAATTTGGTTTTGAAGTTTTTGTTGCTACTAAATTCTGCAAGGGCTCATTCTGCTAATAATATATTTTGTTGAACAGGTCTTGTAACAAACAAACTGGGTTTCTAGTTATCATAGTTAACCATGAAAATAGTGAAATTTTTAGCTTTATAAAATTAGATAGGAAATAATGATTAGAATTAGCTTGAAAATTTTGTAAACTCTTGACATGGATCATCGGGATCATTTGTACGATCTATATTTTTGTCAGGATTATTTGTACAAACAATATCTTTTTGGGCTATAATCAGAGGTTTTCTTCCTGGTTCTTTCCTGCTGGTATGCCCTTCTCAACAAGGATTTTGTATAATCTTATTATTATATAAATAATATTATAGTGGTCTACCACTTTTGATAAAAAAAAAAAACTAATAAACTTTAAATATTTTTTTAAAAACTGACACACATTTTCATTCTTGCATTGGAAATACATCAACCAAGTTTTCCCCTTGATGTCCTAGAGGAGATGTTGGCAAAACTCTTGGGACTGGAATGTTGAACATATACCAAGAGGAAGGAGATTGCAAAATACTCCTCTTTGATCCTTACAACTAAACATTCACAAATTTCATTCATATTGTGATCAATTGCCTTGTTTGGGAAGCTATCATTTTGCATTTCCACAGCTAGTTTGAAACCATCATACACTATGACAAAGGCAAACTTATACTTGAGATATTTATGGAGAAATAAACCGCCTACGAAACCTTCTCCTTTGAAGAGGTCATACTGCTTGACTACATTTGCTAGCGTCCCCTCTTCTAAGAACTCTTCCTTGAAATATAATAATTATATTTACTTATAATAATTATCTATGGCATACTAATAATTTAAAGTGTCATATATAGTTATATAAAAATTTATAACAAGTCAATCTTTATGATTTAATAAATTAAATTTCAACATTGTCATATACAGTCTAAAAATACGAAAACGATCAAATAGACCAAGAAATTCCAGCTGGTTGGAATTTTTTCCACGAATTTGCCTGCCATCACGTCGAACCACTTCTATTGGATCTACCGCTACTTTCAAATTTGCAGGTGATCTTGATATGCTTCACATGTTTCATGCAAGTATAAACGAGCAGCTACAACTACAATATATGCAATCATACTTGCTCAAAAGTTTTTAAAATATATTTAACAAATAAATTCTCCACATATATCCTGCAATCTTTATAAGGTAGGAGACATCATTTCTTTGAGGCGTTATGTCAATCGGTGCGCTTGTCTTGAAAGCGTTCCCACGTCTTGAATGCATGCCTTATGCTTCCATATTTTAGATTAATTCCTCTGTTCTTTATGTTTTAATCGATGCCAATATCTTGTTTTACAACCTCTAATTTTGGCGCAGAATTGGGAGGAGGTTGGCAAAGGTTGTGGCATATGGCTTTACCTCTGCCAATAGCATTTGCCTAAAGGTTTCAAGAGCCTTTCCAACAAATCCATTTTGTGTATATCCTTTCATTTCTATCGTGCCATGTCTATGCTGATATATTTGGCACAGGGAAGATGCTGGTTTAAACATTTGGCTTTACACCTACCAATTATCTTCGCTTGAAATTTCCTAACTTATCTTGCAACCGTATCGGCTCTTGAGACCACATATCTTTGAAGCATTTGGTCAAACAGTTCACTTGCCTGTATCTTTGCTCTATCACGCCTCATGAGACCATACTTTTTTGAGGCATTTTGTCATACAGTTCGCATCCCTCGTGTAGACTTCCACAATCTGCATAAAGCAGTTTCAATTACAACATCTGAAGGTGGCGCGGGCAGGGACGATGCTGGCAAATACAGAGGAAATTATATTTACACTTATCAATTGCATTTGTTTGAAAGCTTTTAATGCCTTTTAACAGAACCAATTTGTGCATTTCCTGCAACCATTTCATTCCATGAGATTACATTTATTTGAGGCGCCTTGCCAAACAGTTCACTTGCGTCCATCCACGCTGCATATTCCTGCCAATCGTGATTCATCAGATCACATTTCTTTGAGGCATTCGGTCAAACAATTCGCGGGCTTTGTCTATGTTCCCACTTCTGCATGCAAGTCGTCTAGGGAGGCAAATAAAACGATTATAACTGCTGTCCATTTTTTTCATGCAAATAATTGTCATAACTGCAGCCTTCCAAAATTTCACTCCCTTACAACACCTTAATTCTGAGTTTGCACACCATCTATATTGGCATTTTCAATTGCAAAATCTGTTAGCATGCCTTCATGCTTTGATGGGAATCGATACCTGGTCCAAGAGTATCATGCTGCGCTTATACCATGGTGTCTTTATTCATGCGCTTATACCATGGTGTCTTTTTTCAGCACTCTGCGCATCCCATTCTGCTTGGAAAAGGCAGTAAGCATGTCTTCCTACATCGCCATCTTGCCTGCGGCGCATACCTGCAATCGTGTATTTCTATGAGAAGGCCTTTCATTGAAACATTTTGTAAAACAGATTACATGCCTTCTTTATACTTCCAAAGTCTTGTCTATGAGCGTTTCCAGCTAAATATCCATATGCGTCCGCTATCCTAATGTGAATATTGCAAATTGAAGACTTACACCTGCTTAATCATGCTCCAATCTATGCTTCTATAATTAACATGCATGTTTTTCTTTATTTCTAATAATGTTGTCTATAATGATAAAAACATGCATATCTACACAGGTGTTACGATGACAATATCCAATAATGCTTCGATGGAAATCAATACTCTGTTCCAAGGTTCTCATATGGCATTGGTTATATCTGCAACCCAAAACCACTCTCCGCGTTGTTCCATCTCAATCTTCCCTTGGCATATGTGTCTTGGCTATGTCTTCCTAGGTGGTTATGGTAGTTTGTTTCTACATTTTGCTCTTTTCAATGCTTAGAGGTTAAAAAATTTGAAAAGTAATTAAGGTTAGAAATTTTTAAAATGGGAGTAAAGTAGGTTAGGATTTGGCAAAAAGTGAGTAAAGGAATTAGGATTTGGCAAAAATTGAGCAAAGAGTTTAGGATTTGTCAAAAAGTGAGTAAAGCAAGTTAGGATTTCACAAAAAAGTGAGCAAAGAAGCATAATGAAGAGATAATGTGTACAAAACTCACTTGACCTCACCTTCAACCAAATAAGATATTTAAATGCTGAAGAAAATTCCCTTTTTATGATCTTTTAAAAGTTTGGAAAAGTTTTTAAAATAATCTCATACTTTTCCGGTGAAGCTCCCGCTCACTCCTTAACACCATAAAACCAAGACACTCATAACTCCTAATTGGTAAAGCCTTTTGCCTTGAAATTTTTCTGGGATCATAGAAACACTTTGATGATCAAAACTCCAAAAAATAATATTGTTTGAAACAACCAGATCGTAAATTTTACATATTTCCAAACTTTGGTTGGAAAAATTGAAACTTTAAATTCTCTCAAACTAGGAACTTGGTTGCTGCGAAAACTGGCTACATTGCTCGAAAATCCCCAAGAACACCCCTTAAAATAGTTTTGCATAAAACTTCACGTTTTTTGAAATTTAATTATTTTCGTAAATCTTGGTAGGTTGCATCACTACTCTTTAGGGCTTTGATTGAGACAAATGACGATTTTGCTTCAAAGAGGTTTTCAGTTTAAAGATGTTGACTCAAATTTTAAAATTGGGGTTAAGAAAACCTTATCCCCCAAATCCTCCAACTAAATAAATAACTTAATACCTACCTAATAAGTCAATTAGGATAAATAATCCTTGCTACTGCTTCCAATAATATTTATTTAATCCACACAATACTCATTCCTTTTCCATCAAATCCTAGCCATTAAATGCATTTGTAGTGATCACAATCTAGACTTGTCAAATTTTATAAGTATCCATTCACCCTTTATGCTTACACATGTTAAACTATCCTAAATTCAAGCCTCCATTTTACAAATTTAGCCTTCTTGTGATACTTGTTACAAGGATAAGCCTCAATTAATCTTAGCCATCCATTAACTAATGCATCTTGGCCCTTGATTTCCCTCTTGGAAAATCTATAAATTAGAGGCCTTTCGTCCCATTTTGGCATCCAATCTTATCATAGTATTATGTTGCTCCATTTTCTATGCAAAATTATATTATCATATCCTTATTTTATCAATTTGATGTCTCATAATCTCAATTCTACCATCATCTCTTATCATATTGTTATTTTATAACTTTTATCTCTCATAACATCAATCATGCCATCATGTTATTATTTTTGTAAGCAACCACATTTAATCCATCGACATATAAAAAGAAGTAAATAAAGAGATTATTGGGTGAAAATCTTATTCTAGCTCAATTCAAGGAGAAAGAAGAGAAAAATGTAAAATATTCCATTTTGATGAATTTGAATTTTTTTAAAGATTTTTTTCTTTCTTATCTTCACCCATATCCACTTTTAGGTCTAGACATAAAATTTGTAGGTGTCGAGACCTCAAAGAAGTATTATGCCATAGATTGGCAGTTTTTTGCTCTCAAGGCTTTAAGAGACTACTCTATGATAATTTAGCTTGAAAGGATCAATAGATTTGGGAAAAAAACTAATTCCTCCCATAGTATTCACTTACAAACCTCAACATGTTGGTGTAGTTGATTCAGTCCCATAATTCACAAAATTTAAAATATGCTTGTTGGAAAATTTACACTACTCTTAAATGACACTTTTTGTAAGAATGTATTTTTTATTTACATGGTAAAATTTATGTTGAGTTGGAAAAATCAAGAGATGTTATATTGAAGAAAAAACATATCCACTTGTAGGTCTAGATAAAAGATTTGTGGGTTCCATGAAGTTGGAGAAGTACTTCATCATAGATTTATTTATTTTTCTTTCAAGCCTCTTAAGAGATTGCCACAAAATAATGTATCCTGTAAGGATGCAAAGATTGGGGGAATGGACCAAGGCCTCCCCTAGTATTCACCTACACATCTAGATATTTTGGCATAATTGGTTAGGTCCCATGATGCATGAAACACAAATATTCCTATTTACAAGTTTACACTACTCTTAATTGATTCCTTTTACAAGAAAGCATTTGTTCTTGGTATTGTCAAATAGTTTCAAGATGATTAAAACTAAGAAATATTATTGTGGAGGGGCTAAATGTCTGTTAGTTTTATGATTAGATTAGAGACACATAAAATTAATTCAAAATCAGACACAGTAACACAACATATATCTTGGGAAAACCCTCCTCTTGAGGGAGAAAAACCCAACAAAAAATATATATCTCTTATATATATGTAATGGAAACAAGTCTCTTTACAATGACGCCACACACAAGGCCAATAATCAGCACCAACAATGGCTGTAATAACAAACTAGTAATCTGCTCTTACTTGACCTTCAATCTCCACTTAGAAACTTCACAATCTGGACTTAGAAGAATTCACACTTGAATGAAGAAGGAGATCAAACTTTATTGATGATTGAATGAGGAAGAATGAACTTCTATATATACATTGTTCAAGAGAGGTCACACCTCTTCAAGGAGAAGGTTGGCCACCAAAAGAAAATATAATTACAAATAAAAGCTAGGTCAGCCACCAAAGAAATTACAAATAATAAATATTGATTACAAGGAAGGTCGGCCATCTTTAGAGATTACATGTTGCCATTTATGTCTTCATTCAAGGTTGGAAGAATTGGGCCTAAAGCTGCTAAACATCAACACTCCCTCTCAGCTAGGGAGAAAAGCTTCAAGCTACACAAGGCACATCACCTCATCGTGATGTGTACCACAATGGCTACAACCATATGTGGAAAAGAAACAATATCACCTCATCATGATATCAGATATCACCTCATCGTAATATAAGCCATAATGACTACACCCATGTATGGTATGTACAAATGTTCATCACTTATGTGATGTTGTCACCTCATCGTGACATTCACCATGGCTCTCCCAGAGGGTGAAAACACAAGTACAAGAAAATCATCATGGACTCTCTCATGTGATGCTATCATGGAGTCACACACATGACATCCACCATGGCTCTTCTATAGGGTGGAAACAAGGGCTGTCACCTCAAATCTCAAAGAGAAATGCATTAACAAGGGCTTGCACCTCAAATCTCTCTCAAAAAGAAATGCATTAACAAGGGCCTACACCTCAAATCTCTCTCAAAGAGAAATACATTAAAGAGGATCATTGATACTGAGACTCCTTCTCAGCTAGGGCTTGATTCTCAACCATACCAAGCTTGTCTCGAAAGTACTCAAACTTTATCCTGGAGAGAGGCTTGGTGAGAATGTCTGTTGTCTGCTCATCAGTGTTGATTTACCTCAATTGAATAGCTTTCCTCAATACCATATCTCTGATATAATGGTATTTGATCTCAACATGCTTTGTTTTGTCATGAAACAAAGGATTGACATAAAGCTTCAACATAGCTTTGGTTATCACAATGAATGATAGTATGCTCTGTTGATTGTCCAAATAATCCTACAAGGAGCTTACGAAGCCACAATGCTTCCCGAGCTCCCACACAAGCTACAATGTACTCGGCCTCTACTGTACTCAGTACCATATAAGGCTGCTTCCTGCTACACTAGGATATCATCGCAGACCCCAAGCTGAAGCAACATCTAGAGGTGCTCTTCCGATCAGTAACACACCTTGCCTAATCAGAATCAATATAACCATGTAGCTCCAAGTCCACACCTAAAGAATATCTCAAGCCATATCCAACTGTGCCACACAAGTATCTCAGGATATGCTTTGCTGCAACTAGATGTATTTTCCTTGACACATGAACTGACTAAGTTCACTCACTGCATAGCAAATATTTGGTCTAGTATTGACTAGATACATCAACGATCTAATCAATTGCCTATACATCATGGAATCCACCAGATTTGAACTAGCTGCAGCCTCTTTCAACTTATGCAAGTTGGTTTCCATAGGTATAGACATGGATTTGCAATGAAAATCTCTTCAAGATGTCTATTGAATACTTCCCTTGACTCAAAATAAACTCATAAGGCCTTTGCCATACTTCTAAGCCAAGGAAGTAATGCATGTAACCAAGATCCTTCATTTCAAAATTTGAAGCTATCTCCTTCTTGCATTTTATAATGAGGTGATCTTCTCTAGTAAGAATAAGTCAACATAAAGAACCAAGATCTACTAGATTACCATATTCTTCAGGTTCAATAGGATTCCTTTGAATCTCCAAGTGCTTGCATCAACCTTCTGACCTCTTCGTCCAAGATTGCATGCAATGCTTGCCATAGAGAAATGTTTTCCAGTGGACACCTCTGGTACTATAGAAAGTTTAGGATTGTCCTCCTCAACTTCATCTTAGATCACTCTATTCTAAATAGGTTTGTGGAGCTACCAATGAAAAATCCAGATGACTATCCTATGCAATTATGATCCCAACAGTTGAAGAGGTCTTTCAAGGATTTAACACTTGGCCTTGCAACACTACAACCTTCACTTCTTCTCAGTGAGTCACATAACTCCCTCTTGATCCCTACCTCAGCTATTGCAAAGAAGAATTTTGGAAGTGAAATCCCTCTAGCCACCAACTCAATCCCACGGTTGCAAGTTGTGACTTCATAATTGATCATTTCTTTGGTCGACATGGCTTCCTCACAAGATGCCTCAAGATTTTCATCACTAAGCAATCTCTCATCACCTTCTTGCTCCTATATCTATCTTGGAAGCATTTTAGAGAGAGATTACTAATAGTTTATAATTATGCAAAGAAATATCAAGGCTAGAATCATACAAGGTTTACTATCTCAAGTTATAGCATGAATACATAAGGATTTATGAACAATATTAAAACATGAATAAATCAACCTATAAGAGAAATATAACAAAATATTAGAATGAAGGGATAAACAAACTTATCTTTATTGAATTATGATATAACTCTTTCTTCCATCTTTTACTCCTCTCGAGAGTGCTAAACTCAGCACAACAAAAGATAATCTGTGCAACTACGGATTTCTTGAATGCATTATGCACTTAGCATGTAGAACCAACTCTCTCCAAGAGTTCAAGGCTCTATCACAGTTCATGCATTAGAGAATGATATCAATGTGACCCACTAATCACCATTGAAATTGTAATTCTCTTTTTATTTTAGAGTCACACTCAAAAAATCTTCACAACCAACATGAAATAACTTGCAATAAATGAAATATTCAAAGGATCTTATGCTAGTGAACACAATTCAAGAGAAACCACTATCTCTCTTTACTAATTACAAGATCAAACTAAATGATATAACTCAACAAACAAAGAATACTTATCTCTTTAAACATTATGATGGATGTAAATACTGGACATAGTAAGATACACTACTCTTGCGCTCAGGTCAAGACACAACCTTCATGGCTTGAACACATTCCCATGACTTAGAATAGAAATTCCCTAGAATCCTTCTGAGGAGAGATCTCATCCACATCCGCAAATGAAGCATGCTGATTAGGCTTGGTTGGGAAATGCTTTGCATAGTGACCAAACTTGTCAGAATGAAATCATTGGACTTTAGAGAGGTCCCACTTCTTCTTGAATGTGGGAGCACCATAAAATATTTTATCTCTATTCCTCTCAAAGTATCCGTTCTTTCCATATTTCCCTTTCTTCTTCGAGAATTGAGTGGAAAGAACATGAATTTCTTCATTTGGAGAGCTTCGACCAATACCTCTCGCAGCCAACCTAGACTCTTCTTGAATACAATCTACCCTCAAATGATCAAATTTGGGAAGTTTCGATCTTGCACTAATTCCTTGAATGTAAGACTCCCAAGATGAAGGAAGAGCATTAAAGGCAAGCATGGTCAAATCCTTGACATCAATAAAATGACCAATGGTAAAGAGGTGATCTCTTAATTCATAAATCTTCATGAAGTAAGCGATGATAGATTCTCCTTCCGCCATCTTAACATGATGAAGTTGTTTCTTTAATGCAAGTGCATAGCTTGTGTTGTTGATCTCATACATCTCCTCCAAATTCTTAAGTATTTCTCTTGTTTTCTTCAACTTTGAGACAATAGGAACAATATGATCCTTCACGGAATCAACTAACATCTTCTTCGCCCTAGTATCTTTCTTCTTCGATTGAACCTTTTCTTCCTCATTCGTAGGCTTGGGGACATTTCTCTCAGCAAAATTAGCAAATTCATTTTCCTCCAAGGTGAGCATAATTCTGAATCTCCATGAAGTGAAATTTAATGCTCCCTCGAGTCTATCCTCAATATTAAGACCATTCACCATCTTGACAAAGAGATAGAGATAGACAACAAGGAGAAAGAGAATAAAGAGTATCACTGTAATAAAATTTTGATCAAGATCTTCTTCAAACCCGCTCTGATACCATGTTAGTTTTATGATCAGATTAGAGACACAAAAAATTAATTCAAAATCAAACACAATAACACAACAAATACGCTAGGAAAACCCTCCTCTTGAGGGAGAAAAACCCAACAACAAATATATATCTCTTATATATATGTAATGGAAACAAGTCTCTTTACAATGAGTCCACACACAAGGCCAATAATCAACACCAGCAATGGATGTAATAAAAAACTAGTAATCTACTCTTACTTGACCTTCAATCTACACTTAGAAGAATTCACACTTCTCTCTTGAAGAATTCACACTTGAATGAATAAGGAGATCGAACTTTATTGATGATTGAATGAGGAAGAATGAACTTCTATATATACATTGTGCAAGAGAGGTCACACCTCTTCAAGGAGAAGGTCGGCCACCAAAAGAAAATATAATTACAAATAAAAGCTAGGTCGGCCACCAAATAAATTACAAATAATAAATATTGATTACAATTTAGGTTAGCCATCTTTAGAGATTACACGTTGCCATTTATGTCTTCATTTGAGGTTGGAAGAATTGAGCCCGAAGCTGCTAAACATCAACAACATTCACATGTAGGTCTTGATAGAATATTTATTTCTACTATGAACTCTAATAACTACTTTGTAATAGATTGACATTTTCTTGTTTTCAAGGCCCTTGAGAGACTACCCAAAAATAATGTAGCTCAAAATAATTATAGATTATAGGAATGAGTTGCAACCTTACCTAACATTCACCTACCTACCTAGACATGTTGTCATAATTATTTTGGCCCCATTGTGCATAAAACATAAAATATATCTATTACCACATTTACACTAATCTCAACTAACACTTTTTATTCTTGGCATGATAATTTTTTGTTAATTTGACCAAAACTAAGAGATTATTATGGAGGGACCCCACATCCACCTATAGATCCAAAGGAAAAAGTTATAGCTACCATGAACTCAAAGAAATACTCTATCACATTTTAGAAGTCTATTCTCGTAGGGCTATTAAGACACTACCTTTGAATGATCAAGAGACCAAGGGAATGAATTAGGTCCTAATTAAATTTTATGTTCAATTTTTTCTTAAATAGGTCCCATGAGATGGAAAGATAGATATTATTTGACCTCCTTATAAATGCACTCCAAACCTATCTCAAGAATCATCCTTTTCTTTGTAGTTTAGGTAGCTATAACTCATCATTCACAAGTGCAAGTAATATTATGCAATTTTAGATGGTTAATTTACTCATGAAAATATCATATTCAACCTTTTAATATTAATGATTTTGCATTATTTGTCCTTGTTCTTACACATTAGATTTGAATTAATGAAATATAGGTCTTATTTAAGTATTTAATATTCATGTACTTGGCTATTAATCACATAATGGATCAATCACTCCATATCAATTTATCTACATGAAATTTTCTCCTACATTTTTGGTCATATTGTGCCTCATTCTTGCATGAACAATATTAACAAGAGTAAATTTTGTGTTTTCCTAGTTTCCCATACCTACAATAAAATAAGAAGAGCATAAAATTCCTCATAATCAAATCAATTTTAATCAATAAATAGAAAAATACATTGTCAATCACTAAGTCCAACAAATTTTCACATCAACCAAATTTGTTTGGATCTTCATTTCTTAGATCTTCATCATCTCATGTCTTATGTCTAGATCATGTTATACATGAATTAAGTTACCAAGGATAATTAGGAAGCCAACATGCATTTAGTAGTTTCAACCATCCAAACCTAATAAGATGACCATCCTATGTCACCATAGGCATGACAGTCTTACAATCTACGTGATTTTTAGATGCTACCATGTCCTTTCCCCCACTAGGTTACATTTTGTGATTTTATAATTTCTAGGAGTTCTTCTTCTTAGTCATATATTGAAATAATAAATGATAAGAAAACCTTCAATAATAGAAATATTGTAGTTCTATAAGATAGTCTTAACATTGTTAATCATAACATATGAATGACCTCATAGTTATGATAGTTCCATTTCATTTGAGAGAGATAATCATGTCCTCATTTGGTTATTCTATCTTAAAAAATTTAACAATACCCTAGATTCATCGTCATACTCATGTCAATGACCAAATACTTTTGGGTAAGGTATTCAATATATTTTCATTATTGTCTTATTTGTAGGATAGTGCTAATCTCCCATGAAATATCTTCTTTTCCATAAATGTGATCTCCTTCTAACTCCTATTGATCTCTTTATTTTGTTCTAAGTTATTTGAAAAATATTTTTTGACCACACTCAAACAAGATGATTTCCCATCATTTTGGCTAGGTTTATATGACTATCTAGGCATGATATAGTTTCCTTTAAAAAAATGAATAATAATGAGCTTGAGTATGATAGTTAATCTTAATGCATTAGAGACAAGTATTCATTCACACTATCCAATAAAAGCCTTCATTGTCCCTACAACTGCAAGAAAGCCAATATGTCAATCCTTCTAATCATTGATAAACCTTTGAAACCATTATCATTTAACATGATGCTCTCCTTGAATAAAATATCATCCCTAAGGTTTGGTGGGTTGCCATATCTAGAATCAAACATTGCACCTCATTCACATTCACAAACCTTATCCTTGAAACCTTACTATCTATCTCATATATAGTCTAAAAAATTATATCACTAATGCATTTAAGCTCAACCATGAATATGGCCATCAAACAATAAAAACAAGACCCTAGCTTAACTTATTTTGTAAGGAAACTATATTCAAAATCAAGGATCTATTTTATCAAGTGTTAATTATGATGTGAATTATATTTTTTATTAGAATATATTTGTAATTATCTATTTTTGATGTATTTCAAAACCACTTACCATGTATGTACTATCAACATAGTTTTATTAGACAACACTATTCTCTTTTTGTATTGTACCAAAATTATCATGAGAATAAAACCATAATCACTTAGGGTTTCATGGATAATTAGGGACTATTGGAGGAATTTTTACACAAGTATTTAATGGGTTTAAATAATCCTAAAATGATAAATACCTAATTTATGTATTAACAATGCCTTTACATGAAATATGTATCACATCCTAAGACATATACAAGCATTATAGTACTAAAAAAACCATGGAATGAAAATCATAAAGGTATCCAATAACATGGTGTGACAAAATGATAACATCAAATATATATACACATATTCAAACATTATGATGTCAATTAAATTGAATGGCCTAAATTGAAGGATTCCTCATGGATTTCAAGACTACATATCTCCAATCATTAAATTATCACAAAGTGTGTACTCAAATAATGTTGTTAAAATGACTAGAGTATTGTGATCATATCCATTTAAGACAAGTAGTCAAATGAAGAAATCAAGTACATCCAAATACAAGACTCATAAAAATGATATCATGTTAAATCAACTCACCACCTAGGATCTCTGCCATCTAGACAAGCTAAAAAATTTAAAAATATTGGAGACTCACACTAATGCGCAAGCCAAGAAAAGGGGTCTCCATTTTGTTGATTAAATAAGGGAAAATTATTTACAAAAATAAAGAAAAAAATAGAGCATAAAATGATAAAATAAGTGGCTTAAGTGCCTTGTATGTATGTATGCATTTATTAAAGGATATAGATCCATATTTACACACCTATATGTTTATTTTTACCATCTATGTATGAGTTAAAAAAATCAACGCAACAACTATTTATGCAATAAAATTTTGTAGATCCACATGTGGTCCTATTAGGAAGAGTTATTAGTTTGATGAAAATATTGAATTCATGAAAAGAGGTATTTAATGACTAATAAACCTAGGATATGTAGGAAAACATCCAAAAAAAGGACTCTAAGCATCACTTAGGACCTAGGCAAACTTTAACAACCATGATTAAACCAAGTTCACTAGACTAAGGGAGCTATAATTTTGAGTTGGTCAAATTTTAACCTAATTAAAAGTGAAGGGAACAATTGGTTTGGTAACCAAGATGGATTCATTGGAAATAAAAGTGAATTTTTTAATCATGGGTGGATAAAAAATGATAAAGAATAAATCTTAAACTGCTAATAACTAACTACAACCAACTAGTTCTTTATTTGAATTTTTTTTAAAACACTATGGCCCCACTGAAATAAATAATTTCAATGTCCATTTAATTATATTACATGACCGTGATGTTGCCATATATCTAAAGGATACTTTATTTCTTTAGAAGAGATGTGAATTACACTCATTACTTTAACTGAGTTAATGAACATGTGAAATTACCTATAACTACATGAGAGTTAGAAAGATGACTTAAAATATTTATTATGCTTATTTTATATTTATATTGAATCTAACTTCAAGGTAGAGAGGAGAGATATTATGACAAGGTAAAATCTAATTGAGGGATACTTTGAGCAACTCTACATCATGTAATTTAGGAAGATAAATGTCAATAAAGGAAGTTATATATCTTGGTACATTCAATAAGCTATCACTTCACAAATATCTAGGGTTATTACCATGACATAAATTATCCCTTGAATTCTAAAAAATAGCTTCCTTATTTGGTGAAATAAATTCTCCTCTTAGTATATCGAGATGGTTGCATATATCCTAAAAATAGATATAGATGAATGATTTCACCTAAAGTTTAAAATAGTATAAGTGTAAAAAAATTTAGGATGATGAATATATATAGAGACTTCTCCAAAGTTAGTATCTATTAATACATATAAATGGAGTTGAAACTAAGAGAAAAAAATATACTTAACTATGAGAGAAATGATGAAAAATAGAAAAAAGGAAATATTTCAGTTGCCTTTCTAATCTTGTATCAATTGATATTCTTTGAGAACATTAGAAACCTATTACATAAATATAAGTGTACATATTTGAAGGAACAAGATCAATTAAACACATGGCATCCTACTTGGTGGCAATGTCATCTCCTAGTGCCCAATTTAGTGGTGGTGTCTAGAATTGATGGCTTAGTCAAATATCTTAGAATAGCATAGAAATTTATATGGAGATTCCTTGGAGTTTATTTTAATAATTTTCCTCTCTAAAATTTATCAAATTCCTCATCATTTTTTACATATTTCATCTATAATAATCAAATATATATGTAAAGCCCTAAAAATGGAAGTGGTTAAGGGGGGATTGTGCTCAGTTACTCTCCTAATAGGATTTTAGGATGATGTATAATAACATAGATGAGTGTGTAATTAAATTACTACTTATTCCATCAATGAGAGTTTAAGGATCTAGATCTACATGTAGGGTTGGTAGAAAAATTCAAATATTATAGTTGGAAAATAATTTTATGATGTTGATCAATATTGTCTTGGCTAAGTGAGTGTAATGATAAAAACTTCATGATAATTAAAAAAATTAGAGAATATTAAAATCAGTTGAAAGAGAATGGATATCAAGAACAATTAACAATTGGGCTACAATGAAGTGCATTAACACTAGGATATGTAGATAATAAACTATGATGAGGAGGGGGCATGAACATAAGGGACATAGGCAAGAGAACATGCCTTAAAATTTTGGATTTGATTTATTTATTACATGATGTTGTCTCATTCACTTTTTAGCTTCACACTGCTCCAAAATTTATGTTTCAATTTCACACTCCAAAATTAAAAAATTTCATCAAAATTCTTAGTATTATGTTCAATTCTATATCAATATAATAAAATTAGTAGAAAATATGAGCCAAACGTTGTATGTTATCAAGCTCAAACACAAAAAAATAACATATTAGTTCATACTATCAAATTCAATCTAAAAACATGCATTTTGATTCTTCTACATTCAAAAAGCAAGAAAAAGTCATACAATTATTAAAAAATGTTTATATTTTTCAACACCATGAAAAGCATGTGTCTATGTTAGATAAAAAATATATTTCAATGAAAGAAAACAATGTGGATTGAGAATCATAGGATCCACATTCCTTTTTATCATTTTTATATTTTTTCTTCTCAATAAATGTGAGGATGTTATAAAATGCTCATGTTTATACCTAATTTGAGTGTTAAAATATGGAGAGAGAGAGAGAGAGATGGATAGAAATATGGAGAGATAGGTAGGGGAAGAGAGAGAAGGATAAATAAGGAGAGATAGAGAGGAAAATAAAGATATAGATATATAATTCTAGCAAGAGGGAGAGGTATCTAGAGATAGAAAAGTATAGATGAAGATAGAGGGAGAGATGAATAAAGATAGAAATAGATAGAGAGATATATAAAGAGGTAGAGTGAGAGATGAAGATAGAGATATCTATTGAAAGGTGCGAATAGAGTGAGATAGAGAGAGAAATATATATAGAGAGGAGATCGAGAAATATATAAGAATATGAAGAGGGAGAGATACATAGAGATAGAGATATGAGGATATATAGAGAGATTATATATATAGGAAGAGAATGAAAGAGAGAGGTAGAGAAATAGAGTAGAGAAAGAGAGAGGGAGGAAGGGAGAGTGAGTGAGGTATAAAGACAAGGGAGATTGAGAGATATGGAGAGAGGGAGAGAGGAGAGGGGGGATAGGGAGAGGGGATAGGGTGAAGGACACACAATCTACTGATGGGGGGTGAATCAATAGATCAAAACTATTTAAAACCTTTATACATCAATACACATATCTGAATATGGAACTTGAATCTTCACTACTACTAATCAAGCAACAATCATGAGCACACATTCAAATAGTAGAACACTAGATATATGTGGAAACCTAATATGGGAAAAACCATGATGAGAATAGCTACTTGGATATACTATCCAAATCTATCCTCAAAAAGAAGGAATATAACAAGTGAATTTTACAATCTAATGTAGGCACCAATCTACTAGAGACACCAATCCTTAAAATGTATTTGTCAGAACCAACCTACATAATTACAAAGATAAGGTTTGTATAAATTTAGTGTTGATTACACAACTTACAAACTCTCTAAACTTGATTTAGATACTCTACTACACTCCTTAAGATCTTCTGATAATGACACATATTAATTGAGATGCTCAGACAATTATCTCCTTGTATATTCACTCACCACCTTCTCTTAAATTATACTTCACATTGTGCATCCATGAAAATGATGAACATATACATGGCATTACATAAATTCTCTTACATGTCATCCAAGGGTTTAAAAATAACTAGGATGGAATAAGGTGGACCTAAATTCAAATTAGATGAAACGTATAATAGGTCAGTCCTAAAATAGTTTTTTTGCTTTTAAAAGAACATGATGTTGTGTACTTTAATAGGAACCTAAAATAGTTCCTATCTTATCACCACACACTAACTTTGAATGCCACATGCTACACAATTATTAAACACCAATTGGTTGACAAACAAGCATAGAGAGCCTTTTCTCACATTAAAATTATTACATGCTAAACATATCTTCTAGAAACTCTAGAATACGATAGAATATATGTAGAAATACTCTCCATTTAAACTGTAGAGCCAAACATGACTTCAGGAAGAAATACCTAACATAATTGTATTACCAGATAAATCTCCCTACCTTGAGAAATTGAACTGAAATATTTCAAATTAGACTCTAAGATTACTTCTATCATAGTGAATAGAGGCATGCATGATATTTCTTGTACGATTCATAGATATCTCCTAATATCAAATATGATACATTTAATTTTTTCTATTTAGTAGATACTACACCACACATTTCTAGAACACAAACATTCCTCAACTTATTTTGACAATATAGCTAGCAATATATACTTTTGTAACTCAAAAGAATATGATAGTACAATTACTAACACAAAAAGGTACAATAGTACAACTCCATTTAATTTTTACTAATCTCTTGAAAATATTTCCTTGACAACAGTGAGCTCCTTTGACATCACTAGCAACCTTTGTTTAACAATCTCCCCCTTTTTCATTGATGGAAAGCAACAAAATTTTGGCTGCACATGAAGATAGACTAGTGTTGTTTGGAATGAGTTCCACTGAGCTCCTTAGAAGATATAGACTTTTGAGTTTCATTTCTCCCCCTTTCCTATCAATGGCAAAGGTCACAACTATCCCTTTTTATATATCTATTGGTGGAATTTTTACACAAATACTTAATGGGTCTTTAAGTAATCCTAAAATCATAAAGACCTAATTTATGTATTAAAAATTCCTTTACATGGAATATGTATCACATATCAAGACATGTGCAAGAATTATAGTGCTAAAAAACCATGGAATGTCACTCATAAAGGTATCCAATAACATGGTGTGATAAAACCATAACCTCAAATCTATATACACATATTCAAACATTATCATGGCAATTAAATCAAGTAGCCTAAATTGAAGGATTCTTCATGGATTTCAAGAATACATACCTCCAATCATTAAATTATCACAAAGTGAACTCAAATACTCTTGATAAAATGAATAGAGTATTGTGATCATATCCATCTAAGACAAGAAGTCAAATGAAGAAATGAAGTACATCCAAATACAAGACTCATCAAACTAATATCATGTCAAACCCTATCTAGTGATGAAAACACATCAAACTAGCCCTAAATAAAATATATCATAGTATACGAAGTCATCTAGAGCATGTAAGTCAACTAGGATGCAAGAAGATTAAATCAACTCAACATCCAGGACTTGTACCATCTAGACAAGCTAAAAAAATGAAAGAGGTTGTAGAATCAATTAAAAGAAATTAGTTACAACAAAAACTTGTTGCAAAGATAATGGATATCAAGCATGGAACAATTTACAATTGGGTTGCAATGAAGTGCATTAACACTAGGATATATAGAGAATAAACAATGATGAGGAGGCATGAACATAAGGGACATAGGAAAGAGTATGTAACTTGAAATTTTCAATTTGATTTCTTTATTTCATGATGTCATCTCATTCATTTTTTAGCTTCAAATTCCTCCAAAATTTAAGTTCTAGCTTCACACTAGGTAAAAGCACAAAATTGGTTTTTGTGGGTTCAAATGAACATTTTGTTCAAGAAAACCCAAAGGGGGTTTACTAGAACCCCCTATTAAAAATGCACATGACAACTGAGAGGGGGGTGAACCAGTTGTCACAAAAATTCAAACTCAAAACTTCAACACTTATCAATTCCACAACCACACTATTTTATTGTTAAGTATGAACATGAAACACAACTAACATAAAGTAAAATCAACACAATGAACACTAGATTCTTACATGGAAAAACCAATGGGGGAAAAACCATGGCAAGGATTAGCTCACAATATAAAGAGATAACAAAACTGAATACCTCAGAGGTTCACTGCCAAGGGCTCATTGCCCAAAAGAGGATTCATTATCCAAAAACAAAGGCTCACTAGCTACAGAAAGGAATCAATGTCCAACAAGGAGGCTCACTACCTATTGATACAAAAGAAAACAAAATATCCACCACAACAATTAACACACATTCATAGCCTTGATTAGAAGATTGTAGAAACTTTCAGCTCACTGCCTTTAGGAATCTAACACAATGGAGTACTGCTGCCTCAACTCACTTTCACACACTTTTTCTCTTTTGATTTGTGGCTTACTTCGTCACTTTACATCATCCATACAATTCTTCACAATTCGTCTTGAATTTATACCATCTTCAACCTTAGAAACTTTCTCCAAGGTTGGCCACATATGCCTCATTTCATAAATTCAAATTAGGTCAGCAACTCAACATTACCACAGTGGAAAGGAATGAGAGTGGACCAATAAAAATACTTAACCAAGACCAAAAATAATGTCACGGATCAACCACATGCTTCCTTAATTAAATTTAATTCTTCAAATGAAGTGTAAACACTAGGTCGGCCAAACCTAATGAAAACACAAATGAACATTGAAGTACACACTTCCGAACAACAAGATAAAATGTAGATGAACCAAAAATCAAGCTCTTTGTTTTGTACATATGGAAAAATAACAGATTATCAAAAAAAAATTGAAAAATATGAGTGCACTAGATATTGAAGTCCTTGATCCAACAAAAAAAAAAGAATTTTGATACATACAAAAAAAGTTATGTTGTATATGGTTTGCCTATGTTTGAATTGTAATTGGTTTAACTTCAAAACTTGATTAAGGAAAAAATATTCAATAAAACACTATGAAACCAATTGGAAGCACTAGACATCGTAGTTACAAATCTAAATTCGAAAAAAAAAAATTTTATCCTTCATGGAAAAAATTTATGTTGTATACCGTGAACATCACTCCTTAAAAGTGGTATTTATTGAAAAAAACTAGTTTTTGAATGAGATGGAAAAAGAAGTGCAATATGATTCCAAAACTTTTGAAAAATTATATTTAGAATCTATAGACAAAATGTCACAAATCACTAGTTTGCATCATCTTCAAATTCCTCATGGTTTAGCCACTATAGGTGCCTCAAAGTGAAGATTTGGTTAGAAAAAGTTAGTTTAGTGTCTAGTTTGGCAGAAAAATTTAAACCAGTATTATGGGATCACCCCACTAAAAATTTTAATTTCTTCATCAACTTCCTTAGTATTATCTTCAATTCTATATTAATGTAATAAAATTATTAGAAAATATTGTTGGCCCACATTCTTTATCACATCAAGAGATCAATCTAACAATGCTTGATACAAATGGTAGAGAGATGGATCACATGGGAGGTAGCTAGTGCCTTGTCACAAATCCTAAGGGAAGCATTGACCATCTATCAACAATCTCCCCCCAACATTAGTCGAGGGGATTAGAACTCATGACCCAATACTTTGATACCATGGTTGGCCAATATTTGTTGTTGTTTCAAAAGATTGATCTATCAACACCCGATACAAATGGTAGAGACATTAATTGTATGGGAGGTGGTTAGTCCCTTTTCACAAATCCTAAGGGGAGTGCTAACCATCTGCCAACAAATATGAACCAAAAATTGTATGTTATCAAATTCAAACATAAAACATTAAGATTTTAGTTCATACTATCAAATTCAATCTAAAAACTTGCAATTTGGTTCTTCTACATTGAAAAAACAAGAAAAGGTTATGGAATTGTGAAAAAATAATTATATTTTTTCTAAACCATGAAAAGTGTGTGTGTATGTTAGATAAGAATATAGTTATAGGTAAAAAAAAATAATGTGGATTGAGAATCATAGGACCCAAATTCCTTTTTACCATTTTTTTCTCAATAAATGAGAGAATTCTATAAAATTCTCATGTTTATACATAATTTGAGTATTAAAATAGGGAGAGGGAGGGAGGGAGAGAGAGAGAGAGAGAGAGAGAGAGAGAGAGAGAGAGAGAGAGAGAGAGAGAGAGAGAAATATGGAGAGATAGATTGGGGAAGAGAGAGAGAGAGAAGGATAGATATGCATAGATAGAGAGGAAAATGAATATATAGATATATAGGTCCAACAAGAGGGAGAGGTATCTAGAGATAGATAGGTATAGATGAAGATAGATGGAGAGATGAAATATATAAATCAATAGAGAGATATATAAAGAGGTATAGAGTGAGATGAAGATACAAATATCTATTAGAAGTTGGGAATAGAGAGTGAGATAGATAAATAGAGAGAGATATATAGAGAAAGAAATCAAGAGATATATAAGAATATGAAGAGGGAGAGATATATAGAGATAGAGATACAAGGATATATATATATATATATATAAAGAGAAGGGGAGAGAAGAGAGATATATATAGGAAGAGAAAGAAAGACAAAGGTAGAGATAGAGAGAGGGAGGGAGGGAGAGTGAGTGAGGTATAGACACAAGGAATATTAAGATATGGAAGAGAGAGGTAGAGATGATATGGGGGATAGGGAGAGATAGCTTGATATATAGATAGGCATTGGGGTGAGGGTGAAGGACACACAGTCTATTGAGATAGGGGGTGAATCAATAGATCAAACTATTTAAAACTTTTTTACATCAACACACATATCTGTACATGAAACTTGAACCTTCACTACTATTAATCGAGTAATGATCATGAGCACACATTCACACACTAGAACACTAGATATATGTGAAAACCCAAGATGGGAAAAACCATGGTGAGAATAGCTACATTGATCTAGTGTCAAATTCTATCCCCATAAAGTAGGAATATAACAAGTGAATTTTATAATTTGAAGTAGGTAACAACCTATCAAAGACACCAATACTCAAAATGTACTTGTAGGAACCAACCTATAGAATTGCATAGATAAGGCTTGTAGAACTTTAGTGCTAATTACATAGCTTACAAACTTTTTGAAATTGATTTAGACATTCTACTACTCTCCTTAAGATATTCTTATACTGGTGCATAGCAATTGAGATACTTACACATTTTTCTCCTTGTATATATCCACTCATCGCCTTCTCTTCAACTATACTTCACATTGTGCATGTGTAGAACTAATGAATACATACATGACATTTTATTAATTCTCTTCCATATTGGCTAGGGGTTCACAAGCAACTAAGATAAAATAAGGTGGACCTAAATTCAAATTACATGAAACTTGTAATAAGTTAGTTCTAAAAAAAATTATGTTGTTTGCTTTGACAAGAACCTTAACTAGGTCCTATCTTAAGAACACATACTAAATTTGAATGCCACACACTACTAACTTTGTTGCCACATAGTTCTCCAACACCAACTAGTGTACAAACAAGCATAAAGAGCCTTCTATCACCTCAAAATTCTTGCATGTAGAACATATATTCTAGAAACTATATAATATGATAAAACATGTGTAGGAATACTCTCCATTCAAATTGTAGAGCCAAACATGCCTTCAGGAAGAAATAGTGAACATAATTATATTCTTAGAGAAATCTCTCTACCTTGAGAAACTAAACTAATTTTCTTTGGACCAGACTCTCATATTACTTTTGTAATAGTGAATAGATGGATGCATGATATTGCTAGTATGATTCACACATATCTCTCTATATAAAATATGATACACTTAATTTTGTCTATTTAGTAGATACTACACAACACACTTCCAAAAAATAGAAACTTCTCAACTTCTTTTGAAAAAATAGGTAGTAATATATACTTTTACAAGTCAATATGATGTGATACTATAATTACCAACTTAAAAAGTTAAGATAACTAGTACAACTCCATTTAATTCTCATTGATCTCCTGAAAAGATTCCATTGAAAACAATGAGCTCATTTGGAATCAATTACAACCTTTTCTTCATAGAGGGAGAGGGAGAGGAAGAGAGGGAGAGATGGAAAGAGGGAGCAATAGAGGGAGAAAAAGAGAAATATGGAAAAAAGAGAGAGGTAGAGTTAGATAAGGGAGACAAAGATGGATGGAGGGGGGAGGGAGAGGGGGAGAGATAGGTAGATATCTATAGGTTTAGAGAGGGAGAGGGAGAGGGATATAGAGAGAGAGGAATGGGGGAGGTGGATGGGGAGAAATAGAGAGGGAATAATGATAGATATAGGTAGCTAAAGGTATAGGGATATGTAGAGAGTGAGTGAGAAAAAAATATAAAGAAAGGGGAGAGACAGAGATATAGAAAATTTCTTCAAAAAACTCTAGAATGATAGAAAATGTGTAGAAATACTCTCCATTCAAACCATAGAGCCAAACACACCTTCAAGAAGAAATACTAAACATAATTGTATTGCTAAAGAAATTTGTCTGCCTTAAGAAATTGAACTAGAACATTTCATATCAAACTCATGGATTTCTTCTATCATAGTGAATAGATGCATGTATGGTATTTATAGTATTATTCCCACATATCTCCTAATATCAAATATGATACATTTAAATTTGATCAAGTATAGAAGATACTAAAAAACACACTTTGGAAACACAAACACTCCTCAAGTTCTTTTGATAGTATAGCTAGCAATATATAATTTTAAAAATAAAAATAATGTGATAGTAAAATTAGTAACACAAAAAGGTATGATAGTACAACTCCATTTAATTCTCATTTTCCTTGAAAAGATTCTATTGATAGCAATGAGATCCTTTGACATCAATGAAAAACTTAGTTTAACAATCTCCTCCTTTGTCATTGATGGAAAACAATAAAATTTTGGCTTTACATGAATAGATAGGCATTGTCCAAAATTATTTCCCTATTCTCCCCTTATAAGATATAAAATTTTGAGTTCCATTTCTCTCCCTTTGACATCAATGGAAAAATTCAATACTCCACCTTTGTATTTAAATAGTACTCTACAAAATCGAGAAACTTGTTTCCTTAATAGAATCGCCTTGAATCCATACCACATTGCTTCTAAAAATCATTTAAGACATGGTCAGCGTGGCCCACCACTTACATATTGGTTGCTCGCTAGCTCGTGGTAATAAAATATTCATGTAAAAAACTCAGTGGGGTAGTGGGCGGGTGACACCTGGTCATTCCCTACTAGCCTAGTGGGATCCACAAGATGATCCCTTTTCTCAAAGGGTTAGTGGGCAAGCACCATGTGGCATCATCTACAACATCCAAAAGACTTTGGAAGGAATGGAATATTTGGCTTAATATTGATTGTGATTTTAGTAGCATTAAAGGTTAAGCTACTAATGGGACTTATTTTGCATGTGAGTGAAAGCTCGACAAGATGATTTAATCGTAGTAATCCATTATGAAAGAAAGATAATCACTTGGGCATAGGCCTGAGAGTTAAGTGGTGCACATATTGAACTGTACTAAATTAATTTGGATTGTTGCCTACTAGCCCACTGCCTTTGATCTATGTTTGAGTTAGCCCTAGTGGGCTAGCAAGTTAGTAACACATGGACCTTCTTACATCTAGTAAAAGTTTTGTGGGGTTGTCAATCCAGTAAGGAAGATATACATATGGAAAAAATATGAGTGATTGGATATTGAGTCAGCAAAGTTTATATTTTCAAACATCTTTTGCTCCATCTTAGCCAAACAACAATATAGATCATGTGGAGATCAACAGCTAAAATTTGAAGTTGATAAAATGGCATCATGGAGCTTTTTTGGTTCACCCAAGTGAGTAGTAATGGAAGAGCTAATGTTTTTCTACCAAATTGAAGGCTTTCTTTGCCATAAAAGCTAGTTTTAAAGCTGAATATTGATCACAAAAGCATTTAAAAGAATCAAGAAGCTACTATAGTGTGTTTTGAGCTCTTGGAGTCTATGAATTATGGTTTTTATATGTCCATGAACCAATAAGTTAAAAATTTATCTCTCATACTCAATTCCTTACAATTTCCATAGGTGTACTATTTCTACAATTTGACTAGAATTCTAGGATTTCATTTAAGGTTTGACATTCGTTAAATTCTTTCAATTATCTAAATTATGCTATCCATTTGTTGTAAACCTAAAGCCCTAGTCTCAAATTATGAAACCCTATTTCAAGTTTCTTGTTAATAAAAATGGAACTGAGAGTCCAACCCCTGGTATTGAACCTAAAGGAGACCTTTAGTCCAAGACCTAATTGACCAACTTAAACCCTTAATAGATAAAAAAATGCACAGGGAAGCATATGTTTCAAGGTCCTAAGATGAAAGAGGGAATTATTGACAAACAATGTGCCATTAAAGATGCCACATTGTCATACACAGTGTGGTCATTGTTTCAATATTGGTTTGGAAACAAAAATGCAAAAATACCTCTCTGTAACCCCTGAAGATTAGATATGGGAAAGTTGATTGTCCCAATTGTATATCTTAACATAGACCTCCTCAAGACCACTATAGCTAACTAAGAACCTACTATTAGGGTGGTTAGAACACACTCTAGTATGAAAATTGTTTCGGTTACCAGGGAAGAGATGACGGAGGTTTTCGGATTGAGATAGTTGTAGGTTTGAGAGGAGGATTGGTAATAAAGAGAGTATCTAATACAAGCATAGTAGAGACAACTACCTTGTCTTTGAATGTGGCTCAATTCACAAATTCTACAATGGAATCCTTAACTAAGGAGACTGACAAATTTAGGAAAAATATAATGGTATGGTAGATGAAAACAATAAGGGACAAAATATTTTTGAGACACAATTAGAGATTGCATTGTTGAAGGAAAATTTCCAATCAATGCATACACTAGGCTCTTTACAAGAAACAATTCTTCCTCCCCAATCTCTACCATAGCAAGTATAATCTTCTTCTACTCATTTACCTCCTCCAATCTCAATGGAGGTTGTACCTCCTAGTCTTGATTATGTGCCCATTGCACAACTACTTCTAAGTACACCAGTTGCACCTCCTACAAAGGAAATCACTAAGAAAGAAGTAATGTAACAACTTAAGACTTATGAAGAGATGTGTCAACATTTTCACAAGTCAATTTATTTGAGCAACATGAGGATTATAATAGTTGTATTAGAATAGTTGAATAAAAATGTTGGGAGGAAATTGAATAGCATTCATTCCAATTATTATTCAATGTTTGATGCAATAAGGAATTTTTGATAGGGAAAAGGAATTTTCATCCCATTGATGGACAAGTGGATCCCTAGATTCCAAGAACAAAGAGATATGGCTATTGGATCAAATCATTATGCCAATCAACCACCTAGCATCCTCACAACCCTCAAACTTGTAAATGGAATTAAGGAATATCAGGGGTTAATTGAACCACTAGAAAAGAAAATAAGTGAAATGGTGCAAAATTTTGATGAATGGAGTTTCATTATTCCCTTAATATCTTGAATGGGGATGGTGAGGTCAAACCTCTACAACAATGGAAGGATTAGGCAAGCAGTGTGATAGCAACCCATGCAACATTGATTGGTGATGGGGTTGATGTTGAGATGCTAAAGAACAGTATGAATAGGCTCTGTCGCATAGGAATCTTCCTTGAGGAGTTTGATAAAGAGGATAATCAAATTTTAATATAGTATATCCCATATAGGATCAAGGAAGATGAGGTTATCATGTTTAATTGGCCTTCTGATGAGGACTTTGAGCTTCAAAAGACCACGTATGGACTTGTAGGTTGTCTTCTAGTTATAGGGTGATAATGGACTTTGATTTTGTGTCTTCAATAAAGTAATGGTTTGTAGTAAGGGAGGTTGTAGCATGAGGAATATAATACATAGCCTAAAAATAGTGTAGATTAGGCCTTTGATATACCAATTCTCAAATATTGTACCTCCCTCAATTTTCAAGGGATGAAAACATGGGATGTTGATGTGGAAGTGTTTAGTATATTGTTTTCTTCTCATTTTCATGCTTTGCATCTTCAGGAAGGAACATCTTCATTGACTAAATATCCTTTTGGAAGGTAAGAGATATCGTCATCATCGAATGGGAAATAAATTTTGTTTCATATGGACATCTCCCTCTAGTTTTGGAAAATATAACAGTCTTTTCAGTGTAATTTTAAATGTCAAATGAAAATGTTACATGTGTACATTGGCCCAAGGCCTGTTTTTCTCCGTTTTCTTATAAAAGGGAATTTAGGGCCAATTGTATGGGTTGTTGATTAATCTCAAAGAGAAAATTTTGTAAAGAGAAAATATAGAGAATAAAATACATTCTACATTTAGGTTAAGAGTCTTTTGTTTCTAGAATCAATTTTAATAAAAGTGATAGCATTGAATATAATGATTTTTTTGATTTACTAATGGAATAATGAATGTTTTTTTTCAGCTATCATCATTGTGTTCCAATGAATGTGTGGTTTTGTATTTTTCCTAATTCAAATAATTTGTTAAATTTCTTGGATGAAATCATAGGTTTAAATGGTTTGAGTATCAGGATATGGTAATGAATTTCGGTTCTGAGTAATTGAAAATGATGTTGTAATGCAACATTGTATAAACTTTGTGATACTAAGTATTAACCTATTGCCATCTTTGTTTGGAATTGATTAGACTTTGTACCATGGGTTAAGGAATTGTTCTTTGATTTGTGTTTGGATTGCAATCTTTGTCTTTTCACAAAAAATACATTCAAATCACTTAATCTTTTCAAATTCTTATTGAAATGTATGTCAAGTCAAGGTCTACCATGCTCTACTTCTTTTGAAACAAATTAGTATGTAGATATTTGTAGTTATTAAATTTTCAAGCAATTACAAGTAGAGCTTATCTGTTATTTATAATGTAAAAGGTTAATTTGCATAGAGGATCTTAAGAGAAATTTTGTGGTATCACCCTCCTAGGTTTTGTAGAGCCAAAAATGTAGGAGGAAATCCTTTACAAGATTTCACTCATTTTTTGGACAATCCTTATGATTAGCTAACCATTGGAAGATGGAAATTTCATAGGCTATTTTGCGAGACAAGCTTGGTTCATTAAAAATAACCAATAGACACTCCTCAAGTTCTTTTGACAATATAGATTGCAATATATACTTTTGCAACTCAAAATAATGTGACAGTATAACTACTAACATAGAAAGGTATTATAGTACAACTCCATTTATTTATCATTGATCTCCTAAAAATTTTCCTTTGATAATAGTGATCTCCTTTGGCATGAATGGAAACCTTTTTTCAATAGAGGAAGAGGGAAAGGGAGATGGAGATAGAGATATATGGAAAGAGGGAGTATAAAAAGAGAGAGATAGATAGAGGAGAGCTATTAAAATATGGAAAAAAGAGAGAGGTAGAGCTAAATAATGGAGATAGAGATGGATGGAGGGAGGGAGGGAGGAAGAGGGGGAGAGATAGGTAGATATCTACAGGTTTAGAGATGGAGTGAGAAAGGGATATAGAGAGAGGAATGGGGGAGGTGGAGAGATAACTCAATATGGAGAGGAATATGGGAGAGGTAGATGGTGAGAGATAGGGGAAGATATGGTAAGATAGAGATAAGTATATATAGAAAAATATCTAGATGGAGAGACAAAGAGATAGAGAGAGGGAGAGAGAGAGGGAAAGATATAGAAATATGGGAAGAGAATGAGAGGGAGGTGGAGATATGGAGGGGGAGATATAGAGTGATGGAGGGAGGGAGGTGAGATAAATATTAATTGAGAGAGAGAAAGAGGAGAGGGGGAAGGAGAGGATAGACAAAGAGGGATAGGGAGATAGATAAAGTGATAGAGATATAGGTAAAGAAAGATATAAATATAAATAGAGAGGAAAAGATGGGGAGATGGAGATATAGGTCAATGTATATGGAGGAATAGGAGAGAGGGAGATATATAGAAATATAAAGAAAAAGAGAGATACATACATAAAAAGATATAGATAAAAATAGATAGAGCAAGGAAGGAGAATGATATATATCTCAATATATAGAGAGGGAGAGGGGAGAGGAAGAGGGACATGGATAGATATATATATATAAAAGTAAATAGAAGTAGATAAAGATATGCATATAAAGAGATATAGAAAGCAAGAAAAATGGAGGGAGAGATGGAGCGAATAAACGAGATATGTACATATATTGAGATATAGATAGTGAGGGAGAGGGAAATATCTAGGGATATATAAGGGGAGAGAGTGAGAGAGAAAGGAGGTGATAGAGGCAAGTAATAGAGAGATAGATGGATAGATAGAGAGAGAGAGATGGGGAGATATAAATAAAGGTAGGGATGGAAAAATAAGGAAATTGTGTGTGAGTGAGTGAGAGTTATGTAGATAGAGAGGGAGGGAGAGGTAGGGAGCTTCAAATAGAGAGAGGAGAGAGGATAAGTATAGGTATATTGAAAGAGAAAGTGATAGGGAGAGAGGGAAAGATAGAGATTTATAAATATAACTATGGAAAGATAGAGGGGAGAGAGAGAAAGATAGGAAATATATAGATAGAAAGATGAAGAGGTAAAGAGAGAGAGGGATATTGAGATATAGTAAGGTAAATATAGAAAAAGGAAGTTATAAATAGAGATAGGGAGATATATATGAGTAAAGAGTGATGGAAAGATAAGGAGATAGAGATAAAGATAGGGGGATATAGAAGGAATATGGAGCAATAGAGATAAGGGAGAGAGATAGAGTAAAATAGACATATAGATATAGAAGTCTAGAAATAGGGAGATGGAGAGAGAGGTTGAGGGAGAGATAAATATAGAGAGAGAGGAGGAGATGGAGAAGAGATAAAGATATATAGAGGGAGAGATATATATCATGACATAAAATAATATAAAAATATATATAGTAGAGAGAGTGAGGGAAGGAGGTGGAGATATCTCTATAGATAAATAGGGAGAGAGGGAGAGAGGGAGATATAAATAGATATAGATGGATAAGAAGATATAGATATAAAGTGATATGGATAATGAGATATAGATAGAGAGGGAGAGGGAGAGGAAGAGGGAGATAGGGAGATAGATATAGAGGGGGAAAGATTGAGAGAGAAAGGAAATGATAAATACAAGTTATAAAAAGATAGGGAGAGAGAGATAGAGAGAGGGGGAATATAAAGAGAAGGAGAGAGAAAGAGATACAAAGAGGGAGAGATAGGGATAAAGGGAGAGATATATCCTTATATCTCTATTTTTTGTCTCTCCCTCTCTTCATGTCTTTATGTCTCTATATCTCACTCTTCACTTGTCAATCTTCCTCTCTCTCCCTCCCTCTTGGTTTAATTTTTTCTTCACACAAACGAAAGCATGGTATAATGCAATTACAATATAATGCACTTATGTTTGTATCTTCTTTGGGTATTGCTAACCCTTAGGGTTGGATTTTCCTTGAGAATCTTATCCTAAGGGTTGGCATTACATGTTAATGCCAAATGGTGTGTCTTTTATAAATTATAAATAGCTAACTAAATATTGAGCATGATTTCCATTAGGTTTGCATATCTTTCAATGTTGAGCTAAAAAATATCACAATAACCTCCTCTATCATATCTTTCTAACCATTCATTTTCTTCTACATTTTTATGTTCAAGTTTTTGTCTTTAATTTCTTTTGCTAGTCATATTTTTTTTTAAAAATATATGGATTTTATTTTTGGTTTCTTTTTTTATCCATTCATAAAAATTTGAAGCAAATTATATTTTTACATTATAAAATATTAGATATATGTACATTCAAATAAAAATAATTTTGGTTAGTTTCCAAAAAATTTAGAGAGGATCATTCTTAGTTTTTATTTTTTAGAATATGTCCACTTTAAAAATGAGTTAAAAAGATCCTATATTCATTAAAAATTAGAAGAAAATTAGGCATAAACTAGATAATGCTAGCTAATTTTTCACTAAAATGATTTTTGAAATACCAAAAAAAAAAGTTAATAGTTTAGGGAGTGTAGCAAATCTTATATTTTTTTTATAAAATAGTAGTACATTGTGTGCTCCCGTATTTGAACCCCTTAATCTCCATCATTTAAAAAGTAAATAAAAGGTTTGAAAACTATATTCTAAAGCACTATGACTCTTGTTCTTGTCTGATATTACAATTTCAAGGGTAACTATCTTCAATTTATCATCAAAGATTAGCTTTTATGATTTAAAAGAAATGGCCACTTAAGACCATATTTTGTTTCCCAATTTACATGCATTGACCCTTGGATATTATGTATTTTTATTACTATGATTCTACTTGATCATGAGACCAAGAAGAGTAGATTTAGAATATAAAAATATCCACTATCTCATGTGAGCCCTCTATAGAGATTCTATGATTGTTATCTTTCTACAAACTTAAAAGAAGCACCGGGTATATGATATTTGATATAGGAGAATCAAGGGTGTAAGTATAAATCTTGCATCACCCAAAAACAAATTTGTTTCTTTTTAATAAGGGATAAATTTGGTAGGGTTAGTATTTTTTGTAAGTTTGCATTTATGCATGGTTGGGCTTGAAATCTTGCACGTCAGACCTCGAGAATGGTAAATTAAAGCCAATGGTTTAGAAATCACTTCAATATTATTTGTCATTTGACAGATATTAAAATTTCAATTTTAGAAAATATTGTTAAAATATTCGAAGTCAATTTTGAAGCACTTATAGGCTCCAGATGGGCCTGAAAATCAACAGAAAATGAAAGTAGTCTATCTTTAGGGATGTGCCTTCTTGAGAGCTTTCAAAAAATATGTTATAATTGATAATCCAATGGTCGGATCAAAATTTATGACCTCACAAAGTTGTACTACCAAAACTAATATAATTTTGAAATATCTTCTAAAGGAAGTTACACTTTCTAGAAGATTATAGGGTGGTTACACCTTCCAAATAAAGTATGTGAATGGGGGTTATAGATTGTGGCTCTGATTTGTAGATTTGGAGATTTATGTAATTAGAAAGCCCCTATGATGTAAGTTGTAATGTTGTAATTTCATTTTCATTTTCAGTGATAATATAATATATTTGATTCCTTCTTACATTTTGTTTGCATGATTCTTTATTGTTGTTCTCAGTTTTAGATTGTAAGGGGATTCCCCTTCATCAAGTGGTATCAGAGAAATAATTCCCGAGTGTGTAGCCAAATAATTGAATGTGAGGAAGTTTACACTAGGACTTGTGGTTGTGGGTTTGTGAGAAAAGATGCCTCCATGAAGAAATCATGGTGGGAGAAACATTGGGGTAATAGAAGAGTGTTTTAGAGCCCTCTAGAGATAAGTTCAAGCACTAAAATAGGAGCTTCATAGAGGATATGATCTATGGAGAAGAGATGAAAGTGAAGATGAGGCTAAAAATGAAGAGCCATTCAAAGAACAAGCATAAGATGTAAAAGATCCTGGAGAATTCAGACTGCTTAGGATATTTTTTGTGATTGCAAAGAGGCCAAAGATAAAAGTTTCATTTTTTTTAAAACTTGAATCCATAGGAGTTGATTGATTGGGTCAATGGCATGGAAGCGTATTTTGAGTATGAAGAAATAAAATATCTAGAGAGGGTCAAATTTTCAAAGTCCATGCTAGCATATGGTGGAAAGAGGTCTAGTTGGAGAGAAACCAAAGAGGTAAATAGAAGATAAATAGATGGGATCAGATGACCAGTGGAGAAACTAAAGAGGATAATCATTCCCATAGATTATGAATTGGATTTTGTAAAGAAGATGTAAGGATTGAAGCAAGTAGGGAAATATGTCAAAGAGTACAAAAAATAATTCTACAAGGTTTTGATCAGAACATGCCATTCTAAAGTTAATAAGGAGAAATTTTCATGTTACATTAATGGGTTGAAACCAAGCATCCAAGAGGATTTGAGTTTGGTGAGGATAACCATGATTGAGGATGCATATAATTTTTCCCATAAGGTGGAAGAGAAGTTGAATAAAAGGTTTAAGAATAAGAAAAAGGGTGGAGGTCGTGGTGTAAAGACTAGTGGATGGTCATATGGAGGCCAAAGTGAAGATCAAAAGAAAACTAGAGGATCTAGTAGAAGTTAGAACTAAAAGGGGGATAATACCTACCATCTTGAAGATAAAAACAATAGAGACCAAAGAGGAAGAGGAAGATCTAGATGAGGACTGAGAAGAGGATGCTTCTATGGAGCTTGTATTCAATGCAAAGAATGTTAGAGATTATGAGTGTCCTCAACATCAAGGGAGGAAAAATAGAAGACCTAAAGGTAATTCCTAAGTTTTCCATGTAGATGAAGATGCCCAGTATCTCATTCTAAAGATGTTGAAGGAGGAGAGGCCCTTGTTATCAGAAGGAACTAGATCAAAGAAAGAACCTATTTCACACTCGATGTAAGTCTGAAGGTAGAGTTTGTAATGCTATCATTGATAGAGGTAGCACTGATAATCTTGTTTGAGAGGAAATGGTTACTAAATTATAGTTGGAGAGGAGAAGGAATCCAAAACCATATCAAATCACATGGTTCTAGAAGGACCATAGGGCATCAAGTCCATGAGAAATGTTTGGTAAAGTTTAAGATTGGTAACTATCATGATGAGGTTTTGTGTGATATTATACCTATGGATTATTGTCACATGTTGTCAGGAAGATTGTGGTAGTTTGATCGACAAGTGTTGCATGATGGACATGATAACACCTATTCCTTGACAAAGGATGGCATTAATCATAAGTTGAAACCTATGAAGGAGGTAAAAGAAAAGGTATGTAGTAATGTAAGGAATTGTTTGGTTGATGGAAGAAAGTTCTTAGAAGGTATGAGACATGAGAGTATGTGTTTTGCATTGATCCCTAGAGTTGACAAAGAAAATACTAATGAGGTACCTATAGAGGTTTCAAATTTTTTGAATGAGCTTTAGGATATTGTTTATAATATTTTACCTAAAGGTTTTCCTCCAGTAAGGAATATTAGCCACCAAATGGACCTACTTCCTAGAGTCACTTTGTCAAATAAGGTACCTCATCCTATGACTCTACTAGAGTGAAGAATAGAATAGACAAGTGAAAGAGTTGTTGCAAAAGGGATTTATCAGAGAGAGTTTGATTCCATGTTTAGTACTTGTAGTACTAGCACCAAATAATGATGGGAAATGGTAGATGTGTAAAAATTCTAGAGCTATCAACAAGATGACCATAAAGTATAGATTTCCCTTATTGAGGATGGATGACATCATGGATTGGTTGAGTGGAGCTAAGTACTTCATGAAGATAAATCTGAAGAGTGGTTATAACAAGATCTAGATCAGAGAAGGTGGCGAATGAAAGATAGCCTTTAAGATCAAAGAGGTCTTGTATGAGTGGTTAGGCATGTCTTTTGGGATAACCAATGCACCAAGCACATTCATGTAGCTCATGAATGACGAATTGAAAGAGTTTTTGGGTAAAATTTTTATTGTTTATTTGGATAACATTTTATATTTTAACAATACATTAGAGGAGCATTTGATGTGCAAATCAGAATTTTTTTTGATAAGCTAAGAGAGGAGAAGTTGTTGATCAATTTGAAGAAGTGTAGTTTTGTGAAGAGAGATATGGTGTACCTCAGATTTGTTACCTTAGTGGAGGGTCTTAAGATGGATCCAGAGAAGGTGAAAGCTATTGTTGAATGGACTACACCAAGGAGTGCTATGGAGGTGAGATCTTTTCATGGTTTGGCAAGTTTTTATAGAAAATTTATAAAAGGTTTCAATAGTATTTGCGCATCTCTAACTGAAACAATGAGAGGTGATAGAAAATATTTTAAGTGGATTACAAGAGCAACGAAAAAATTGATATGTTGAAGAATAAAGTTATAGATGAACCTATTTTAACACTTCCATATTTCAACAAGGTATTTTAGGTAGATTGTGATGCTAGTGGCAATGTCATTGGAGATTTTTTGAGTCAAGAAGGTAAACAAATTTCTTATTTTAGTCAAAATTTGAATGATGCAAAGAAGTATTTTGTCTATGATCAGGATTTTTATGCCATAGTTTAAGATTTAAAGAAATTGAGACACTATTTGATTCCATAAGAGTGTTTTATTTACTGATCATCAAGCTTTACACTATTTAAATAGTTAAGAGAAGTTGAATCAAAGAAATTTGAAATGGGTTGAAATTTTTCAAAGTTATACTTTTATTTTGAAGCATAGGAACAAAAGTCTAGCATAGTTACAAATACCTTACGTAGGAGGAATTTTTTTTTAACATAAATTTTGATTGAAGTTGTTGGGTTAAATGAACTTAAGAGCTTTTATCCTAAGGATCTTGATTTTGTAGAGGCTTGGAGATCTTGCATGGAGTCAATCACTTTGGATAGGATGAGATGGTTGGATTTTACAATCCAAGATGGTATGTTGTTTTGAGGTAATTATTTAAATATATTCCAAGGAGTTCCATGAGAGAGAACCTGATCAAGGAAACACAAAGTGGAGGATTAGTTGGAAACTTTGGTCAAGATAAGACCATTGTGATTATTGGTGAGTGTTACTATTGGCCACAGTTGTAGCAAGATGTGAAGAAGTTTGTGAAAATTTGTAAGGTATGCCAAATGGAAAAAAGAACAAGTAAGAATATTGTATTGTACCAACCATTATCTGTACTTGATAGGCCATGGGACGACATTACTATGGATTTTGTTCTTGGGTTTTTGAGAAAAAAGAGAGGACATGATTCCATATTTGTGATGGTTGATAGATTTATGAAGATGAAACACTTCATTTTATTTCATAAGACTAGTGATGTTTTTCATGTTGTAGAGTTATTTTTCAAAGAGGTGGTGAGACTACATGGTTTAACCAAGAGTATAGTTTCAGATCTAGATACGATGTTTGTTGGGCGCTTTTGGAGGAAATTATGGAAGAAGTTGAAGACTAAATTAAAGTTTAGTTCTACACACTATCCACAAACTAATGGAAAAATGGAGGTGGTGAATAGGAGTTTTGGTAACTTGCTAGGATGCTTAGTAGGAGAAAAACCCAAGGGACGAGATTTGATTTTACCATAGGAAAAATTTATTTACAACAATTTTTTCAACAAGAGCACCGGTAAATAATTATTCTATATTGTGTATGGAAGTATGCCAAGAACTGCTTCTAAACTTAGAAAGATGGATAAAAGAGAGAAGAGTAGTGCTGAGGCTAAGGATTTTGTTGAGCACCTGAAGAATTTACATGATGAGGTGAAGAAACATATCAATAAGATGAAATATTGGTATAAGGCTAAGGAAGATCATAAAAGGAGTTATAAGGAATTCTAGGTAGGAGATGAAGTCATGGTTCATTTGCAAAAGGAGAGGTTTCCCGTTGGCACATACAAGCTAAAGATGAAGAAGTTTGAACCAAGCAAGATCTTGAAGAAGAATGATTCAAGAAATACTTATGAGGTAGAGTTATTGATTTGATAGAATATCATGAAGGAGCTAAGGATAATGAATTGACAGAGGTGTGGTGGAAATTTTTAGCACCTATTTTAGAAAATGAAGATATAGAAGAAATTTTGGATAGTTGTGTGGGTAGAAGCACAAGAAATAGGTTATATGTCGAGTACCTGGTGAAATGGAGAGGAAGGCCAATTGAAGATTCATCATGGTTATCTAAGATTAAGGTTAACCGTCTTGGTTTCCCTGTAACTCCTAAGAAGTGACAGGGTCACTTTTCATATTACCTCGGGTATCTGATGCAAGAGCTTCTAGGGCATAAGAGAAATCTTTCATCACCCAAAAAAAAGTTATTTCTTTTTAATAAGGGATAAATTTGGTAGGGTTACTATTTTTAGTAAGTTTGATTTTATTCATGATTGGGCATGAAATATTACATAGACCTTTGGAATGGTAAATTAAAGGAAATGGAAAAGAAATCACTTTAATATCATTTATCATTTGAGAGATATAAAAATTTTAAATTTAGAAAATCCTACTAAAATATTTGAAGCCAATTTTGAAGAACTTAGAGGTTCCAAATGGGCCTAAAAATTGGCAAGAAATGAATTTAATCTACCCTTAAGTACTACTTCCTAGGGATGTGCCTTCTTGAGAAATTTTAGAAAATATATTATAATTGAAAATCCAACTCTCAGATCAGAAGTTATGACCTCACAAAGTTCTACTACTAAAATTAATAAAATTTTAAAATATCTTGTTGAGGAAGTTACACTTTCCAAAAGATTCTAGGGTGGTTACACCTTCCAAACAAAGGATGTGAATGGGTGTTATAGTGAGGATGGCAGAGCAGAGTAGGTTGCAACTCTAATTTGCAGATTTGTAGATTTATGTAGTAAGAAAGTCCATGCGATGTCAGTTGTAATGTTGTAATTTAATTTTCAGTTTTAGTGATAATAGAAAATATTTGATTCCTTCTTGCACTATTTTTGTGTGACTCTCTGTTGTTGTTCTGAGTTTCAGATTGTAAGTGGATTTCAGGATTCATCAACATTCTTGGCCTCTAGTACCTTGTTATTATGGTGAGTCAATATGATATCTACTTCTTTAAGATAAAGATGTATGCAAATTTTTTTGAGTATGAGAAATATCTGATGAAACACTTTTTGAGTAGGTTAAATTCTTACATTATCGATGATATACATATGAGTGATCTTTAAACATTGGAGATAATTATTGTGAGAAGGAAAAGGTGGTAGATGAGAATGTGTTATGTAACTATGGATATCATAAAGTATAATATATTTATATGGATGGAGATGTTGATATGTGGCACACATACTCTAAGTTAGCTATATTGGGTCACATGGAAAACTTATGTATTTAATTATATCAGAAGATGAGTAGGCCTCATTAAGATTATCCCTCCATAAGTATATTATTTGGAGGATGTATTTATAAATAATGTGTTTATCATTGTAAGGATATGTGTAAAGTAAAATATTGTATTTGGGATCTCTTGGATATAGCATGGAGTAGCTTCTTCCATAAAGAGTGTTGTATCCAGTGTTATCTTATATCAAGGGTTTACTCTATTTTTTCATATATTAGATAATAGGAAATCCTTGCCCACAAACATCTATTATTTTATATGAGATCTATATTATTCCTTATAATATTTCCTTTATTAGCATGCATAATAGAAAAGGTCAATATTGATATAGAGACATCATGTTTCATGATATGAGAGATATGATTGCATCATAATATACTTAGATTATAATTTCATGAATCTTGATACTCCACATTTTTGGTGAATAGTTAAATGATTTGAATTCTCATTTGTAGGTTTATATGTATCATCTTATTTGAAGGTGTCAAGGTTGGTTAGTTGCATAGACTAAATTTGTTGGCATTCAACTAAATAATATTAGTATGAGATATTAGAGTAATTGCAAAAGAAATACGTTATATATCAAGACTCTATTAATAAACCTTACTATATTGAATACCTAAGTTCGAATAATAGATTTTTTTTCCTCTGACAAGGGTTTACTACATGAATCTTTATGCCTTGTATACTATTATGGAGACATATTATTCTATTGGCTATTATATCTATTGTTAGACAAGTTTTGTAAACACTATTGATTGTTGTCATTAAGTATAATCTTAATTTTCTTTAATCCTAGTCTACTAATCATTTGTAATAGAGGTCAAAATTCTGAAGATAGCTATAGCTGTAACCACTTGTTGATCATCAAGATCCCTCTATTGTAAAGAGAGAGCATGTGGTGGATAATTGTATATGGCCCTAAATTTGTAAGCATTCTTGTAGAAATGGCCATGAAGAGAAGGCTTATACAACTTTGAATGAACTTGCAAGATAAAATAGGTTTAATGTGTGAAATATGTAGAAATGAGAGATCGTATTTTTTTTACCCTTCCAATACCACTTTGAAAGGACAACCTCCAAATAAAACATACAATTGAGTTACAATTATCTAAGATGCTTTCTATTTGGATGTTCATTACAATATATAGATATTTTTCAAAAGAAAATACTACCATCTCATGCATGTGGGATAAATAATTTATCCTAACAACTAGTGGGATGACTTACAAAACTTATGTGCCTGATTAATACTAGCTAACAATAGTAAAATAGAGTGCATAACATATACAAAATAAATTTGTAAAAGTATAATCCTAAAAGAATTTTAATGGTACACCTAAAAATAACCATTTCATATCACACAATCTTCCTAAAACTTTACTTATATTTTAGAATAAAAATAATTATATATGATCATATGACCATATGACCATCAACAGTAACATATATCTACTCTGCTCAATTCTTGTATATTCAAAAATTCATCTAATTGAAAAAGTGTGTTAATGGAAACCCGTTTGGCACTCTATCCCTATTTAACAAAAAAAAGAAGTCTTTCTATAATTTGCATCTTCTAAATTAGAAACTTATCTACAAAGGCAGCTAGTGACATCAAAGATTAAAGTCAATGTTCCTTGATTAACACAATTGAATTAATTTGAGTAATAATTTCCAAAGAAAATATAAATTTCACAATGTAGTGATTGTTAAATCTCACCATTTCTATACTTGATCTTTACATACACATTTCCATAGCCAACTAAGGTTTTCCTTGACATGAGTAGTAGAATTAAATATGAACCATTGTGTTACTTGCTAAAAAACATTAATATATTACAACATTTGAAAAATACAACTACTATATATTGATAAATTTTAATGAATTTCTCATTATAGACCCTAAAAAGATTGTGAAGACACTACAAAATAGAAATAGACCAAACCTTGACATTGTTAGATGATCGCCTTGTCTATCACACAATGTCCATCAATTGTTTTTGATGAAGAAAAACAGGTTTTTAAGGGGCCCCAAAACCCTTTACAATAAAGAGAAGCTACTAAAAAGATAGGAACATTAAGACCCGAGACCCGAAAAAAAAAACAAAAAGATAACAAAAGATAAATCCAGAGAACCCATTAGCAACCCTACAACAAAATATGAACAACAAGGATGAACAACCAAAAACAACAACAAAACTAAAACATTTTGTCAAGAACATTGTTCGAGGCCATATTTTTAGCAATGACCCCCACATCCATCTTGATCACATCCTTCAGATCCTCGATTGTATCTGTTTCCATGAATTGAAGTTTTGATTTTATTCTATTATTTTTAGATCTTTATTATTATTTTTATTTTCAATTTCATTGCTTACACATGTCACACTTGGTATTGAGTTGTGCAACTCCTTATAGATGACTATGGTCATCCTTAAGGTTAAAGCTACTATATAAGCATTTCTCATGATCGTTGGAAGATATTTATTTTAGTTCTTAGTTTGTGCATAGTTGTATCTATATTTATCTGAAAGGTTACAATCCTATAATCCATTTATGAATATGAATCAATAATGATCATGTTGTTATTTTAGTGTGTTTCTCTATGTGATTATTCATTAGGTTGCATAGTTTTATAGTCATTCATTCAAGCTTTCATCAATAGTTGTATTACTATGTATATTTTACAAGGTGATTATCTATGTGGAGACACCATGTTTGGTGATATATGTGATATGGTGACATCACAATATTTTTAGTTTATAGTTTCATGACTCTTAATATTCCACATGTTGGTTGGATAGTTAGATGTTTTGAATTCTCATGTGTATGTTTATATGTATCATCTTGCCTAAAGGGACTAATGTAGGTTAGTTAAATATAGAGTAAATTTGCTAGAATTCAACTAAACAATGTTGGTATGAAATATTAGAGTGATTGCAAAAGAAGTGTATTATCGATTGAGACTCTCTTAATAATCATTATTTTATTGAATATCTAATTTTGAATGATATAATTGTGAATTTTTTTTGGTGATGGGTTTTCTCCCACAAAGGTTTCCTACATGAATTTTTATGCCTTGTATAATCTTATGGATGCATACTATTCCATTGAATTTTATATGTGTTGTTAGATAGATTTTATAAATGCTACTGATTATTTTTATTACACATAATCTTATTTTTTCTTCGCCCTATTTTACTAGTCATCTACAATAGGGTGTGGATCAAAAGATCCCTCTATTGTGATATCAAAGCATATGGTGAAAAATTATATGTGACTTTGAATTGGTAAATATGCTTGTAGAAATGACCCTGGAAAGAGCTCTAACATCACTTGTAATGAACTTGCAAGTTAAAATAGATTGAACACAAAAAATATGTAGAAATGAGAAATAATGATTTTATTATCTTCATAGTGCCACTTCAAGATGGCAGCTTCGAGATACAAAATATAGTCCAATTACAATTATCTAACATGCTTTCCATTTGGAAAGTCATTACAATATAGTTTTTTTCCAAAGACAATTACTACCATCCCATGCATGTGGAATTAATAATTTATCCCAACCACTAGCAGGATAAGTCACAAAGCATATGCACACAACTAATACTAGCTAGTCATTGTAAAATAAGATTCATAACATATAGAAAATAATACAAAAAATAATGATACTATAAGAATGTTGATGGTATGTCTAAAATTAACTATTTCATGTCATACAATCTTCCTAAAAAATTGTTTGTATTTTAGAATAAAAATGTTCACATATGATTATACCACCGTCAAATTTTAGACCTATCATACAACTCAGAATTCTTATTAACAATTTTTTAATGGAAATCTTTTTACACTTTATCCTTGATTATCAAAATAAAAGTTTTTATATTGTTTGCTTCTAAATTATAAATTTATATGTAAAATGAGCTTGTGACATCAAATTTAAAATCAATATTCCTCGATTAACAGGATTGAATTAATTTGAGTTGTAATTTCCAATTAAAATTTACAATCTAAAATGTAGTGACTCTAAAATCTCATCATTTCTATGCTTGACATTTACATTCACATCCCCATAGCCAACTAAGGTTTTCTCTGACATGAGAAGCAAAACCAGTGGTTAACCATTGTGGTAACTGCTAACAAACATTAATATATTGCAACATTGTAAACTTACAACTACTATTTATTAACAAATTCCAATGAGAAGTTTCTCATTACAAACACTAAAAATATTGTGAAGACAGTAAAAACATAGCAATAGACCAGACGTTGATGTGCCTCAATTGTTCCTTGTACCAGATCCAAAATTTCTTGGGCGAGGGCGGTTACAGCTATAAAAATCCTCCCACTCGAAACACGGCTTCCATGGAGAGCTCTTTACGATCTTCACATCGTAGTTGCCAATCTGTCTACAATTTATGCCTCTACTCTTAAAAAGTTTCTTCATTTCCTGTATTCTGTCAAGCAAAGCGAAAAACTGGTGAAGTTCATGATCATTATCATTATTACCTGTTGATGGGCATTTGTTATTCGCTTCTGGATCTGTTTCCGCGATCTCGTCTTGGGGAAGACGCATTAAATCCAACTTTCGTTTTGTTCCTCTCGATTCCATCATTACTATTAAGGAATAGGCACTATATCCCTTAAAAGAAATGGTGATTTTAGGCCTCTTCAAGAGCATATAATGGGTATTCTTATATATAGAAATATGACTGAGATGTGGAAAAAATCTTAGATTACATCCAGAAGATTTGAACATGAAGATGAACTTGAAAACCCAACCAAGCTCGTGTTTCTATGCTTGGAAAGGAGAAACAATTGACTAGAGGAAAAGTCCAGCGCAAGCTGACTGCAAAAAAAGTCAAGCCAGAACCAGCCTAGATGCTTAGCATATAACACACGAGATCAATGGTGCCAATCTATTCTTCATAATTTGAATAAGTGGACACTACTGTGGTTGTGGAATTTTAAAGAAAGCTTTCAATAAATGAGAACTTCCAGAACATCATCATAACATCATCCTGCATGACGTTGAACACGTTCCCACTTCCCTCATAAGTTTGGTGGTGGAATCAGCTTGACTCACTCTCTTATACGCACATGCATTTGAAGTGTTAGATGGGCGTATTACGTAATTTACTGTAATTGCAGTCAAACTATTGTCTTGTTACTGTTATGTATTTACATTCAAAGTTCAATGGTTTACATAGAATTTATTGGATGAAGTTTTGTTGAGTGTCTTTTTTAAATTGTATATTAATTTCAATTACAAAAATTTTAGTCCGGTTTGAGTTAGCAAATCTATAATAATGGGATCTTTCTTTATAATATTATCACTTGTTCAAATCTATAAATTCAATCGTATAATAGGGACACAAAGTCTACAAGCTTAATGTATTAGCATTTATTATTATTGAATTTATTAAGAACAATACACACCTTTATCTTTAATTTTTTTCTTTTACCATATATTTTATACACCTACTTTTTGATGACATTTCTTATCACTTTCACAAGTTCATCTAGATGTTGCATTTCCATGTAATTTCAAATCAAAAGTGTTTGAATGTATTTGCATAGAAGATTGTGAAGATAAAACACTTTAAAATAATTAATATAATATTGATCTCAAAGTAATGGAATTTATATAATTTAAAAATTTGAAGAGTAAGTGTTTGATTGATTAAATGGCCATTCTTTGTTCTTTACATGTCTAGATTGAAGAACTACATTAATGTTTCTATATAGGATAAATCACAAGAAAATAGAGATATAAATCTTTGTCCACCTCATATATATGCATCAAATTGAACATTCATCTTAGTTTTATTACTTTGCAATCATTTAAATATCAAAACTATTAACATCTGAAAATATGCAGTTTAAAATGCAAACACATATAAATATTTTTCTGATCATTACTAAGTGAGAAACTAATTTTGTGTATAAGACTTGCTAGGTCCCAAAACTATAGGTCCACAATCTAAGAAATTTGTCTCACCTTCAAGGCCAAGGTATTGTATTTAAGAAGGTAAAAGGGGAGTTCATAAAAAAATTAAGGATGGTTTAAGACCTAAAATGAGAATGAGTAGTCTATCTTACTTTTTGGATTGAGATTAAATCTAGAAGGTTGTTCCCAAAGGCCTCCTTAATAGGTTTCTAAATTAAGTAACATATGCCATGATTGTAATAAACAACTATACCCAACTATACACTTGATGCCAATTTCTATTATTAGATCAAGTGTAACTAGCTAAATATGACCTCTATATAGTAGATAACACACCGTGCACATGCATATGTAGATATCAACTTCATTTTAATCTCTAAAGGTAGTTTCATTTATTAACATATTGGCAAGGTGTAAACACACATGTTCAAATTCTCTAATAATTTAACTATTTAATATTTTCTTAAAATGTATCCTCAATTTATAATATTAAATATTAAACAACATGCATGAAACCTAATCTAAACCTACAACTAACCAAAATTAATGTGATGTATTAATTGATTTCTCACCAATGTAGACTAGTGCCTACTCCATTGGGCAACAAAGTCCCTAACAACAAAGAGGAAGGAGATAAAAATTTCATACTATCAACAAAAAAATGGATTGAATTCATATGCAGCCATAGATTTACATTACATGCAACATGCATACTTAATAATATATAATCATAATTACAAAGAACCACATGAATAGAAATCATCCCTCTATTTACAATTCACGTGTTCAAATTTCGGTACCCTATAACACTATGTAGACTTTACCAAACCCAAAAAATTGCTCAATGACCAAGTTGTGCAAATAATAAAATATACATACAAATAAAGTTAATCTTGGGAATTAAAAAATGAGAGAGGAAATGTGGTTGTATAATATTACATAGGTTACCATGCCTAAGCTATCATTATCATTAATGCTTCATATTGAGAATTTCTGCTTCAGATCCTCAAACATATTTGTAAATGTGAGAAGGTGGTTGGAAATATGTGTTGTCATTAATGTCAAATGTGTATGATAAATATTGTATAATACTCCTAAGATAGTTGATTAACTAGTGCAAGACAACAGTGTAGTATGAGGTAGAATGGTGATTTGTATGATGTCTATATGTGATGCGGAGGTGGGTACACTTTTTCCAATATGTTTCATGTATGTCTACTTTGATATAATTAATGTTTGATTACAACACTTAGAGATAAGGTTCAAAATATTTGCTAAGGCATTCACAATGCATACTCTAAGATAGAGTAATGATAATTTTTTCTATATCCCCGCAAAGAAATTTTTTTTCTTGCAATTTAGAAGATAAGTTTGTCAAAATGTGAAGGTGTTATATCCAAGAGTTCAAGTCATTACATCTTGTATAATGAAAGTTATAAGTGACACAGTTTTAGTCTATGCTCTTATAGACTAAAGTGTTGATGAAGGATTAATGGAATGCTTCGTATTCCTCTTGAGTGATAGATATAGTTGTGTGGACTTGGGGATATGTTTAGAAAGGTATAAGAGCTCATCCATGAAATCCTTGGGTGTTTTAGTGTACAATAATGCTATATCCTATGTTTTGAAGTGTTACAATCTGTTTAGAATGCTTTGTTTTTATCAGTTCAATATGTTTCTCGTCTTGTGCCAGCATATAATGATTAGTTTCTTCAAGAGAAGGTTGAACAAATATTTTTCATAGACTACATTTTTCACATCTTGGTTTGCTTGAAGTTTTTTGTATCTCCCTGGTGGTGTAAAGTTGAAATATTTGGAATTTTTGGTGGTGTTGTCATTGGTTGGACCAATAGTCTTGTTTCCTTCATCTCTGGTTGATCCTAATAAATTAATTTGGCTCTGGAGGATGTGTTGTGATTCTATTTTATCCTATTATGTTGTATGTTGATCCATAACTCATTTTTCTCTTCATAATGAAGATGTTTGGATCTGACCTATGTTGTATAATATGTTTTATCAAAAGGTCATCTTAATTCTTACCTATTTGAGGTTATGAGTTATTGTAGAGGGTATTTATAGAAGAAAAAAATTATTTGTGAATTTAAATGTATAGTGAATTGAGATTGAGAAATATGTTGAGCATATGAAGTGTGCGAAGTTAGTATGATGGAGTGATTGTGCGAAAAAAAGGACTGCAACATCAACAAATGTTGGATGCTTCTTTATAGAAGTTCATGCTCATATTTTTCATTATAATTTTTATGTACCCTACTCTAAGATAGTGAGTCTTTCTAGGTCCTTGTATCTTACCCTAAGGTTGTGTGCCTTAGTCTACAAGTCCTTAGGTAGTGAGCCTCAAACAACATTGTAATTTTTTTAAGCAGCGAGCTTCATATATTATGAGTTAACTCTCACTATGGTTTTCCTCTCATTTGGTTTCCCACATAAAAATCTTGGTTTCCTTGTGTGGTGCATATTTATTATTTTCTCTTCTTTCCATTATGTATTTTGATGTTTAATTTGTAAATTGAATTTTTTAATTTTTAGTATTATAGAGAAGGGGGATTCACTACTCACAAGTTTACTTCATACAGAGATCCTCATGGGGTGAACCTCCCTAAACTGCCTCAAGGAACAAATGCAAGAGTTCTAGAATAAAAAAGAGAAGGTCACGAAGATTCTTTGGATAGATTGACAAGCTCTTAGCCAAAGGATGAAAGCATAGGATACAAATGACAATGCAATGCGCTGGCATCCCAGAGGTGCACTAACATCTTGTACATACCAGAAAGTGAGGATGTCATAGAAAATAGCTAAATTGTTGCTAGAAAACATATTACTAAGGACTTATAGAATGTAATAAAGTAACAAAATGTAATAGAATCTGAAATAAAGTGAAATGGATGATAAAGAGATTAAGAGATAGAAAGGAAATTCTCACAACTACACAAGTGATGAAGCCTCCAGCATGTGAATGTCTTCAATACCTACATGCGTAATATCTAGAGAAAGTGTTGGGGCTGTATAGGGGTTTGCCTTAGTCAAACGTCCATTTTGGTGTTCCCACTTCCATGTTCATTGAAAAGATAGAGAAAGTGAGGAGTAATCAAATGTGATGTGATAAAAGAAAACCCTACTCGAGGAGGATAACCCATATCACAAAATGTGGGTGATAAAAGAAATCACCACTCGAGGAGGAGAACACATATCACGAGTTAGAGATGCAGTAGATAGGGGATATTGAATCCTAGGATGCTCACAAGTGTGAGATAAGGGAGATGAAGCTACAAGGCTTAACGAAGCCAAATGGAGAGAGCAATAGAGTTACAAGAGCCAAGAATTTTTTTGTAGCAATGGAGTTGTGCAATATTGAGAGAGCAATAGAGAGGATAGAAAGTACAAGATAAAAGCTAAGAAGTAGAAGAAGTTAGAAGTGGAACTAGAATAACTTAGAAGAAGCAATAGGATTGAAAGGATAGCATATAAGGAGGGAAAAGAAGCTTCTCAAGTGGTTACAAGGCATCCCAAGCTCTTACCACTGACAAAAGAGGATAGTAAGTGGAAAACATGCTCGAAGATGATTGTTTGAACATTGAAATGTCATAGGATGCTAGCATGGAATGAAGATGTTATTGTGACACATTGACATCTGCGTGGTGCACTAGTGTCCAGACACATCACACTACAAAATGACATGAATGGGAAAAACAAAAATTTGATGCAAAGTTGATGTGTAAGGGTAGCTACTAAAGGGAGTGTTGAGCATCCTGAGAAGGGAAAAAGGATGATGTAGGGGCTAAAATGAGACTACACAAATGCTAGGGGAGTGAACACTAAAGCAGACACAACAATGTGAAATTGCAAGGGGTGCAATTTTGTGACATTACATTTTTCCCCCACTTTAGTGGGATTATGAATCTATGCTAATATACATGCTAAAGGAAGTTTATTAAGTGCAAGTAACACCATATGCAAAAATGATATTGTAGAGGAAGTAGATAACCCTTTGCACCATGGAAGCAACATGCCCCTAGGATGAAGACCTACAAAACAAATGCATTAGACAAGAAAAATATGCAATAGACAACAATGTTAAAACATGAAAAACTAAAAGATTTGAGTTAGCAAAGTGAAAGAGACCTCAATGTAGAAGGTTGTCTCAGTACCATGCGTCATCACCAAATTATGAAATAATACACTTAGAGGAATTCTAAAATGAAGAGAGGAAGGATATATAGAGAGGATGAGGAAGACACAAACCTTCGATCTAGTATATACAAAAGAGAAGAGAAGAGAGAAAATAATTTAAGAGGGAGAAGCTAGAAAGGAATGAAAATTCCAAGAGAGATGGTTCTACAGGTCGTCAAACCCAAGCAAAGTTTGACCAAAGTGCACCAAAGGCCCACAAACCAACGATGGAAAAATCCCACATGATGAAAGCATCTCATAGGCCCGTAGACCTGTAAGGAGGCAACCCTCAAGATCTCCCACATGAAGGATGTCGTGTGAAGTATTCTCTTCACAGACCCACAGAGATACAAGGGAGTGACCCCTAGGATCTCTCACATAGAGGAAGCTCAAAGGAAGCACCTTACAGGCCTACAGACTTGATAGGAAGGTGTCCCCTAAGCTCTTTCACATGGAGGAAACCCAAAGGAGGAGACTCTGCAGAGTCAAATTAGAAAGAAGCTTCATAGGTGCAACTGCAAAGTGACATGTTTACCCATAGATAAGACACATCTAAAAACAAAGGAACCACATAGGAAATCAAGTGGATAGTCATGAAAACCATCAACAAGTTGGAAGGCTTTCAAAGGGGTCCACTCAAGGGATGTGATGTTTGAAAGCTAAGGTCTAGTCAGGCTACCCCCAAGCTAGACACAAAGAACTCATTTGAGATAAATACTTTTAAAGGGGGTCCCTTGAGAACCGTTCAAGACAGAAAGGGGTCCACTCAAGGGATGCTTCATTTGAAAGACATAGAGAAAAGAGAGGGGATCCTTTAAGAAGGATGCACATCTCTAGAACAAGTTATCACTCCCCCCAACGTATAGGGGAGGAGAACCATGCAAGATACTTAGACCATGCAGGATAGAGGTAAGCCTTGATATCACTTGTCATTTGGAGAAGAGGTAGGTGCATCAACAAACAAGTGAGAGATGACACATGAATCATGAAGTTGTATTTTATGCTTCAAGGCCTTACATTGACTAGTTGAATGGGCAGACACTCGATGGTATGCACATAACATTTTTTTTTCTTTTTTATGAGATTTCTTGTGTGTAGGAGGAGGAAGAGTAATCAAGTGGGCTTTGAGTAGCCTCAACAAGGTACACTCTTTCTTAGAAAAATAATGAGGAGCAGGAAGCAACCCTCTCTCTTGTTGAGAAAAGTTTGACTATTCATAAGAAGAAGAAATGAAGATAGAATGCAAAGGAGGAGGATATCCTTAGAGAGTGTTATTCCAATAATGGGGATTATACTCTTCTACAGGATCACTGTCAACCTTCTTAATAGGATTGCCAACAATATCCTCTTTAGTAGAAGCATAATAATCTCCCTTAGAAGGAGGACCAACACTAAGAACATTGCAATTTGCATTCACATTATCTCATGATACAAAAGAATGACCATCTTTGATAGCAGATGTGAATGATGTTATTGGAAGGTCTAAGTGGATCGGGGCAACTTTATATTCCTGAATGAAGGAATATATAAAGTATAAAGAACCCCAATCATCACCAAGACATGCATTCTCTTGAGAAGAGGTAGGAGTAGAATTAAGATTTCTTGCTTCAAAAGGATCATCTCTAGGGGCATCTATCTCAAGAGTATCCTTTGTAGTAGGTACTACTGGAGTAAACATCCACACATTGGAAGATACCAAAGGGATAAGAGTAGGCATAACTGAAACCTAACTGGAAGCTTCCATCTCACATAAGTGCATAGTGTCAGGTTCAACCTTGATTGTGGCTACTTGATTATTGCAAATGAACTTAATAGATATATGCAAGGTAGATGGGACTGCACCTATAGCATGAATCCATGGTCTACCTAGAAGAATATTATAAGGTAACTTTTTTGACATAACATATACTAGGGTGGGTATAGTAATAGGTCCTAACCTCCAAGGAAATACTACTATGCCTAGGGCTTGTCGGCCAACATTATCGAACCCACAAATGACAATAGAGAAAGCATTAAGAGAAGATGGGTCAATATTAACCTTAGGAAATTACAGATCAATGCTACATATATTGAGTGTCGAACTGACATCAATGAGAGTATGCCTAATACCAATTTTATTAATGTTGACTAATATGATCATTAGAGGGCTCGCTTGCTTCTATACTTTTGAAGGTGGGAGTTCCTACAGATAGAATGTAATATTTAGTGAATTTGCATGAATATGAGCTATCAACACATCAACATCTGCCGACCTAGCGAAAGAAGGAAAGAGGATCTTTTTGCAAGGATTCCTAAAGCATTCCTTGATAAACTGAAGTAGACTGAGGAAACTCCCATGGTGAGATCTTAGTTGGGTGATCCCACAATATTGGTTTACAATTTTTGGCCAAATTGGACACTGAAATAATATTTTCAGATTGCACTTCATTTTCCATCTCCTTCGAAAACTAGTTTTTTTTCAATAAACAACATTTTTAAGTAGCGACGCTCACCGTATAATACATAATTTTTTTTCCATGAAGGATAAAATTCTAATTCTTTCAAATTTAGATTTGTCACTTTGATATCTAGTGCTTCCAATTGGTTCCATAGTGTTTTATTGAATATTTTTTCCTTAATCAAGTTTTAAAGTAAAACCAATTACAATTCTGGCATAGGCAGACCGTATAACACGTAAAAAATTTTGTATGCATCGAAATTCCTTTTTTTTTTGGTTGGATCAAGGACTTAAATATCTGGTGCACTCATTTTTTTATTTTTATTTTTTATAATCTATTATTTTTCCACATGTGCAGAACAAAGCTTGATTTTTGGTGAAAAATCTATGTTTAATAAAACTAAAAAATCAAATACATAATTAAAAAAAAGCATATTAAAATTATAATATCGTTGGATAGATCGTTCTTAGGGAAACCATCATCCAGTTGGGTCTATGAAGTCTCCTCCATTTTTATCCTCAACCTAATCTTTGAAGGGAAAAATTTTGATGTTTTTATGTGCTAGAGAGTGGAAAGGTGGGAAAACGGGGATTCGCTCAAACCAGGGTTCATTCGAACCCTTTTTCAAAAAGGGTTTCCTTTGTTTTTTATGGGAATGGTGGGAAGTTCATTGAATGGATTCACTTGAACCCTGGTTCTAGTGAACCCTCTTTTGGTTCATTCAAACCTATTAGTTCGTTCAAACCTCGAAAACAAAATTTTTCATCATGGGGTCATTTTTCTCAACTTTTCCTTCCTCATTCCAATTGTAAACCACTTTTGTGGGTTCACCTAGCCGGAGTAACTTGGAGTTGTTCAACAAGATCATAATCACCAAGTGCTTTAGCCATAGGTTTAGGAGCTTGAGGAAGGCTTGGTTGTTTATTCATTCTATTCTCATAAGTATGGGCTATCACTCTAGAAGAGGGAGCCTTGGAAAGATCAGTAGAATCACCATCAGATGGAACACCATCAATAGAAAAAATCCTTTTAGGAGAAGGACTAGCTAGATTCACATAAATGATTGGTCTCTTAGGCCTTTGAGGGGTAGAAGAGACATAGATTACATTTACAGAATCATCACAACTAGTAGAATAATTATTTAAAAACATATTCTCAACATTGATCCAAACAGGATCAAATGTGTAAGGAGATTCATCATGCATTAGTGTATCATCTCTAAAGGAGAGCACATCAGAACAAATATGGGATTCATCATTAACTAATGTCTTGTCTCTAGAAGAGAGTGCATTGGAAGGAATAATAGATTCATCATTCATAAATGCACCATCTCTAGAAGAGAGTGCATTGGAATGAATAGAAGGTAGAGTAACATTATGAAAGGTATCAATTATTTCATCTTCTTGCAACAAGATATCCTCTGAAGCAAGAGGAATCTCATGAGAAGGATCAAAGATACAAAGCAACATGGGCAAAGCCAAGTCACTATCACATGCATTAAATGGAAAATAATTAAAACTTTGAATAAAATTAGGTACTAAACTGATAAAAGAAGATATTAAATTCATTGTGGTGATAGAATTAAGAAAAACTAAGAATCTAGGTTTTCTATTTTTTTTGGTATTTTCTAGGTTTTAGTAATTTTGCATTTTCAAAGGTCTTCAGAGTGAATTTGGGGTTGAAACTTGTTTCAGCCCCTAAAATTTGGCTTCCAAAGGAACAATATTTTAAGGAATGAATTAGTCCTCTTCCAAACCTTTCCAATAGTGTAAATGGTTCTAAATTCTGAGCACCGAGTCAAAAGTTATGACCCCACAAAGTAGGGGTAAATAAATTCCTAGTTTTTTGAAAAAAACTGCTCTTCTTCACATCAAGTTCACCAAAATGTAGAGAAGGGGGATTCGCTACTCACGAGTTCTCTTCATTCAGATAGTCTCATGGGGAAAAATTCCCTAAACTACCTCAAGGAACAAACGTGAGAGTTCTAGAATCAGAAAGAGTAGGTCATGAAGATTCTCTAGACAAACTGACAAGCTCTCGACCAAAGGATGGAAGTGCGAGATACAGACAACAGTGTTGCGTGCTAATGTCCTAGAGGCACGCCAATGTCTCGTACAAACCAAAAAGTGAGAATGTCACAAAAATAGCTAAATGGTTGCTAGAAAAAAAATTACTAAGAACTTATAGAATGTGATAAAGTAACACAATGTAATAGAATCTAAAATAAAGTGAAATGGATGATAAAGACATTAAGAGATAGAAAGGAAATTCTCACAACTATGCAAGTGATAAAGCCTCTAGCATGTGAATGTCTTCAATACTTGCATGCATGATATCTAGAGAAAGTGTGGGGGTTGTATAGGGGTTTGCCTCAGTCAAACCCCAGTTTTGGTGTTCCCAGGAGTAAGCAAATGTAATGTGATAAAAGAAAACCCCGCTCGAGGATGAGAATCCATATCACAAAATGTGGGTGATAAAAGTAAACACCACTTGAGGAGAACTTGTATCATGAGGTAGATATGTAGTAGATAGGGAATATATAATGCTAGGATTCTCACAAGTGTAAGATAAGGGAGATGAAGCTGCAAGGCTTAAGGAAGCAAAATGTAGAAAGAAATAGAGTTGCAAGAGCCAAGAATGTTGTTGTAGCAAGCAATGGAGCTATGCAATATTGAGAGAGCAAGATAGAGGAGAGAAAGTACAAGATAAAATCCAAGAAGCAAAAGACGAAGTTAGAACTAGAGCTAGAAGAACTTAGAAGAAGTAATATGATTGAAGTGAAAAGAGGGAAAAGAAGCTTCTCGGGTGGTTACAAGGTCTCCCGAGCCATTACCATTGACAAAAGAGGGTGAAAAGTGGAAAACATGCTTAGAGATGGTTGTTTGAATGTTGAAATGTCACAGGATGCTAGCATGTTGTGCAAATGCCTGGGTAGAGTGCTAGTGTCCAGACACATCCAAGTACAAAACAACACAAACGAGAAAAGCACAAAGTTTGATCCAAACCTGATGCATAAGGGTGGCTTCTAAAAGGGGTGTTGAGCATCCTGAGAAGGGAAAAAGACTGATGCAAGGGCTAAAATGAGCCTACAGAAATGCTAGGCTCATGAACACTAAAGAAAACACAAGAATGTATGTGAAATTGCAAGCGGTGCAATTTTGTGACTTTACAATTATATGTTGATTCAGCCCCCTCTCAACACTTTGATGTGTTTAGAGAACATCACCTACTTTAAATTCACCAACATTTTGAGTATTAGTAACTATTGGATTTTATTGTGTGCAATTGAAATTTGCCCTTAAAATTTGTTAAGTATGTGGCATAGAAATGGTGTGTGAATAATTGGTCTCTACAATATCAACTATCACATTAGTTAGGGAATGGGTCAACATCACCTCTATCTCCAATAAATCCATGTCATTTTTGTTAAACCATGGTTTTTGGGCACTTGCAAAAATTAAATCTAGTGGTTGCAAAGGATTATTACCCATGAACAAAATTCTAGGTTTTATAGGAGGGTTTGTGGGATTTACTAGAGAAATTTAGCATGCTAGTATTTATTGGAACCCATTTTATAATTAAATATTCAGTTTATTCATCCTTACTTGATATGTCAAATATTTTTTCTATTCATTAGCCATGTCACATTGTCAACAAAATGGAGAGTTTTGGAACTATGTTGTAGTAACTTTTCATATGATTCATAGACTTATGAACCATGTGACATTTAAAAATTAGCCACTTTCTCCTCCATCCCTTTGTATATTATTTTATTTGTGATTTAGAAGGTTCCAAAAAAAATTTTATGCATCAGTCCCCATAAAATTTGTATAACAAATTCCTTTTTGTTGCCTCATGAAATCCCAAATTAAAGAGACACAAATTTGTATTAATATTTTTTCTCCAATTTCTTATACTTGAGATAGAATTATTTATACTCTCTTATCAACAATACCAAAAAAAAATATCATAGTTACCCTCCCTACCTCTAATATCTAGTGATATGTCTATCAGCTTTTATTCATTATTAAATATCTCACTGTGAACTAATATTCTATAATGTATCTTATATAGTGATAGTATATTCCTAAAATTGGCCATTACATTTTGTCAATTTACCCTAATTCATTGCATCCCTTATTCCTATATTAATTAACTAATATTTTTATTATTTAATTAGTAGTCACAATCCCATTATTTTTCTAAACTTATTCATTTATTTCCCCAAAAGTCCAACCTAGAGTAAATAATATTTCATAATTATTTACCAATCCTTATTTCCTTTCTTCTAAGAATTAAATAAATAATTGCTTATTTATTTAATTCTATCTCATATGTCACATCATCACATTTTATTAGCCCTTAATCTTCAACTAGTTCACCTCCCTAATTATGCACACATTTTAAGTAGTTACTAAGTGAGCTCAACTCTTTCCATTAACTTTCCATCCACCTTGTCCTCCCCCTCTTAAATTTTTCCCCTTCTAGAAGGGACCCCTACATGGGTCTTCCTTCCAAGGGTACATAAAAGGAATTAAAAATTCATTTATTCTTATCACTCCCTCTCTTTAATTTCCTTTATAAATTAAGATATCCTCTTACACTCCAAAGTACCATCTCCACTCTCAACTACTCTCATAGTGCAACTTGGCACCATCCCAGGAGTTGAGAAATCACCTCTTATCTTAACCATTGATCTCTTACTTAAATCTTGACCCTTCATCTCATTTTCTCCCTCAACCTTTATATCCAAACACTTTTCCATTTTTAAATCATCACTTACCTTTGCATTGAAGCGTCATTATACTATCAAAATTTTGAGTAGACATATGTAGTGTAGTAAAATGGATACCCTTACATTTTCACACTAGTTTGGGACCATCTTGCTTTATGTATCCCTATTTATGTCTTAATTGTTCATATTTTGCATCCACAAGCCCTATGAATTATATCTTTTTTTAGCTAATCCTGACATTCTCCAATGCATAAATGGGTATGTGCAGGATCATCATGGAAAAAATAGGCCCTTAAGTGGCAAAAAAATAAGAAAAAACAGAATTAGGCAACTTGACATAAAAAATTGAATAAGCTATCTATATTATTTCAAAAATATGTAAGAATAGAATCTATAGAAAATTGAATGTAGTTTCTAAACTACTAGGTTTGTTTGAAAAAAAAGAAATCTATTTGGTGAAAATTTGAAATTTCAATGCAATAGTACTTAAATTTCAGGGAAAAAAATAAGATGTAGGTGTCTATCTAACCACCCTAACAACAATAAAATGATAATATTTTTTTATAAGATTTTAGATATAAGTAGAGGACTCATGTCCCGATGTGATGCACACTTTTTTATAATTTTTTAACAAGTAAATAATTAATTATGAATTTTTTATTACAAATTTTTAAAAATATAAAAACTCATATGTCTGAGCACCTTAACTTGGTCAAAACTTCATGAAATTCATGTTTTTTTAGCTCTATTATATCTGAAGCATATAATGTGACACACATTTCAAATTCAAAAAATGTGATACCATTTGAAAGTTATAGATGTTTTTCAATCAACCTATCAATCAGGACTTTAGTAATAATTCAAGTAGAAAATGAATAATAATTATTTATTAAATTCAAAGTAAAGCATAATTTATATTGGTGGAAAGTTGAGAATCTCCTTTTAAAACCATTTTTGTTTCATCAATTTTGGGTAAAAAAAAAATCATTAGCCACATACCCATCATATTGCCACTTTTTGGCCCATCATGATCCTACACATACCCAAATGATAATTTAATGATTTCATTTGTGTGTCCTTCATTTTTTGATTTAGACAAAATGTGACCTAGGGCATCTTTGTCCCCCAAAGGTCTCGGGACCCTAATTTTGAGGCATCTTAATTGGGCCCCTTTTTGGTGTTTGTGCCCCATGTTTTATGACTTGGGACTAAGACACCACCTAGGGTAGGTGGTATCTTAGTACTCCTTGAATTATTTTTGGGATTTAATTTCAAATTCTAGCGGGATTTAGCCTCCTTTATTTAATGAATTCATATGTCGGCTTGGTGTGATGTAATTTTGGGATATTAAGTATAGATAAGTATAAATACAAGTTTCATTCATTTATTCTAATCCAAGTCTTTTGTGAGAGCATTCCCAATAGAAAAAAGTGTTCACAAGAAAATTCAAGAGCATTTCAATCAAGCGTTTGGAGCCAACATCAAGATTCAATCATCATACCAAAGAACTTGTATCATGTGTGTTGTTCTAACATCTATGATGTAGGGTTTTGATTCAAGCAAGCAATTCAAGTAAGATCTATCAAGCATTCCTTTGATTTAAGATCCATATCTATTGCAACCATTTCACACAAGTTTGTAGACTTTAATACAACAAGGGTTTGGTGAGTTGTAGCATTGAATGTTGTTCATTCACCATTTCCCTTCATTATTTTATTTCATTTCAAGGTTTAATTGACAATAAGGTTTTTGGCCATGGCAAGCCCCCATTCACTAACAAATAACATTTTTTTCCCTTCTTGCATATCTTTGATTGTAGATTTAGGTTGAGGACTAGAAGATCATTTGGAGTGCAAAGCTGCAAAGTTGTAAAGTTGCATTGTAAGGTTGTCATCTTCACGAAAACCCACCTACAGGCCGAATCTGGAAGTTTCAGACATTGAGATAAGAGGATAAGCAAGTGTAGATCTTGGAGCTCAGGACCACATTCAGATTTTTCATAAATTCAGAGTGGGACTAATACACTACATTGGGCATCTTAGTCCTCTTGAGCATATTTTGTACAGATTTCTTTAGATCTTGATTTGGCATATGAAGATTTTGCATTTTCCCCAAAAAATAGCAGTAGGACTAAGACAACAGTAAGGGAATCTTTGTCCTCCCTAGCATATTTGGAAAAATTCTTTGCTTTTCCAGAATCCTCAGAACATCTCCATATTTCCCAGGTAAACATATCCTAACTCCCCATTGCATAATTTTATTATTTGCATCTATCATTTAGTCTGCATAACTAGGTTTTGTAGGTTGAATGCTTATTTTTCTTTTCCAAGAATTTTCTTGGTGGTGAACCCTTAAGAGCTAAAAGAGTCCCTTCCTAGGTCTTCCTCATTGAGAATTGACTCACTTTGTGAGGTTAATAGTCAATCGAATTCAGACTCGTATATCATTTTTTTGAGTGATTTGTGGCAAGAAGGGTGATATCATACAATCATCCCTCCCTTTTCATATAAATAAAAATAAAAAATTGATTATATTTCAACATTTCAGTATCATCATTCTTCTTATTTTTATACTTTGATTTACAACATTTGGGGATGATGCAAAGCATTGGAGGCATTTAGGCCTTCTTCCATATTGACCCAAATTTTGATTTTTTCTATCTTCACGTGTTCCTAACAATGCTAAATATTTTGGGATATGATTATGATTCATATGTAGTTTTATATAGATTTTATTGATATGAATCATACTAACCGCAAATATTTATATGCCCCTATCTCTCTCTCTCATGTCTCCCTTATGATGGGACCCAAAATAACTTTTATTTCTTTGTGTAACATATGTAAGGGTGAGAACTATCACATTCATATTACAAATCTATTATCTTATAATTTTTGTGAAATATTTTTGTATTCAGTTATCTTATCCATCGTCTAGCATGTAGGAAACCCACTTGAATTTTTCTTTATCATTGTGTATGTCTCTTTTCTATGGCTTTCCTAGAATGTAGGTTGTTGTAGTCATAAGCTAATGGGATTACCGTATGATTGCTTACATAACATAGCTTTCTACCCATCATATTGGTGTCTTCTTGTTTTTATACAATATTTTTGATGTCTACATTTATAATTTTTACCAAACATATTTTTTGCAGCTAACATGTGTATGGTGACACACCACAATTATTCTATGCAGGATTGATATAGGCCTCTTCCCTTGGGACAACTCCACATGGAAAAAATACTCTTCTTTCCCTTTGCATCATGCATAGAAAACTCTTTCCCTTTTTACTTTAGTTCTCATTTTCTCTTGAATGCACATGCTCACTAAAGTGGGGGAAAAATGTAATGTCATAAATTTTGTCTTATATAATTTCACACTACATACACCATTCTCTTTAGATAAACTAAGATTATTATGCTCTCCCTCAACTAAAAGCTATTTCTCACTATGGACATGAAAAAAGTAACCATTTTAATTTTTCTCTTTTTGTCCCTCCTTGTGCTTATTTGGCTTGATTTCACCTTTATTTAATGTTGCAATGTGGCCCACACATTCACATTAGGTCTTGAATCTTCATAAATCATTAAGACTTTATGATGTCTTGTAAAGGTGTTGTGAAGTGTTGTAAGACATTTTCACACTTTTCCAAACTCTTCTTATTATAATTCACTTACATACCCTATTTTTATCACTTACCAAGTCTTATTTTAAAGTGTTGTAAAGTCTCGAAACAAACTTTCACACTTTTCTAGATTTTTCATCACCAAATACACCTTTCTTATGCTTTATTTGGCCACTTTATGCACTTATAGGCCTTAATTAATTGTATTTTTGAATATAAACCCAAAAAAAACACTTAAGACAACCTAATTTCCTACACCCATTCACATGCCTTGAGTGGGACCCATTCGCCACTAGGGGCGAATGAGTCCCTGTTGGCACAAAAATCAAAATAGACTTAAATTACTAGTAGGTTTTTATTCCTAAAGACCTAAGGTTGGCCTATGATGTATTTTTGGGAAATTAAGGCATAATTGTGTATAAATACATGATTTTATATTCATTTCAACCCCCATTCATTCATGCATTCAATCCATCTAAGCATTCACTCGAGCATCATAGCATCATTCAATCAAGAAATTACCAAGCATCTTGGAGCAACCATTGACATATCTTTAGACTTCAACAACAAGGGTTTGGTGTGTTTATGACATTGCATGCTATTTTTTCATCATTCCTTCTTTGTTTCATTTCATTATCAAGGGTTTTATTACCAAAGTGGGGTTTGAGTAAGGCGAACCCCTATACTCTAACCCTTAACCCTTTTCCCCCTCTTTGCATGTGTGTTTAGAGGTCTTCTAGGAAGATTTATCAAGGAGAAATGTGTTAAAAGGTGTTACAAAGTCATCAAAGTCATTCAAGTCAAATAAAAACCTAATTCAAGCTTGGAGACCTTTTTCAACCTATTTTCTACAGATTTAGATTCGACAACCCGACAAGCAGAAAAGTACAGATCAGGACCCACTGAGTTCTTTGAATTTGTAGATTTCTATAGGTGGATTAATTTTCCATTTGTGGTGAATGCCACTACCAAGCTAGAAAAATACTTTCTCGGAAGTGTTGTGTTTTTGAAATCCTGAAACCTATTCTGGCAGATTTTACTAGAAATAGGACTGATTTGCCATCTATGGAGAATGATTCCTAATGGGCTTCAATAGTGAATTCTGTAGCATTCCAGAACCTTCCCAGATCTTCTTTCAGTTTCCAAGTGCACCTCATTCAATTTCATTAAGTTTTGTTTCAATTTGTTTATGTTTCTAGTTCATGTTTGCATACAACACTGTGTTTTCCAGCACTTCATATTTCTTAGTTTTGTATTCATAATCAATAGATTTCATTTATTTTTTGCATTTATATCATCTCATTTAGGCATATTTCACCCACATCACATCCATATTTGAATGTATACATTGCATTTTTTTCCCATCTTTCTCCTTTTAGGTGAAAACCCCTAGAAGGGATAGAAAGAACCTCGAGTGCCAAAATCTTTGGTTACACTCACCATCTAGAATGCCCAATTCATCAACCATTAATTTTTTATTTTCCCATAGACCAATGCATGTTATGAATACATTCACAAGCCACACTAGTGTCTCAAAAAAATCCATGACTAAGCTAACCATTGAGACATTACACCTACCTCACTCTAATAGTGTAACACCTCTACCAACCTACAACTCCATTGGGAATACTTGGGAAATCTTCCTAGACCAAAAATTCTCTCTCTTTTATATTTTGAAAGTAATTCTTTGATCTCCAATTTCTTCTCCACTCTGCATTCATTCTTGAAGTCAATATTTCTTGTTGTCTTGAAGAAACACACAAGCTTCTTTTTTTTCTCCATCTCTCTAAACATTTCTTGTAAGGAGTTCTTTTGCAACGTTTAGAGTAAACTCCATTATTTCAATACGAGTTCATCTCACAAGGAAGCCACTATCATCTTGGAGGTTCTTTTTGCTCTTTTTTATGCTAGCAAGATACAGTTTTTGGTGCTTTAATGTGGTAACTCTTCAAGAATCTTTATTGAGAATATTCTTTCTGTCTTTGATTAACATATGGTTTTCTTTATTATTTCATGTCTATTTTTTTTTTTTCTAAGGTTTCTTGTGGAGGTGGAAAAATAAAAATGAGGTTTTGACTGAGGAAAACTCCTATATATCCACCCAAAAATTTCTCTTATATATTGTTTGTGTAGGTTCAGGTGGAAGGAATTTTTGAAACATGTTTGAACCTCACGAAATGCTTCTAGTGATACCTACAACCTATCCTTGTAATTTTCACCTCATTTCCATTCAACATCTATATTTTTGTACCTTTAATTTTTTACATTCATATTCCAAAACCCCTTTACATCTAGAAATATCTTAACAACACTCTATTTTTTGTGAGAAATCCTATTTTTTTCTATATAAGGCACTAGCACATTGCATTATTGTCCTAGAAAAATAATGCATTGATCTATCTATAAAATCTCTATACCCTACACTTTTAGTTTCTAATGTCAAAAAAGTCCAAATAATTAATGTACTTTGTTAACATTCAAATTCCTCCATTTCCAATTCACTTGAATTATGCCAACTAATGTAGTGGAGAGACTATTTGCTCCTTGAGATCTCATCATCTTGAGGGAAGGAAATTTCATCCTCTACAAAAAATATCAATGATTTCATTCTTCTGAACCAAGATATTCTCATGGGTAGGAAAACTATTGGTCAATCAAAGGATAACATACATCACTTTTGATGGCAATGCAAAAAATTAGGTGACTTAGATCCAAATTCGTGATGCACAATAGAATCTATAAGTTTTAGGATAGAATACCAAAAGTCAGAACTAGATCTAAATAGAGATGAAAGAGAAAGATTTCACATAAAAAATAGAGGAAACTATGATTGGTCAAATGCATCAACATCCTAAACTGCAAATCACAATTTCTAGAATATATGCTATTCAAATAAAAAAATTAAAAGTTTAAGGAATGTTGGATTCACCAAAATATAATGTAAGAAAAGTGATCCTAGACCTAATCGGGAGATTAAATAGGATCAATTATTTGTTTTCCTTGTATTATAACACAAACAAACTAGGTTTTTATGATTGGATAGTTTCATTAATGGAGAGCCAATCTTCTATGGTTTATTTCTCTTGAGTTGAAAAGATGAGAAATATGAGGTGTGCTTTGAAAATACTATTCAACAGAAATAATAGATCTTAAAATGTAATTTATTATTCATAAATGAAACTAAAAGTTGAAGGAATAGTTATAGATTTGAAAAGTGAAGATAGAGAATAAGTAGAAGGGCACATAATCTACTGAGGGGGAGGGTGAATTAGTAGATCAAATATATTCAAATGAACATATAAGAAATGAAACATAAATCAAAGTAGGCACTAAAGATCAAGGAACAACATAAGAATACACATTTGCATATGAGAACACCAAGTATACATGGAAACCTAGGATAGGAAAAACTACAATGAGAATAGCTCTTGGATCTACTATCAAAATTTAGCCTCAAAGAGAATAAATATACAAGTGAATCTTACAATATGAAGTAGGCACCAACCTACCTAGACACCAATCCCCTATTGTGTTTGTAGGTACCAACCAACTAGAGACACCAATCCCCAATTGAATCAATACATTACGTAGAACACTTTTCCTATTGGAATACAAAGATAAAGCTTTTGAATCCTTAATTAAAACCTAAGAAACCTTGTATATACTTCTATACTGGCTAAATACACTCTTTTGGACTTCTTATGATCTTCTAATAATGGCACACACTTTAAAATGTAGCTCACATTGAGGAACTCTAGATTTATGACTATATTTTCACTTTTGCACTTCCTTTTTAATTTATATTATGCATCCATCAAATTGATGAATATACAATTGAAATTAAATTATAAATTTTTCTATGTCAACTAGGGTTCTACAAATAAATAAGATAATATAATGTGGACCTAAATTCAAATTTCATGAAACATATAACACATTAGTCCAAGAAATTTAATTGTTACTGTTAAAAGAACATGATGTCATGTGCTACCATATAGGAACCTTAACCATGTTCTATCTTAACACCACACAAAATATTTGAATTTTGCAAGCTACTAGCCATTATTACACATGCCTTGAATACTAAGTATTTGACAAAGACAAATATAAAATATTTTGTCATTATAGTATTTTTGTTTTCTAAACATATCCTCCTAAAACTCATGAATATGATAGAAATAGTGTAGACATAAGTTCTCCTTTGAGACTGAAGAGAAACCCTACATTTCTAAAATAAATGATGGCCATAATTGTATTGTTAGATAAATCTCTCTACCCTAAGAACTAAACTGAAAAAAATTTGGTATAGACTTTTGGACCACCACTATTATAGTGAATATATGAATGCATAATATTACAACCATAAAGTAGTCACACACACTTTTGAAACTATAAGTTGTAACATATATTTTTGCAAATATCTATAACTCAAAATGGTAATGTCCGGACAAACATACACAAAGACATTTCTCCCCATTTGATTGATTTATCCCCCTTAGAATATGCAACATTTTGAGTTCACTTTTCCCCCCTTTGACATCAATGGAAAAGGTCAACAATCTCTCATTTTGTATTTGAGGCAATTCTCCCTCTATAAAGTCATCCTTCAAGTCACAAGACTGTAACACAAATGTGGAGCATTTATTGAAAGCTCCCTAATTGTAGCAACACACCCTATATTCTACACATTCAAAAAAATTTGCAACAGCTTATGTGTTCTAAAAATAGGATCATACATACTTCATACTTGCCTCAAAAAAATTACCAAATTGGATAGCTACATCTACAAATGCAAAGAAATGTAGAGCATTTATTTGAACTAATTCAAGACAACTCCACTTGAGTAAATAATGTAAAACTTCTAAAAAACATTTCACAAGACCACCAAGCCTTCTTTTGATAGGGATACCAAGCTCCCCTCAACTTATGCTTCCTCTTGATTCAAGAGGAGGGAGAAATAACTCCCATCTTCTATCAAAGAAATTTAGAAGTATCCTTAGGAAGTGGTTTTGTGAATATATCTACTAATTTCTCCATTGTCTCAACATACTCCAAATTTACCTTCTTTTCTATAGCTTTCTCTCTCAAAAAATGGTAATTGATTCCAGTGTGTCTTGTCCTTGAGTGCATACTAAATTATTTGAAATGTTTATGGCACTGGTGTTGTCACAAAGAATAGAGATAGGTTTTTCAAACTCATTATTCAAGTATGTGCAGGATCATCATGGAAAAAATAGGCCCTTAAGTGGTGAAAATTTTAGAAAAATCAGAGTTAGGAAACTTAACGTAAAAATTTGAATAAGTTATCTATATTATTTAAAAAATATGTAAGAATAGAATTTGTAGAAAATTGATTTTAGTTTCTAAACTACTAGGTTTATTTAAAAAAATATATATTTGGTGAAAATTTGAAATTTCAATCGAGTAGTACTTAAATTTTAGGGAAAAAATAAGTAGGTTTTTGTCTAACCACCCTAACCACAATAAAATGATAATTTTTTTATAAGATTTTAGATATAAGTAGAGGACTCATGTCTGGATGTGATGCATAATTTTTTGTAATTTTTTTCCAAGTAAATAATTAATTATGAATTTTTTATTACAACTTTTAAAAAATATAAAAACTCATATGTCTGACCACCTTAACTTGGTCAAAATTTCATGAAATTCATGTTTTTCTTTAGCCCTATTGTATGTAAAGCATAAAATGTGATACATATTTCATATTCAAAAAATGTGATACTGTTTGAAAGTTATAGATGTTTTTTAATCAACCTATCAATTAGGACTTTAGTCATAATTCAAATAGAAAATGAATAATAATTATTTATTAAATTCAAAGTAAAGCATAATTTGTATTGGTGGAAAGTTGAGAATCTTCTTTAAAAACCATTTTCGTTTCATTAATTTTGGATTAAAAAAAGTCATTAGCCACACACCCTACACATACCCATCATATCGCCACTTTTTGGCCCATCATGATCCTGCACATACCCATTCATAGATCCTTCAGATTATAATTTATCAAAAGAACCTAAGTGCAACATGAAGTTTCCAAAATTTATTTTACTTTGTTTGTAGACAAGGAAACTAAATCTTGCTTCTTACTTAACCAAGAAACCAACTTGTTACCAAGAAAGAATGCTCCACCACTTGTGCTCTTTCGATCATCTATGCTTCCTCTCCATTCTACATTTGTGTATGCATTCAAAGTGAAATTTTCACTCTTTGGATACCCTAGTCCAAAATCCATTGTAGCCTTCAGATACCTAAATATTCTCTTTACAAATTTGTCATAAGTTTCCTTAGGTGTTACCTAAAATCTAACCACCATTGCAATTGCCTACATTAAATATCTAATCTATATGTTTTCACATACAATAAACTACCAATGATAGATATGTACAAGGTTTCATCTACCATAGTAGATTCATCATCTTTACTCAACTTGCATCCTATAACCATAGGCATAGCCACCAGTTTGTAGTCTTTCATTCTAAACTTACTTAGAATCTCCTTATGTACATGTTATGGGAAATGAATATGCCTTTGTATGATTGTGAAATTTTTAACCCAAGAAAAAAAGATAATTCAACTAGAATTGACATTTCAAATTCAGTCTACATTAACTTTTAAAACACCTTAGATATGTCATCATTTCTACCACCAAAAACAATAACATTTACATAGACCAAAACTATCATAAATTGATCACCTTTTATTTATATATATATTATTATGTCCATTTCCTCTACAAAATCCTTGTTGTTGCAAGTATCCATCCAACCTTGAATACCAAGCTTTGGGAGCTTGTTTGAGTCCATACAAAGCCTTCAATCTGCACACATAATCTAGATTTATCATAACATTATATCCCTTGTAGTCATTCAATTTAGACCTTTTCTTTTATATGACCATTAAAAAATGCTTACTTAACCTCCATCTAGTATACATTAAACTTCTTGAATGTTGAAATAGCTAAAAAACATCTTGATTGTTTCCAATCTTGGTACTAGTGAAAATCTTTCTTCAAAGTCTACACCTTCAACCTCAACATATCCTTTACACATAAGTCTAGCCTTGTTTTGGATCACTCCACCTTCTTCATTCAAATTGTTTCTAAATACCCACTTGGATCAAATCACATTCTTGCATTTAGGTCTTTGGAAAAATTCTCAAGATTCATTCTTCTTTATCAGCTTTACTTCTTTCTCCATAGATTCTATCAATCCTTTCTCTTTGCTTGCTTCTTTATAAGACTTAGGTTATTTTTTTGATAGTAATGAAAAGTGTACTTGTTCATTTTCCTTCTCAAGTCTCTTCCAGGTCTGAACCTCACTATCTTTACCTCCTATAATCTATTTTTTCAAAGTGTTCTTCTAAAATACTTTGCTAGTCTTTTTGTAACAACTTTTGAATCTTCATTACTACTATGGATTAAGTTTCTCATAATCTTCTACTTACAAAGTACCAGTACATTAAATTGTTTTATCAACTCTCACATTTTCACTTTCCATAATCCTCTTGAGCCTTTTCTTGTAACATCTATATTCTTTAATTTTCAAAGAATAACCAAGAAAACTACCTTCATCAGATTTGGAATCAAACTTACCCAAATTTTCTTCATCTCTATTGATGTAGCAATTTCTTCCAAATATTGTGAGATTTTTACTGAAGCCAATCTTTCTCTCCATAACTCATATGTTATTTTATTAGTGTTTCATTTGATCTAAACCCTATTCAAGATATATACTAAAATTTGAACTACTTCTCTCCAATAAAGATTTGGTGGATTTTCTTGACATGCCATTGTTCTTTCCATATCCTATATAGTTTGGTTCTTCCTTTCTAAAACTCCATTTTTTTATCGATTCCTAAGAGTAGAAAATTTCCTCTAGATCCCATGCTCTTCACAAAATTTTTCATACTTGTTATAAGTGAATTCTCCACCTCTTTATGATCTCAAAACCTTGATTGTTCTTTCAGTTTTATTCTTTAATAATGCCTTCACTACCTTAAACTTCTCAAGTTCCTCTAACTTCTATTTTAGGAAATTAATCCAAGACTTTATAGTATAATTATCTATAAGCAACATGAAAAAATTATCTCCTTGCAGACTCTTTTTTCTCATGCGTCCACATAGAAATTTTTGGACCAAATCTACCGGTTTTGATGTAGAATACTCCTTAGCAAGAAATATTATTTTTGTTTATTTTCTTTCATGGCATGGTTACAGCTGATAAATTAAGGCTTCTTAATCATTGGCATATCTTGGATCATTTCTCAAGAGCTAATAATTACAATGTTTTCAAAATTAATATGTCTCAACCTTTTGGATGAAATCCAACTTTGTTTTCTCTACAGGGTAAGACAATTTTATCCATTCAACTCACTGAGATGATATATGTCACTATTTATCCTACTTCCTTCTACAATAAGTTCTCTAGTGTTAGATTTCCTAATTTTACAACCTTCAACACTAAAGGATAGTTTATAACATTTATCACACATTTGAATTATAGTGAAAAGTTTATATTTTAGCCCCTCAACATGGAAAACATCATGTGTCTTTGTCCTACCACCATCAAGACTCAAAGTACACCCTTACCAATGATTTTGGAAATAGAACTATTTCCAATAATCATAAAATCTCCTTCAAATTTCTTGAAATTCATGAACTTACTTTAATCTCCAATCATGTGGCTTGAGCATCTACTAGATCTATGATCCATAGATTCTTCTCTTTCTAAGCATGTAGAGAAGTTTGAGAAATCATTGATTTTTATGAATTTTTCTCTTCAAGAACCTTCTTCCAAACATTATTTGATTCATGAATTCTATATTTTTGTCCTTTTCTTCCTATTTCTAGTAGAGGAGGACTCATAAGGTTACTTTTTTAGTTCCTAACAATGTGTCCAAAATTGTTGTATTTATATCAAATGATACTAAAATTGAATAGAGGTTCAAATGTATTATTGTTGAAAAGGTTATTTCTTCTTACGAGAGATTTTCTCTAGTCCACAACATTATCACCAAAATTATTACAATTAAAATAGTAACCAAAAATAATAATTTAACTAAACCTATTGTTGTATCCATGTCTTCCATATCTTCTTCTCTTCTTTTGAACTTGAATAAATCCATCATTTTGTGTCTTTCTTTCATCACTTGCAATAATACTTTCATTCTTTGTACTTCTAGAAATAGTCACTTCTATACATTCATTAATAGGCTTCACTAACTATTCTATCACCTTATTCTTCTGATCATCAGAATTGATTCTAGTTTTCACATGCAAATATTTCTAACATCCCAATATTTGATCTAGAGTTTCAATAATCTTTCCAAACTTTAGTTGTAGCTACTGATTCACTTTCTCATGCTCTTTTACTATTATCACAATTTCTACTTCAAGCCTCTCATAGTCCTTGTCGCTCAACAACAACTTTCTAGTTATAAATTCTTCAATCCTTTTTACTTCTTTTGTCTAGGTTTTTCAGGTCAACAATGATCTTTTCTGCTTTCTCTAGATCTTGAGATACCTTTTCTTTAGTCTTCACCTCTTTTTCAATTCTCTTCTTCAATCTCTTAATAAAATTCCAATACATAGATATTCTTCCACAAGATCCACTTCATCTTCATTGTTTCTAAATCTATTTATGTCTCTTCTCTAGTAGTTTCGAAAGAAATTAATAAAGTTTTATCGTTTCCATCTCAGGAGATATCTTCATCAGTAGAGTAGTCTTCTTCCTCATTAGTGTGGAATATCTAATGTTTCTTTTGACCTTTATTCCTTATCTAAAATAGTTTCTTTCCATACATTTTCTCAACATGGTTAGACTCCTTATGGGGACATTTAGCCATAAAATTTCCTATTTCACCGCAATTAAAACACGTAAAAGGAAAATTTCCTTTGTACTTACCAAAACCTCCTTGTAGATTTTTTACAAAATTGGCTTCATCTAAATCTGATCCAATATCAGAATCTTGATCAACTCTCGTCTTAAATACTCTAAATTTCGCATCTTTCCTAATACAATATTCACTCTCAAATCTGATTTCAAAGGTAGTTAGAATCCCATGCAGTTTAGTCACCTTTAAAATATTCAGATCCTTGGCTTCTTCAATTGTGGAGACTTTAGAATCAAACCTTCTAGGAAGAGATCTTTGAGTACCTTTTTCACAAAATTCTTTTCTTTCAATTCCTCACCAAGTCCTGAAATAGATTTGACAACTTCATCAAAGCAGAGTAGGAATGTGGCAATATTTTCATATTCTTTTCTATTCAGGATTTCAAACTAAGATCTATGAGTTTCTAGCTTTTTCTCTTTGAATTTATCACCACCTTCATATATGGTATGCAATTTTTTTTCACATTTCCTTTATTTTTTTGCACTGTGCATCACTTTTACAAATTCAAAGTTAGTCAATCTACATAAAATAGCATTCATTTCCTTAGCATTAATTTTGCAAGTCCTCTTTTAAACTTGATCCCTTGGAGGGTTTTCATGGATCTTACTTGTACACATGAAAATAAAAGAAAGGTTGTGTTGTATAGTGGCTTTCCTATGTAAAATCCAATTTTGGTGTTTCCACCTTCACGAACCAAAAATGATGATGATGAAGAGGGCATACTCTAGCTCGAGTAGAGGCCAAATAAACAATAGTTGAAAGAAATCATAAATGAAAATGGATAATGTTACCTTGGTGTAAGATATAATTTTGTCTCCATTGGGGTTTAAGGACTTAGGGCAACAAGCTCTCTATGCTCCACATTCAAGGATGCCTAAGAGATCTCAATACGAAGGAGAAAGATATCTTGTAATAGGGATATCGAAGGGGATGATTGTAAACTAATAAGTGGTTCACCACCAAGTTAAGACTTGGAAAGACAAATGTAATGTAATTTGCAATACTATACCTTAGTATGATGCAATGACTTACAAAATGACCTAGAAAAGTAAATGAAACAACATAAAAATCTATAGAAAGGATTGTGTGCACTTGAGAACCAAAGGATGACTAATTAAAGCTCTGGAATGCTGGAAAATATAACTTTTTTACCTACTAGGACTCATTTTCCAATCTTGGTGAATTAGTCCCATTGCATAAAAACAAGTTTCTAGAAAAAGGGCATTTGAATTTGCAAAAATCTCAAAATTAAGCTAAATTGGGACTCATTCGCCCAAGGTGGCGAATGAAACTAGTTAGGGTTTTTTAGAGCTTTAAAATTTGAATGTCTTCTCTTTCTATTCCTCTTTGTTTCCAAATCTGAAAACCTGATTTCAAACCTATAAATGACTTTTTGGTGAAGATTACGACCTTGCAAACTTGGAGATGAATCCAACAACCTTATCTAAGCTTGCAACCTAATCTTCAATTGTGCTTCAAGTCTTCAAATCACCTAGGTCTGCAATTACACAAAGAGAGAGAGCGAAAGTATTGATTGTTAGGGAATATGAGTTTTCCTTGGTCAAACCCCTTATAGGTAATTAAACCAAATGATGAGAAAATGAAATGAAGGCATGAAACATGAAATAAAGAACTTGAATCATGGACAATAATACCTTCAATGATGTCTTGTAAATGTACAACTCAACATGAAATGGACATGAAGGATGTAGATCTTGATCTTGACCATATGTGTAGAAAAATGCTTGATCTTGGATCTTCAATGCTACATCACAACACTAGCTCAATAACATGCTTGATGCTTGATATCCTTGACATGATGATGTATCTTGAATTTTTGCTACAATTGATGAAGAATTCTACCCTTCAATAATTTAAAAATGATCTTGAATGCTCTCTAAATGATCTTGTGAAGTCTTGGTATGCTTAACTCTTGAGTGCTTGATTTGATATCTTGTAGGCTTAATGAAATAATGATTTGAAAGCTCATTTATATAGGCAATCCATCTAATATCCCATGTATTAGATCCAAAAGGCTAACATACATAAAATTTGAACTTAAAACCCAAATTTTTCCCACTCAAAACCTTGAAAATACGCCAAATGGGACTCATTAACCAAGCTGGGTGAATGTATCTCACCTAGATGGGACTCACTCACCCAAAGTGGCGAATGGGTCCCAAATGGCCTATTTTGATTGCTAAAGTGTCAAGGAGTGTGTAAACTAAGCTTATTTGTTGATCTTGTTAGGTTTTGATTGAAATATGCCTTGGGGATGCATAATATAGGGTCTTAGGGGCCTATTAATGATGATATTTAGGTCATAAATGCAAGAGAGCCCAAAATCCAATGTGAAAGTATAAATAAATACACTTTACAACACTAAAGGAAAAATTGGATCTATTTAGCTTGGAAGGGCCCTAAATCCCATGTGAATGTGTAGAAAACTTTAAAACACTAGCTTGGGTCCACTTTAGTTTACAAGCCTCTTAAATTTAATGTGAAGGTGTGAATAAATACATTTTACAACATTAAATTATGGAAAAGTTAAGTTTATTTAGCTTACAAGGGCCCAAAACCTAATGTGGATGTGTAAGCCTCATCACAACACTCTAGATCAACGTGATAAAAATTCCACTTTATCATTAATTATTCCCAAATTAAGCAAGGAAAAGGGGCACTCTTTTCCATTATTACATCTAGCCTCCAGTTTAGTGAGAGGATGAACTTCCTTCAAACTCACACTAAAGTATACATTCAAGAGGGGTCCAAGTGTACCAATGTTTGATGGTCTAGGATAACAAAGATCGAGGAAGTGGTCAAGCCCCCAAGATTTAAGATCCTAAGTCAAAACGACATAAGCACGAAAGGAAACACATAAAATGTATGATATGTAGCATCAAGATACAAAAACATGCAATGTCAAAGATGAAATAAAAAGAAAGAAAAGGTGGATCAAGATTCAACAAAAAATATGTGCTCACTCTGGGGTGACAAAAATTTAGGTCTTCCATGGGGTGAGCAATCCAAGAGGGTGAGACACATACACCCATGACTGATATGCACTCATAATACACATGCGAGTGGCTAAGGGAAAGTCATGCCTTTATTTGGCTTTCTATAAAAATGATACCAAAGTTATACCTCCTAATAAACTTGATAATGTGCCACACAAAAATGATTTTCAAGCTTCATGAGGCAAGGAAAATTCATATGCTTGGAGCTCATGAACAAACAAGATGGCACCATAGGAAAGTAAAGTGTGTTATGCAAGGTGGCCATATATACTGATGTCTTAAATGTGAAATAGTGTAAGAAATGTTCAAAGGGATTTTGTTTAGTTTGTGTAAGGTCTCTTCTTAGGGAGCATTGTGCCCAATGTCTCCAAGAGAGAAAAATCCAAAGAAATATCATGGTCTAAGAGGAAATCAAGCCCCATGACACCACCAAGAAGTTGAGACATCACAAGAAGAGAGAAAATCACACAATGAAACATGAGTGTTGATGTATTCCCCCATTTTAAAGCAGTTTCTAACACCATTACTGTGAGCAATTGCTTTAAAGTAGGAGAAGACATGAGAGCTTATTTGGAAAGCCCTATGCCAAGTCATATGGTTCCAATAGGCCACTTCATGAAAAGGGCTTTCCCCCAAAAATACAATGCTAAACATAGAAATAAAAGTATGTCACATGTGAGCCAACTTAAGGAATGTCATCCACATCCCAAGCTTGCTCTTATATGTACATGGAAGTCAGTCAACTAGCCAAAAGAGACAACAACAAGTGACATATGAGGATAAGGCTACCTAACTCATTTCCCCCACTTAGTGTAGGACAAGGATGAGCTAGATGGGATGAAAATAAGTTTCAATTAGAAGAACTAGGTGCTTCAACACAAGGAAGAGCACCATGATCCTTAAGATGTTGAATTTTATCACTTAAAGCCTTACATTCATTAGTAGAATGACCATGAACTCTATAATATGCACAAAATGAAATCTTGTAGTAAAATTTATTTCATATTCTTGGAGGAAGAGATATTAGATGATTTTGGAGTAGGCTTGCCAACATACTCTCTTGATCAATAGAAGATGTTCCTTTATTTTGCAATAAAGATATCTCTTGTTTAGTAGAAGTTGTCATACTTACATAAGACTCATTAGATTGTGAGATTTTTTCCTCTCCTTTGCAGGAGGGTGTAAAATCTAATGAATTCAAATAATTTGTTCTTTGCATGATGATATTGATGCTAAGCAGCGATTTTTTTGTTTTTTTTGTTTCTTTCAAAGGGTAACAATCAAGACCACTAGTTTCTATCAGTTCAGGATGCACTAATGTTAAAGTTGGCTTAGAGGAAAATTTTCTAATAGTGTTGATATTAATTGAAGGATTGTTTTTTTTTTTGAGGGGAAATTCTAACCAAGACCACTAGTATGCAGGATCATCATGGAAAAATAAGCCCTTAATGGTCAAAAATTCAAAAATCAGAGTTAGGTAACTTGACGTAAAAATTTCAATAAGTTATCTATATTATTTCAAAAATATGTAAGAATAGAATCTGAGCAAATTGAATGAAGTTTCTAAACTAGGTTTATTTTTTTAAAATCTATTTGGTGAAAATTTGAAATTTCAATGCATAGTACTTAAATTTTAGGGAAAAATAAGAAGTAGGTGTCCTCTAACACCCTAACCACAATAAAATGACAATATTTTATTATAAGATTTGAGATATAAGTAGAGGACTCATGTTCTGATGTGATGCATATTTTTGTAATTTTTCCCAAGTAAATAATTAATTATGAATTTTTATTACAACTTTTAAAAATATAAAACTCATATGTTTGACCATTACATTAACTTGGTCAAAACTTCATGAAATTCATTTTTTTTAATCTTATAGTATGCAAAGCATAGAATATGATGCATGTTTTAGATTCAAAATATGTGATACCATTTGGAAGCTATAGATATTTTCCAATCAACCTATCAATCATGACTTTAGTCATAATTCAAATAGAAAATGAATAATAATTATTTATTAAATTCAAAGTAAAGCATAATTTATATTGGTGGAAAGCTAAGAATCTCCTTTAAAACCCCTTTTCGTTTCATCAATTTTGGGCAAAAAAAAGTCATTACCCACATACCCATCATATTGCCACTTTTTGGCCCATCAGGATCTTGCACATACCCCTAGTCTTTTCTTGCATGTGAGGCTCTATAGGTATAGATACCTTGTTCTAAAGCACCACATTCTTTTCCACTATATCCAAGTATTTTCATGAGTTCATAACCTTTTCCATAAAGCATTTTCATTTCTTTTGGATTAGGTGGTTGCTCATAATTAAGTTCATCAAAGTTTGTTGTGTAATTTTTTGTCTTTTGTTCTAAACTAGTTGAGGTGGATGCTCTTGAATTTTGTGTTGAAATTACCACTTTATCTTTTCCCTTTTCAGATTCTTTGTTTATGATCTCATATTTGGACATGAATGGTGTGAAATCTAAGGAACTCCAATTGTTTTCTAATATTTTTGACACTTTTTCCATCTCTTGTTTCTCTTCATTTATAGGTTCTATGTTTGAATTTGGAATTAGTGTGTTTAGAGGATTTTTCCATCCTTTTTCAACTTGTAAGAAACTTCCAGGATCGAGTTATGTTTGAACTTGGTATACTTTATTGTTATAGATGTATTTGATGATACAATGAAGAGTTTAAGGCATCACATGCATCTCATGGGTCCAAGGTCTTCCTAAAAGAATATTGTATGAAAGATCATGAGGTATAACATGAATATAAGGTTTTAAGGCATCCTTTCCGACTGTAATGGGTAAAGTAATCACACCAAATGATTGCTTTCTTACATTTTCAAATTCTCAAATTGATAAAGGATCAAGTTCAATTATGGATTTATCCACACTAAGTTGATCTAAAAGTTTCACACTACACACATTCAAAGTTGATCCATTATCAAAAAGGGTTCAATTTATTCCTATCCTATTGAATTCAGCTATTATCATGAAGGAACAATTTTTCTTTCTCATTTTGAAAGGGGGTAGCTCATGTTGATGTAAAATAATGTATATGTTGTTCGAAGTTATGGATTGAATTTGGGATGCCATATCATTTGAGTGTGCATTAGGATGGGTAGGGACTTGTTGTAAAGAAATTTGAATCATGTTATCATAATGAGGGAAGACTTTAATAAGGTCTCATAATGATATCTTAGTAGGAGTATTCTTTAGTTATTCATCAAGACCATACTGCTTTCCACTTTGTGGAGGAAAACAAGGGGGAACTGGTAAGATAGGTTTAGGAAATGGGAGGGATGTTGAAGGTGTTTGTTTTGGTTGTGGATTATTTCTATTTTTATATGTAAGAGCAACGATATTATGACTCGATTGCTACAAAAAATTATTCTTAGGTGGGTAAAGGATAAGTCCGGGTTTGTTTTGACTTTGAGGTTTGCATGTAGGTGGGTGAAGGATGAGTTGAGGTTGAATAATGTTAGAACTTCCCTTAGTGAAGGAGAGTCTAATGTTACTACATAAACATCAAGTCTAAGGAAACTATATAACTATTTTCAATGTTATCCTTCTCTTGCACCATGATATCCTCCCTAGGAGGAGAGTTTTTAGGAGAACGACAACTATCTGTGTTCATGACATTCAAAGGTTGGTTCTTCTAAAATGAATTCATCGTAAGTAGGGGAATGATCAATGGAATTCTCTTTTTCAATAATTTTTTCTATAGGGGGAGAGAGGAAAATAGGATTCTTGTGACTCTCATAGCTTTGATATTCTAACACTGAAATATCTTCTTCACAACTAGGAGAGATATCAGGAGAAGGATAGATGTGATTGTTCTAATTGCCAATGATTTCATTCTTATTTTCTAGGGTCTCATTCTCTTCTGCCATAACTTCTACCCTAGTAGGAGATCTTTTAGGAGGGAGGAAAACAAAAGGTTCATCACTCTCCATTGTTATGTCATGTAAAGTAACTTCATCACTAATAGGCAAAACATGAAGAGAAGGACTACTATGCTTTTCATGATTACGAATGGTTAGATGCTTTTGTTCAAATAGTTCTTTCCAAATGTTAGGGACAATCAGAAGGAGAGAGATAAGGTTATCACTTTCAATCCACATGTCCTCCTGAAAAATGTAATTTTCATGATCGTTCATAATTGTAGGCTTCTTACATATAGGTAAGGTGTCAAGAGATGGATTTGGGATAAGCAAAGTGGTGGTAATGATCTCATCTTCTCGTGTCATAGTATCTTCCCAAGGGGGAGGAGGAGAGAGACAATCAAGACACTCACGATCAACAATGATTGTGTCTTATTTCTCTAAGATAACTTCATCTCTAGTAGGAGAGGCATCAGGAGAAGAACAATTATGGTTTTCATGTTTGTCTATGCTTGTATCTTCTTGTATTATATCATCCTCATTAATAGGAAATGCAATATTAATGATTATGTCAATTGTTTCTTCCATTTTCTCTAACATGTTCACATAACTATGAAAGATATTAGAAGGATGACTAACATGTTTCTTAATGACCTCATTATTGTACTATAAATTTTACTCATAGCAGGGGATGTTGTATTTATGCAATCCATTTTTAACCATATCAAAGCCACATCTCTTGAAAGAAAACATTTTATAATAGAAAAGTAAATAAAGTGCAATTTAGTGAAATGCAATTTTTAGATTTGAAACAAGGTAATTTGTTGATTACACTATGCAATAATTTGAAAGTGATATGTTGTAACTACAAATTTGGAATTGAGCATTGCATAAAAAGGACCAATTTAAGCTAGATTTAGTGAAATACATATGTAACAGAAAGTAAAACCACTAAAACAGATAAGCAATGGAAGAAAACATAAGTGCAAAAACAAGGTTTTTGATACTATAAAAGGTGGTTTCAAATGTGCACTAGGACTAATTCGCCCAAAGTGGTGAATGAGTTCCAATGAGGGTTTTTTTCAAAAGTTTCAGAGAATTTTAAGTGATTTTTATGCTTTTTGGTTTGGGTGATCTATAGACTAAATCCAGATACAATTTTCAAAAAAAATTCAATGATTTAAGATGCAAAAATGCAACCTGTGTATATGCTTAATTGTTAATCTAAATGAAAACATAAAACACTAAATGAAACATTAATCTAAAGAAATTGAAAACAAATTAACAAACAAAATCTTCAGAACCGTCCCATTTTCCTCTATCCACAGTGATTCTTTTGAAGCTTTTGCTCTCAGATTGTGTAAGCTAGGCTTCCTTCAAATGGAAACTTGTAGAACGAGTATGCAAATGAGAATGCTTTACTATTCTATATGCTGGTAGAAATGAGATTGATGATACAGATATCGACAGGGGCTGTGAATTATGCACAGGGGCTGTGAATGGGAGATATCATGATTCTATTGCTACTATGCTTATGATTCTATGCTATTGCTATGAAAGTACTCTATGAATGCTATGGATGCTATGCAATTTGCCTATAATTTACTTGCTTAAAATTCTATATGATTTTGGAGCTCCCGGCAGCTGTATTTATAGATTTTTTGCAGGCTTCATCCCGGCTGGCAAGAATCTACGGCTATGAATTGTCTGGTAGGTTTGAATGGTGAGAGATTGAGAGGTTGAGAAGAAAATGGGGGAGGTTGAGAGGTTGGAGAGAAGATGGAAGCTTGTCTTCAACCCACGGGAACAAGCCTGCACAGAACAGAGAAATTTAATTTTCTGTTTTGGCAGTTTGTTTCCCGGGAGTTGAAGATAAATCCCAAATTAAATAAATATTTAAATTTATTTAATTTTATTTATTACTTTTGATATTTGATTTTTGATTTTTGAAAACTATAGAAGAATTAATTAAATATTTTGTAATATTTAATCATGATGTGGCTTTAGAAGATTTTTGAAATATTTAGAAGAATTTAATTAAATATTTTTGGAAATATTTAATTATGAATAGATTTTTGAATTGAATTGGAGGAATTTTGAAATGATTTAAAAATGAATATTGGATTAGAGGAAATAATCAAATATTTTGGAATATTTAATTATAAATGATATTTAGAAGAATTATAATATTTTAATCTTTATTTGAATAAAATATTCAAACTAAGATTATATGATAATTAATATAAATAAATTGTAACATTTATTTAATTAATTAAGAAATGAATATGAAAAGGTGATTAAATATTTAATCGAAATGAAATCATGAACAATATAAATAAATTATTTAAATTTATTTATATGTAGATAGAATCAAAAGATTTTAATTAAATATTAAAAATATTTAATTAATTACCAGACAATGTGATATGACCATTTTTAAGTGTATACATTTTGCCCCTCTTTGAAGTGATGTGTTTTACGCATTACTTCAAAGAATTTTGAAATTTTGCCCCAAATATTGATTTGAAATGTTGATAGATGTATGCCCCCGCGAACGATGAATCGATATTTGAATTTTTTTTTTATTTTTTTTTATTTTTATGAATTTTTATGATTTTAAAGATATCGATTTATCGTTCGAAACTTATGATATGAAGAAATTGACCTGATAAGATATGAAATGAAAATTTGATGAAGAAATTGCCCCTGGTATGTGAAAATATGATAAAATGCCCCAATTTTACCATTATATAGGTTAAAAATGTCATTTTCCATGTCATTTTCAATTTTAACCTAGTAAAATTTGCAAATATTGAGCTCTGAGTGGATAATCATGGCACTTCCAGTTCACCTGCACCGTTTTGAGCGTATCCGACGTCATCAGCGGCCAGCGCACTACGGACCTCCGGTATGCGTCTCGCAAATTCCTGTCTTTCGAAAATTTTGTTTTTGCGCACGTTTCTAATGTTTTTTTATAGAAGTTTATGAGTTTTAGCGCTCTTAAGGTTTTTCATAGCGCAATCAATAATTTTCATAGCGCGTTTAATACTGTAGCGCCCTTAAGGCGTATCGTAGCGCATTTGAAATTTTCCATAGCGCATACAATGTCGTAGCGCCCGTGAACTATTTCATAGCGCATATGATATGTATTGTAGCGCTATTGATTTCTTAGCGCACTTGAAACCTATTACAGCGCTTTTGATATGTCTTGTAGCGCAAAATATTTCATAGCGCATATGATAAGTTTTGTAGCGCTCTTGATTGATTCTGTAGCGCAAAAGTTTCTTTAGCGCTGATAAAGAATTTTGTAGCGCCCACAATTAGTTCTGTAGCGCTTTTTGTTCCACATGATAAATTTGTTTCCCAAATTGTTGGAGAACAAATAGTAGCTGATAAATTTGCTTTTAAAGTTGTTAAAAACAAATAGGATAGATAAGTTTTCTCCTAAAGTTGTTAGAAAGAAACTTGATGTTGATTATTTGCGTTCCATGATGATGAAAAACAAATAATTTGATTGATTCATTTTGGATTGATACGTTAAGATGATTTGATATTGATGTTGTTTTGATGATGTATGTGAACAGGAGAGACTAGGTGTCTTGCAGGTACGAGAGACTTTCCCGAGCACATGGTCATTGATTCCTCATTTATTACAGTCTGATAGAGATGTGATCGATGCTTGTGGTTTGACTTCATTACTTGATATGCCCGAGGTTCGCCTCAATAGGGCTCTATTGACAGCACTTGCAGAGAGGTGGCATAGCGACACCAACACCTTTCATTTACCGACCGGCAAGATTACAGTGACTCCCGAGGACGTATATCGCATCCTACGGATCCCAGTGATGGGAGAGATTGTTGTTTTTGACAGACGAGAGGCTGGAGGTACTCTTGCTTTGAGACGGATATTCAGAGATGATCAGATTGCTGGGTACTTCATCCCATGGGGTGAGATTACAGATAGCTATCCACCTTTACCAGCTGTGCTTGCAGGATTCATTGGAGGTGTGTTGTGCCCCGACCATAGGTCGAAGGGGTTCGCGATCGGATGGGGTCGTGTCTTAGAGAGCATGGTGATGCAGGGCACACGATATGCATGGGGTACCTGTATGCTAGCCCACTTATATGACGAGCTACATCACATTGTATATGGTAGAGGCCGGAGTTTTGCTGTCGGATGCTCATTATTACAGATATGGGCATGGGAGCATTTTGCAGTGTTACGTCCATTGACTCGAGGAGAGCGACCAGCTGGTCGAGCATACAGATGGAGATATTCACATATTATTGCTCAGCCTAGACTGGGCAAACTAGTGTATTGGCAGCGGCTGTTAGATAGTTTGGACACAGTATGTTGGAGGCCATATTTGGATTGTGAGCCATGGCCAGAGGATGCGAGGGAGATGCCTTTTGTATGCACTTCCAGATTTTTGATTGGACGGACCACATGGATCTTGGAGAGATTTCTTGCTGGACGTGTATTGCGACAGTTTGGTCGGACTCAGGGTATGCCTGTTGGTTCAGCTATTTATGCACGGCGACAGGCAGAGCTTGCAGTGTGGGGCCCACGGATCTCTTATGATGCAGCGGTGGCAGAGTTTATCAGTTTAGGTGCACAGATGTGGGACTACCAGGCGGATGTTCTGGATGCAGGGGCGACACCAGAGTATGTGCAGTATGTTCTACAGCATCCTCCTCCACGTATGTTTGATCCTGATGAGGCTGTCGCTCCTGTCATTGGACAGAGACGTCGACAGAGAGACTCAGAGTCAGGTGATGACGATTCAGAGGACAGTGATGACGAGGAGGGTAGTGGAGATGATGACTCAGATGGAGATGATGGTGATGATGGTAGGGGTGGCAGGAGAGGTGGTAGAGGAGGTAGGGCAGGCAGAGGTGGACCACGGATGAGGCATACTGACCCATCCCCGTCAGTGGATCCGACAGTAGCGAGTCAGATATCTTCTCTGCAGAGCACAGTACAGAGCTTACAGGCTCAGCTATCACAGGCACAGGCCTTGATTTCACAGTTGCAGGGTCAGGTGACTTCGATCACTGCCGAGAGAGATGCAGCTAGACAGCGGGGTGAGCAGGCCATTGCCTTAGCAGATAGCCTACAGAGAGTGGCAGGGAGCACTTTGCCAGGTGATATGATGAGAGAGGTTACGAGGGCTACTCGAGAGGCAGAGTTTTATCGCACTAGATATCATGATGCAGTCCCAGCTGAGCAGAGAGAGAGCTACACTCAGTCACGATCTACTCATGGTCGCTCTCGTACTACCAGCAGGGGTGTGACACAGCCATTACCTCCTAGAGGGCCACCGGGGTCAGGCGGAGCAGGTCCATCAGGGGCAGGTGATACAGGTCCATCAGGGGCAGGTGGTACAGGTCCTAGGCCAGCTCCATCACAGGATAGCTCTGCCTAGTGCATTGTATATGATTCTCTTTTATGATATTCTGTTGAGACATTTTGTATACACCGTGAGATGATCACATTTTTGATGATATTATATCATTTGTAGTTTGACATCCTTGTACATTTTGACATTCATTTTTGAAATATATGAAATGCAGTGATGATTTTACATGATATATATATATGATGTGTACTATATGATGGCTTCATGATTTATGATTATTTATATACATGATGGTATGAGATAAATGAATGTATGATGTTTATGATAGATGATTGTCTAATGCAATAATGTATGAAATAATGTTTTGTGAATGTCAAAATATACTCAGTCATATTTGAAAAGATATAAATCTTTTGAGTCTTTGCCGGCTTTTAGGAATCTATGAATGCAAGATGCAAATTCTAACATGAATGCAATCTATACTAACCATGCAGGACATTCATACAATATTGCCATTTGGAGAGCTTATACATGCTTTTTGTATCATCATAGAGCCTTGAAATGTTGAAAGTTAATACAAGCATCAAAGGGTATGTTAGCACCAGTGATGACCTGAGTATTGCTTTCATGATTTTTAATATAGCAAGTTAATACAAGCATCTAGGTATAATTGAACCAAGATGACCTGAGTATTGCTTGCATAAACAGACAAGAGTTAACCCTTTTCCCATGCAAATTCGGAAATGTCATCCATGATCCATAGTAGAGCATGTCTCGCGACCAATTTGCATAGTACTAATGATTTCCTCACAAACAGAAGACAAAGAAAAATCATACTCCTTCCTTTCTTTTCTAGTTCAGTACATCATCGAATTACTCCAGAGATATGATAGAAAATCAAACAACCATTCAAATCCTGTTTAAGGCATTTCAAACATTTATTCAGATTAAGATCATCCAATTTGGTTATCATCATTGATATTCTCACTTCGATAGTTGTTTGGATCATGTTGTTTTTGATTCTCATTGGCATAAACATGTTTGTGATTGATTTGATTTGACAATGTTCATTTTGTTTTGTCAAGCTGTTATTTGTCTGCTTGTGATATTTTGAAAGCTCGTTGCCTCTCTCTTGTATGTTTCTTTGTTTTGCCCCCAGTGTAAACACAACCTAAAGATAAAAGATATGTACAAATTTCATCAAGCCATGATGAAACCTAAAGATTCCCACTACATGGTATGGATAATGAAAGATATTTACAGATGATAGACGTGGATGAATGATGCCTAAAGTGAAAATAAGACATAAACTAATAAATGGAGGAGCCCATTTCGATCACAAGTAGCGCTTGTTTGCCAAGTTTTCACCACTTGTTTTTATTGCACTTTTTCAAGATTTTTCTGATTTTTTTGATTTTTTCAGGACTTTTTATGATTTTTTTGATTTTTTCAGGACTTTTTATGATTTTTTGATTTTTTCAGGACTTTTTAGACATAGAATTTCTTAAGATGAATACTATTGATTGGCTCTTCAAACAGGTCCCCCTCTGATGTGGATAACTGATATGCTCCAGAACCATATGCTGCTACAATAACAAATGGACCAAGCCAATTAGGTTCAAATTTGCCTTTCTTTTCTCTATCTTGCTGATTACGTGGATTTTCCTCAAAACTAAGTCACCCACTTGAAATGCCCGTGGTTTAACTCTGTGGTTATAACTACGAGACATGACTTGTTGATAACCTTTCAAGTGATCAGCTGCATGTTGGCGTCTTTCATCTAACAGTTCGAGTTCTTGAAGGTGAGAAACTCGGTAGTCTTCATCACTTATCAATCCCTTAAGTGAAACCCTAAGCGAAGGTATTTCAACTTCCAATGGTAAGATCGCTTCTGCTCCATAGACTAAAGCATATGGTGTAGCTCCTGTTGGTGTGCGAATACTAGTTCTATATGCCCACAAAGCTGGGTTGAGTTGAACATGCCAATCACGTCCAGCATCATTTATTGTCTTCTTCAATATCTTCAAAATGGTTTTGTTAGAAGCTTCTGCTTGACCATTACCCTGTGGATAATAAGGTGTAGAGTACCTGTGTTGGATATGAAATCTTTCACAAAGTTCATCAACATCCTGATTCTTAAAAGGTCTTCCATTATCAGTAACAATAGAATTAGGAATTCCATATCTACAAATAATGTAATTCAGGATAAATGAAGATATCTGTTTACCAGTCACTGTTGTTAGAGGAACAGCTTCAATCCATTTTGTAAAATACTCAGTAGCTGTGATGATAAACTTATGACCATTTGACGATGAAGGATGTATTTTACCAACAAGATCTAATCCCCACTGAGAAAAAGGCCATGTTGAAATAAAAGGCTGCAATTCTTGTGCAGGTGCATGAATAAGATTCCCATGGATCTGGCATTTAGAACACTTCTTAACAAAAGTAAAAGAATCTTGCTCCATGGTAGGCCAATAGTATCCCATTCTGACAAGTTTCTTCGCTAAGGTCAAACCACTTGAGTGAGTTCCACAAATACCACCGTGAACCTCTTGTAAGGCTTTTTCAGATTCGTCACGTTCAAGACATCTAAGGAGTGTACCATCAAGACCACGTCTATAAAGGATATTGGCAATTAAGGTATAACGGGATGATTGGCGTATGAAATTCCGTTTTTGGTTTCGGGATAAATCTAAAGGCAAGATGTTATCTTTCAAATAGGTATAAGTTTTGCCATATAAAGGTGAATCTGAACCGGTTAAATGACATATAACTTGGTTTTCAGGATTATCATATGCAGGAGAAAACAATTGTTCCCCCAAGAATTCATACTTGGTTTGATCTTCTGATATTTGTAATAAAGAAGCAATGGTAGCCATTGCATCTGCAGCTTTATTGTCAATTCTTGATATTTGTGAAAACTTAATTGACACAAAATATTTCTTATAATCATCCACCATGTGTTTGTATGGTAGCAACTTATCATCTTTGGTTTGATAGTCATCATTAATTTGATTAATGATAAGTTGTGAATCACCATAAACTTCCAGCTCTGTAATCTTCCATTCCAAAGCTATCTTTAATCCTATGAGTAATGCCTCATACTCTACTATGTTATTTGTGCAAGGAAACATCAACCAATATGATCGTGAAATGGTATGTCCTTCAGGTGTAACAAAAAGAATCCCTGCCCCCGAGCCATATTGTGTATAAGATCCATCAAAGTACAATGCCCACGGTCTCTGAATTGTTGTTGTAAAGACATCTGCATCAGGAAACTCAATATTCATTGGATTGTCTTCTTGTAAAGGAGCTTCAGCTAACTGATCTGCAATGACCTGTCCTTTAATCGCTTTTCGATCTATATAGTGAATATCAAACTCACTTAAGATCATTACCCATTTTGCAAGTCTTCCTGTTAAAGTGGCTCTGCTTAATAAGTATTTTAATGGATCTATCTTTGTTATTAGCTTAACTGTATGAGTCAACATATAATGTCGCCACTTTTGAGAAGCAAACACTACTGCAAGACAAGATTTTTCAATGAAACTGTAGTTTAACTCATGTCTTGTTAAGGTTCTACTGATATAATATATAGCCCTTTCTTTACCTGTAGAGTCTTCTTGTGCTAGCAATGCACCCAAAGATACTTTTGTTGCTGAAATATAGAGTATAAGCGGCTCTCCTGGAATAGGTGGAATTAGAACTGGTGGATGTGTAAGATATTGCTTAATCTGATTGAATGCTGCTTCACATTTGTCATCCCATTTAAATGGAACATTTTTATGCAATAGATGTGTGAATGGCAAGCTTTTGTCTGCTAGTTGAGCTATAAACCTTCTAATGGACTGTAATCTTCCTTGTAAGGATCTTAATTGACTGATATTTCATGGTGGAGGCATATCCATTATAGCTTGTACCTTTTCTGGACCAACTTCTATACCCTTTTCTGAAACAATGTACCCTAAGAGTTTTCCAGATGTAACACCGAAGACACATATCTTTGGATTCAGTCGAACATTGAATTTTTCCATTCTGACAAAGATTTTTGACAAGATTTCTAGGTGTTCATCTCATGTATGAGATTTAGCAAGTAAATCGTCAACATAATCTTCCATGAATGTATGCATCATATCATGAAAAATAGTTGTCATTGCTCTTTGATAAGTAGCTCCAACATTCTTTAACCCGAATGGCATGACATTCCAGCAATAAGTACCCCAAGGACATGTGAACGCTGTTTTATCTTGATCTTCTGGTGCAATTTTTATCTGGTTGTATCCTGAGAATCCATCCATTAATGAATACATTGCATGACCAACAGTTAAGTCTACAATCAAATCTATGTTAGGTAAAGGAAAATCATCTTTAGGGCATGCTTTATTTAAATCCCTGAAATCTGTACAAACTCTGATCCTTCCATCTGGCTTTGAAACATGTACAATGTTTGAAATCCATTCTGCATAGTCAATAGTTCGAATGAATCCAACATCTAAAAGCTTCTTTAATTCTTCCTTGACCAATAATGCAACATGTGGATGCATCTTTCTGAGCTTTTGCTCTACAGGTTTTATCCCAGGTTTGATAGATAAATGATGCATTATCAAATTAGGATCTAACCCTGGCATATCAGCATATGACCAAGCAAAGTTAATTTGATTATCCTTCAAGAATTGCATGAATTTCTGGACTTCTTCAACTGTTAATGATGCTGCAATTTGCAAAAATTTTGGCTGCTCTGGTGTACTTATGTTGATTGATTCTGTTGGTTCAATCAAAATAGAAGATCTTTCATGATAATACTTGGGAAGAGTGTCAAGTTTCTCATCCTTCAATGCCTCGGAAAGGTTTTCACTGTCAGATTCGCTCTTTATTTTTCTCTTGTTTTGATCTATCACTGCCTTTTTTCGGTTTTCATCAATAGATCCATCTTTTATTTCATTTATTTTGCAGCTAAGAGACTTGACACTTTCCTTGTCAAAATCATGAGTATAAGATTCTTGAATGAAACAATTGTTTTCTTCATTTGAGGAACAAAGGAAAGTTATAACATCTTCATCATTACTGAATGTAGGAATATGGATAGGTGCATCAATGTCCCAATCTATAAGTTCTGGATAAACTAAAGGCATAGGATCATTAGGTTGGGTAAGGTCTTGTATTGTCAAAGTCATGATATGGTTGTCATCCTCATGGTAAACAAGGTCTGTGATGGTATTCTCCTGTTGATTATCCATCTCGTTAGAATCTGATTCTTCCTCACTTGAGTCATGATCGCTTTGTAAAATATAATCGAGTGGAGGCCTTGAACCTTCTCCTTGTATATTAACAGGTGCATATTTATGTATAGTATCAACTTGTTTATCCTTCAAGAATTCATCATTATAAATGGTGTCCCATTCATATTCATTAGAATCAGTATCTGAACTATTTTGCAATTGGAAAACTGATTCATGAGATTTATCTGACACGGATTCTCCTTTATGAACTAATGATGTCTGCTGTGAAGTAAGTTCTTCTTTATCTTTACCATATCCAAGTCCTGTTTTATCAGTTGAATGCTTTGAAATAGGCTGAATTGGTTCCACAATTCCTTCTCTTCGTTTCCCTATAGGACCATTCCCTTCATAACCCATCTTTTGCAGGATAGCGTACCCTTTACCATATTGTTCTTTAGGTAACTTAATGTGCAAGAGAGATTCATCTTCATCTTTGTATAGCCAATTTAGGATATCCCTATCTTCAGCTTCTTCTTTAGTGGTATTAGCTCTAATGAATTTTCCATCAAACTTTGTGATTGGCACAGAAGTTTGAGATGTAGAAGGAGTCACAATCTTTTGATTTGGTAAACCATGTGATCTTGGAGAAGGAGGTAAAGTAGAAAGAGATAGTGAATATTCACCTACCCCTTTGTCTTTAAACTTCAGTTTAGTATCAAGATTCTTTGTCAATTCTTGCAATTGGACTTGTAGATTGGAAGAAGAAACAACAAGAGCTTCTCTATTGTGTGGCACAAAGACATCTTGACTCACCCTAAGATTGGAACAAGTTTGGGTACTATTGTAATCAACTTGTATAGTTATTTCTTGTCCATCATATGGAAACTTGATACATTGATGATATGTTGATGGTACGGCTTGCATATCATGGATCCACGGACGACCCAAAAGTATGTTATAAGACAGATCTCGATCTAGAACCTGACAAAAAGTATTCTTCACAACAGGTCCCACTCTGATAGGTAGCAATATTAATCCCTTAGAAGCTCTTTCTTCATCATCATATGCCTTAATGGTTATCTTCCTTCGTGAATCAATTTCATTTTCTGAAATTCCTAAGGCATTTATCAATTTTAAGGTACAAATATTCAAACCGGCTCCTCCATCTATTAAGACACGTCTAATTCGATGTTTATGAATCATGACTTCAAGATAGAGCGAGGAATTATGTGGATGTGTCATAGAAGCATCATCTTTATCGGAAAATGAAAGACAAGTGGGGGAAGATAAATGTCCCACCATGGCTTGAAATCTGTTTGCATCTAGATCAGTATCAACAGTTGTGTTCACAAGCGCTTCTTCTAAAATATTTTTGTGTATAGGGGATATTTTAAGAAGTTCAAGAATAGAAATTTGAGCTGATGTTTTTTCTCAATTGATCAACCAGATTATACTGAGTTGGAGAAGAAATAGTTGTTTTAGATGAACTTCCTTTTAAAACAACCTTTGCTTGACCTCTTGTTGTTACATTAACCTGTTGATATTCTTGTTTTCCTTTAATTTTGATAACATTAATCCGATTATCATTTGTGTAAATATGGCGGATTATATTGTCTTCAACATTATGTATGTTTTTGGCTTTGGTATCTGATGTTTCCCCCTTTTGGTAGTTTGGAAAAGGATCTTTGAATGCTTGATGATCATCATTGGTATGATGTCCCTCAATTGTAATAGTACCATTGTCAATTAAATCTTGTACTAGATTTTTCAAAGCTTGACAATTGTTTGTTCTATGACCTTTACATCGATGATAATTGCAATAGTACGAGTCATTCCATGATGGTGGTTTAACTCGTGGCTCATAATCTCTTTGTGGTGGTAAAGTGATAACCTTATTATCAAGAAGTTCCTTGAGAGCAGATTCAAGAGATTGACCCAAAGCAGTAAAAGTCCGTTGATTTGAAAAGAATGAAGGTCTAGACGGATTTGATATTTGGGTATTGCCAAGATTATTATTGAAATTACCACGATTTTGATCGGTATTTTGATTGGTCATGTTCTCTTGCTTGGAAATTTGTCCTTGTTGATTGTTGTTTCCTTGTTGAATTGTATTTCCTTGTGAATTGTTTCTTGGAGCACTTGATAGATTGAAAACGGATGGTCTTGTTCATAAATTATTTGCATCCACTATACCATCATTAACAACATTTTTGTTTCTATTCCAAAACCTTGTTTTATCGTTGTTTTGATTTGATGTACTTGGATTATCAAGTTTTATCACTCCCCTTTTAACTAAAGCCCCTTCAATAGTGATTGCATTTTCAATCAGTTTTTCAAAGTTATGAGGACAATGAAGGTTAAGCCTATAGCTTAATTCTGGATCAAGGCTATTGATAAAAATATCCATCTTTTCCTTTTCAGGAATAGGACGAGAATATCGTGCAAATAATCTTCTCCATCTTTGTAAAAATGTAGTAAAGGATTCTCCTACTTTTTGTTTTACTTTACAAAGATCAAGCATTGTTATTTGATGTTGAATATTGTAGGAGTATTGTGAGATAAACTGATTTATCAACTCCTCAAAAGTTTTGATAGGTGGAGTAATTTTTGAAAGCCACTCCATGGATTGTACACCTAGACTTCGTGGAAATAATCGCATCAAGTAAGTATCATCATAGGTGAATTCAAGACTCATGTTTCGGAAATCCCTAACATGGTCTATGGGATCAGTTTTTCCATTATACCTATCATACTTAGGAATTTCACAATGTTTTGGAAATGGGATCATTTGAAGACTCCTATCAAATGGATAAGGAGATATGTCTTCAAAAACATATTTCTTTGTTGTACCTCCTTGCATTTC
>VDFB02058242.1:404719087-404767159 GCA_007258455.2 Sequoia sempervirens
GTAAAACCTGTTAAAACAATTTTTGAAAAACATTTTGGTTACACACTTGATGTTTAGAATAGGACTTAAAACAAACGTTTTTAACTTGTTTGATGTGTTTTCATTATATTAATTTAGATAAAGATCATCCAAAACACTCATTATCATATTGATCAATCTCATGTTACGAGATTGGAAATCTACAAAATTTGTAAAGAAATCCGTTTCCAAAAGGATTAAGAAGCCAAAGAAACCTCTCAACCACAAGAAATTATTGAAGAAACAAAAATTCTTATATCAAAGTCGAAAAGTTTTACTTAAATATAGAACTTTTCTTCATAGGTATCATGATTGTGTTAGAGGTCTTTCGGATGATTATGCCATAGAGCCCTTGTATTCACAAGCTTATTTTCAAAGAAGAGCCCTTTCTCAAAGGCATAACCATAGTCAACGCATCCGTTTTAGTTATATTCCCCAACCAGCAATCGAATACTCTACTAGTCCAAATCAAATCTTACAATAGAGAACTTAGAATACATTAGGCATCTATCACTAAATCCATCTTTTTACAAAGCCATGATCAAAACTTCATAAAGTGCAAAAATTATCATTTTCTTGATCTTTTGCTTATATTCCCATTAACAGGATTTTCATCCTTTCACTTAGGGAACAACACAAGCTATAAGATTAGAAAATTTCGTATAAGTCATAGAATTTTCATTCTATTCTGACTTTTATACATACCACATCAATTGCACTATTTCACTCTTTTGATCAAAAGTAAGTAAAATTTGGAGTAAAATCTATGCTTGTTCTCACAAGATCTCAAAAACAAATGGAAAAAGACGAGGGAGAAACTACAACTAGTAAAATGGGTGATCGAAATGAAAAAGAAGAGGAAACATTTAATCTTGATGAGATAACGGAAGAAAAGCTTCAAGAAGCAGAACAAGATCCTCAATTCCATACTCTTATGGAGAGAATCCTAGAACATAACAAAGAAAAATATTTTCTTACATTAGCTAATCAAGGAGCTAAGTTGCCTCACACCTTTGACATAGAGGGGATTAAACAAAATCCTGAAAATCCTCCTAATGACTTTAGTGCTCTTAACCAACAGATAAAAGAATTACAAGGGAAAATAAAGGAAATGCAAGGAGGTACAACAAAGAAATATGTTTTGGAAGACATATCTCCTTATCCATTTGATAGGAGTCTTCAAATGATCCCATTTCCAAAACATTGCGAAATTCCTAAGTATGATAGGTATAATGGAAAAACTGATCCCATAGACCATGTTAGGGATTTCCGAAACATGAGTCTTGAATTCGCCTATGATGATACTTACTTGATGCGATTATTTCCACGAAGTCTAGGTGTACAATCCATGGAGTGTCTTTCAAAAATTACTCCACCTATCAAAACTTTTGAGGAGTTGATAAATCAGTTTATCTCACAATACTCCTACAATATTCAACATCAAATAACAATGCTTGATCTTTGTAAAGTAAAACAAAAAGTAGGAGAACCCTTTACTACATTTTTACAAAGATGGAGAAGATTATTTGCACGATATTCTCATCCTATTCCTGAAAAGGAAAAGATGGATATTTTTATCAATAGTCTTGATCCAAAATTAAGCTATAGGCTTAATCTTCATTGTCCTCATAACTTTGAAAAACTGATTGAAAATGCAATCACTATTGAAGGGGCTTTAGTTAAAAGGGGAGTGATAAAACTTGATAATCCAAGTACATCAAATCAAAACAACGATAAAACAAGGTTTTGGAATAGAAACAAAAATGTTGTTAATGATGGTATAGTGGATGCAAATAATTTACGAACAAGACCATCCGTTTTCAATCTATCAAGTGTTCCAAGAAACAATTCACAAGGAAATACAATACAACAAGGAAACAACAATCAACAAGGACAAATTTCCAAGCAAGAGAACATGACCAATCAAAATACCAATCAAAATCATGGTAATTTCAATAATAATCTTGGCAATGCCCAAATATCAAATCCGTCTAGACCTTCATTTTTTTCAAATCGACGGACTTTTACTGCTTTGGGTCAATCTCTTGAATCTGCTCTCAAGGAACTTCTTGATAATAAGGTTATCACTTTACCACCACAAAGAGATTATGAGCCACGAGTTAAACCACCATCATGGAATGACTCTTATTATTGCAATTATCATCGATGTAAAGGTCATAGAACAAACAATTGTCAAGCTTTGAAAAATCTAGTACAAGATTTAATTGATAATGGTACCATTACAATTGAGGGACATCATACCAATGATGATCATCAAGCATTCAAAGATCCTTTGCCAAACTACCAAAAGGGGGAAACATCGGATATCAAAGCCAAAAGCATACATAATGTTGAAGACAATATAATCCGCTATATTTACACAGATGATAATCGGATTAATGTTATCAAAATTAAAGGAAAACAAGAATATCAACAGGTTAATGTAACAACAAGAGGTCAAGCAAAGGTTGTTTTAAAAGGAAGTTCGTCTAAAACAACTATTTCTTCTCCAACTCAATATAATCTGGTTGATCAATTGAGAACAACATCAGCTCAAATTTCTATTCTTGAACTTCTTAAAATATCCCCTATACACAAAAATATTTTAGAAGAAGCGCTTGTGAACACAACTGTTTATACTGATCTAGATGCAAACAGATTTCAAGCCATGGTGGGACATTTGTCTTCCCCCACTTGTCTTTCATTTTCCAATAAAGATGATGCTTCTATGACACATCCACATAATTCCTCGCTCTATCTTGAAGTCATGATCCATAAACATCGAATTAGACGTGTCTTAATAGATGGAGGAGCCGGTTTGAATATTTGTACCTTAAAATTGATAAATGCCTTAGGAATTTCAGAAAATGAAATTGATTCACGAAGGAAGATAACCATTAAGGCATATGATGATGAAGAAAGAGCTTCTAAGGGATTAATATTGCTACCTATCAGAGTGGGACCTGTTGTGAAAAATACCTTTTGTCAGGTTCTAGATCGAGATCTGTCTTATAACATACTTTTGGGTCGTCCATGGATTCATGATATGCAAGCCGTACCATCAACATATCATCAATGTATCAAGTTTCCATATGACGGACAAGAAATAACTATACAAGCTTATTACAATAGTACCCAAACTTGTTCCAATCTTAGGGTGAGTCAAGATGTCTTTGTGCCACACAATAGAGAAGCTCTTGTTGTTTCTTCTTCTAATCTACAAGTCCAATTGCAAGAATTGACAAAGAATCTTGATACTAAACTGAAGTTTAAAGACAAAGGGGTAGGTGAATATTCACTATCTCTTTCTACTTTACCCCCTTCTCCAAGATCACATGGTTTACCAAATCAAAAGATTGTGACTCCTACATCTCAAACTTTCGTGCCAATCACAAAGTTTGATGGAAAATTCATTAGAGCTAATACCACTGAAGAAGAAGCTGAAGATAGGGATATCCTAAATTAGCTATACAAAGATGAAGATGAATCTCTCTTACACATTAAGTTACCTAAAGAACAATATGGTAAAGGGTACGCTATCATGCAAAAGATGGGTTATGAAGGCAATGGTCCTATAGGGAAACGAAGAGAAGGAATTGTGGAACCAATTCAGCCTATTTCAAAGCATTCAAGTGATAAAACAGGACTTGGATATGGTAAAGATAAAGAAGAACTTACTTCACAGCAGACATCATTAGTTCATAAAGGAGAATCTGTGTCAGATAAATCTCATGAATCGGTTTTTCAATTGCAAAATAGTTCAGATACTGATTCTAATGAATATGAATGGGACACCATTTATAATGATGAATTATGGAGGGATAAACAAATTGATACTATACATAAATATGCACCTATTCTTATACAAGGAGAAGGTTCAAGGCCTCCACTCGATTATGTTTTACAAAGCGATCATGACTCAAGTGAGGAAGAATCAGATTCTAACGAGATGGATAATCAACAGGAGAATACCATCACAGACCTTGTCTACCATGAGGATGACAATCATATCATGACTTTGACAATTCAAGACCTTACCCAACCTAATGATCCTATGCCTTTAGTTTATCCAGAACTTATAGATTGGGACATTGATGCAACTATCCATATTCCTACATTCAGTAATGATGAAGATGTTATAACTTTCCTTTGTTCCTCAAATGAAGAAAACAATTGTTTCATTCAAGAATCTTATACTCATGATTTTGACAAGGAGAGTGTCAAGTCCCTTAGCTGCAAAATAAATGAAATAAAAGATGGATCTATTGATGAAAACCGAAAAAAGGCAGTGATAGATCAAAACAAAAGAAAAATAAAGAGCGAATCTGACAGTGAAAACCTTTCTGAGGCACTGAAGGATGAGAAACTTGATACTCTTCCCAAGTATTATCATGAAAGATCTTCTATTTTGATTGAACCAACGGAATCAATCAACATAAGTATAGCAGAGCAGCCAAAAGTTTTGCAAATTGCAGCATCATTAACAGTTGAAGAAGTCCAGAAATTCATGCAATTCTTGAAGGATAATCAAATTAACTTTGCTTGGTCATATGCCGATATGCCAGGGTTAGATCCTAATTTGATAATGCATCATTTATCTATCAAACCTGGGATAAAACCTGTAAAGCAAAAGCTCAGAAAGATGCATCCACATGTTGCATTATTGGTCAAGGAAGAATTAAAGAAGCTCTTAGATGTTGGATTCATTCGAACTATTGACTATGCAGAATGGATTTCAAACATTGTACCTGTTTCAAAGCCAGATGGAAGGATCAGAGTTTGTACAGATTTCAGGGATTTAAATAAAGCATGCCCTAAAGATGATTTTCCTTTACCTAACATAGATTTGATTGTAGACTTAACTGTTGGTCATGCAATGTATTCATTAATGGATGGATTCTCAGGATACAGCGGATAAAAAGTGCACCCGAGGAAGATCAAGATAAAGCAGTTCACATATCGCGGTACCCAGCAAGAATACGTACCATTAGTTAAGAATCTCGCTGGAGCTACTTATCAAAGAGCAGCTGACAACTATTTTTCATGATATGATGCATACATTCGCAGGAAAGATTATGTTGGCGTTGCCGCTCATTCATACGAGATGAACACAGAAATCTTGTCAAAAGAATCTTTGTCGGAATGGAAAAATTCAATGTTAGTGAATCCAAAGAAATGTGTCTTCGGTGTTACATCTGGAAAACTCTTAGGGTACATTGTTTCAGAAAAGGGTATAGAAGTTGATCCAGAAAAGGTACAAGCTATAATGGATATGCCTCCACCACGAAATATCAGTCAATTAAGATCCTTACAAGGAAGATTACAATCCATTAGAAGGTTTATAGCTCAACTAGCAGACAAAAGCTTGCCATTCACATATCTATTGCATAAAAATGTTCCATTTAAATGGGATGACAAATGTGAAGCAGCATTCAATCAGATTAAGCAATATCTTACACATCCACCAGTTCTAATTCTGCCTATTCCAGGAGAGCCGCTTATACTCTATATTTCAGCAACAGAAGTATCTTTGGGTGCATTGCTAGCACAAGAAGACTCTACAGGTAAAGAAAGGGCTATATATTATATCAGCAGAACCTTAACAAGACATGAGTTAAATTACAGTTTCATTGAAAAAGCCTGTCTTGCAGTAGTATTTGCTTCCCAAAAGTGGCTACATTATATGTTGACTCATACAGTTAAGCTGATAACAAAGATAGATCCATTGAAATACCTATTAAGCAGAGCCACTTTAACAGGAAGACTTGCAAAATGGGTAATGATCTTAAGTGAGTTTGATATTCACTATATAGATCGAAAAGCGATTAAAGGACAGGTCATTGCAGATCAGTTAGCTGAAGCTCCTTTACAAGAAGACAATCCAATGAATATTGAGTTTCCTGATGCAGATGTCTTTACAACAACAATTTAGAGACCGTGGGCATTGTACTTTGATGGATCTTATACACAATATGGCTCGGGGGCAGGGATTCTTTTTGTTACACCTGAAGGACATACCATTTCACGATCATATCGGTTGATGTTTCCTTGCACAAATAACATAGTAGAGTATGAGGCATTACTCATAGGATTAAAGATAGCTTTGGAATGGCAGATTACAGAGCTGGAATTTTATGGTGATTCACAAATTATCATTAATCAAATTAATGATGACTATCAAACCAAAGATGATAAGTTGCTACCATACAAAAACATGGTGGATGATTATAAGAAATATTTTGTGTCAATCAAATTTTCACAAATATCAAGAATTGACAATAAAGCTGCAGATGCAATGGCTACCATTGCTTCTTTATTACAAATATCAGAAGATCAAACCAAGTATGAATTCTTGGTGGAACAATTGTTTTCTCCTGCATATGATAATCCTGAAAACCAAGTTATATGTCATTTAATCGGTTCAGATTCACCTTTATATGGCAAAACTTATACCTATTTGAAAGATAACATCTTGCCTTTAGGTTTATCCCGCAACCAAAAACGGAATTTCATACGCCAATCATCCCGTTATACCTTAATTTCCAATATCCTTTATAGACGTGGTCTTGATGGTACACTCCTTAGATGTCTTGAACGTGACGAATCTGAAAAAGCCTTACAAGAGATTCATGGTGGTATTTGTGGAACTCACTCAAGTGGTTTGACCTTAGCGAAGAAACTTGTCAGAATGGGATACTATTGGCCTACCATGGAGCAAGATTCTTTTACTTTTGTTAAGAAGTGTTCTAAATGTCAGATCCATGGGAATCTTATTCATGCACCTGCACAAGAATTGCAGCCTTTTATTTCAACATGGCCTTTTTCTCAGTGGGGATTAGATCTTGTTGGTAAAATACATCCTTCATCGTCAAATGGTCATAAGTTTATCATCACAGCTACTGAGTATTTTACAAAATGGATTGAAGCTGTTCCTCTAACAACAGTGACTGGTAAACAAATATCTTCATTTATCCTGAATTACATTATTTGTAGATATGGAATTCCTAATTCTATTGTTACTGATAATGGAAGACCTTTTAAGAATCGGGATGTTGATGAACTTTGTGAAAGATTTCATATCCAACACAGGTACTCTACACCTTATTATCCACAGGGTAATGGTCAAGCAGAAGCTTCTAATAAAACCATTTTGAAGATATTGAAGAAGACAGTAAATGATGCTGGACGTGATTGGCATGTTCAACTCAACCCAGATTTGTGGGCATATAGAACTAGTATTCGCACACCAACAGGAGCTACACCATATGCTTTAGTCTATGGAGCAGAAGCAATCTTACCATTGGAAGTTGAAATACCTTCGCTTAGGGTTTCACTTAAGGGATTGATAAGTGATGAAGACTACCGAGTTTCTCGCCTTCAAGAACTTGAACTGTTAGATGAAAGACGCCAACATGCAGCTGATCACTTGAAAGGTTATCAACAAGTCATGTCTCGTAGTTATAACCACAGAGTTAAACCACGGGCATTTCAAGTGGGTGACTTAGTTTTGAGGGAAAATCCACGTAATCAGCAAGATAGAGAAAAGAAAGGCAAATTTGAACCTAATTGGCTTGGTCCATTTGTTATTGTAGCAGCATATGGTTTTGGAGCATATCAGTTATCCACATCAGAGGGGGACCTGTTTGAAGAGCCAATCAATAGTATTCATCTTAAGAAATTCTATGTCTAAAAAGTCCTGAAAAAAATCATAAAATCATAAAAAGTCCTGAAAAAAAAATCAAAAAAATCATAAAAAGTCCTGAAAAAAAATCATAAAATCATAAAAAGATTTAATAAAAGCAGTGGTGAAAACTTGGCAAACAAACTGCTTGCGGGTCACAATGGAGCTCCTCCATTTGATAGTTTATGTGCTGTGCCACTTTGGAGAGGCGTGAACATTCATGTCCATCATGCGTATGTATATCTTTCATTATCCATAAAAGGTATAAGAAGTGGGAATCTTTAGGTTCATCATGGCTTGATGAAATTTGTGTACATATCTTTTTGTCTTTAGGTTATTTACTGCTTGGGGAAAAGCCAAAAACATACAAAGAGAGGGGCGAGCAAAATGTCTGGCGAATGACCAACGGCAGGCTAGGCTCCGAAACCGAACGATTATCCAGTCAATCCAAATCCACAGCATGTTTGTGCCCGTGAGAATAAAAACAGCAGTCCGAGCCATTCTCGAGAGGTAAGGAATATCAATGATGATATAAATTGGACCGTCCTGTGAGATAATCATTTGGAAATGCATGAGGTTTGAGATGGTTGAACTGATTTTCTATCATATCTCTAGAGTAATTCGATGATGTACTGAACTAGAAAAGCAAGGAAGGAGTATGATTTTTCTTTGTCTTCTGTTTGTGAGGAAACTCATTAGTACTATGCAAATTGGTCACGAGACATGCTCTACTATGGATCATGGATGACATTTCGGAATTTGCATGGGAAAAGGGTTAACTCTTGTCTATTTATGCAAGCAATACTCAGGTCATCTTGGTTCAATTATACCTAGATACTTGTATTAACTTGCTATATTAAAAATCATGAAAGCAATACTCAGGTCATCACTGGTGCTAACATACCCTTTGATGCTTGTATTAACTTTCAACATTTCAAAGCTCTATGATGATACAAAAAGCATGAATAAGCTCTCCAAATGGCAATATTGTATGAATGTCCTGCATGGTTAGTATAGATTGCATTCATGTTAGAATTTGCATCTTGCATTCATAGATTCCTAAAAGTTGGCAAAGAATCAAAGATTTATATCTTTTCAAATATGACTGAGTATATTTTGACATTCACAAAACATTTTACATACATTTGCATTAGACAATCATCTATCATAAACATCATACATTCATTTATCTCATACCATCATGTATATAAATAATCATAAATCATGAAGCCATCATATAGTTCACATCATATATATATATATATATCATGTAAAATCATCACTGCATTTCATATATTTCAAAAATGAATGTCAAAATGTACAAGGATGTCAAACTACAAATGATATAATATCATCAAAAATGTGATCATCTCACGGTGTATACAAAATGTCTCAACAGAATATCATAAAAGAGATCATATACAATGCACTAGGCAGAGCTATCCTATGATGGAGCTGGCCTAGGACCTATACAACCTGCCCCTGATGGACCTGTATCACCTACCCCTGATGGACCTGCTCCGCCTGACCCTGGTGGCCCTCTAGGAGGTAATGGCTGTGTCACACCCCTACTGGTAGTACGAGAGCGACCATGAGTAGATCGTGACTGAGTGTAGCTCTCTCTCTGCTTAGCTGGGACTGCATCATGATATCTGGTGCGATAAAACTCTTCCTCTCGAGTAGCCCTCGTAACCTCTCTCATCATATCACCTGGCAAAGTGCTACCTGCCACTCTCTGTAGGCTATCTGCTAAGGCAATGGCCTGCTCACCCCGCTGTCTAGCCGCATCTCTCTCGGTAGTGATCGAAGTCACCTGACCCTGCAACTATGAAATCAAGGCCTGTGCCTGTGATAGCTGAGCCTGTAAGCTCTGTACTGTGCTCTGCAGAGAAGATATCTGACTCGCTACTGTCGGATCCACTGACGGGGATGGGTCAGTATGCCTCATCCGTGGTCCACCTCTGCCTGCTCTACCTCCTCTACCACCTCTCCTGCCGCCTCTCCTGCCACCCCTACCATCATCACCATCATCTCCATCTGAGTCATCATCTCCACTACCCTCCTCGTCATCACTGTCCTCTGAATCGTCATCACCTGACTCTGAGTCTCTCTGTCGATGTCTCTGTCCAATGACAGGAGCGACAACCTCATCAGGATCAAACATACGTGGAGGAGGATGCTGTAGAACATACTGCACATACTCTGGTGTCGCTCCTGCATCCATAACATCCGCCTGGTAGTCCCACATCTGTGCACCTGAACTGATAAACTCTGCCACCGCTGCATCATAAGAGATCCGTGGGCCCCACACTGCAAGCTCTGCCTGTCGCCGTGCATAAATAGCTGAACCAACATGCATACCCTGAGTCCGACCAAACTGTCGCAATTCACGTCCAGCAAGAAATCTCTCCAAGATCCATGTGGTCCATCCAATCAAAAATCTGGAAGTGCATACAAAAGGCATCTCCCTCGCATCCTCTGGCCATGGCTCACAATCCAAATATGGCCTCCAGCATACTGTGTCCAAACTATCTAAAAGCCGCTGCCAATACACTAGTTTGCCCAGTCTAGGCTGAGCAATAATATGTGAATATCTCCATCTGTATGCTCGACCAGCTGGTCGCTCTCCTCGAGTCAATGGACGTAACACTGCAAAATGCTCCCATGCCCATATCTGTAGTAATGAGCATCCAACCGCAAAACTCCGGCCTCTACCATATACGATGTGATGTAGCTCGTCATATAGGTGGGCTAGCATACAGGTACCCCATGCATATCGTGTACCCTGCATCACCATGCTCTCTAAGACACGACCCCATCCGATCGCGAACCCCTTCGACCTATGGTCGGGGCACAACACACCTCCAATGAATCCTGCAAGCACAGCTGGTAAAGGTGGATAGCTATCTGTAATCTCACCCCATGGGATGAAGTACCCAGCAATCTGATCATCTCTGAATATCCGTCTCAAAGCAAGAGTACCTCCAGCCTCTCGTCTATCAAAAACAACAATCTCTCCCATCACTGGGATCCGTAGGATGCGATATACGTCCTCGGGAGTCACTGTAATCTCGCCGGTCGGTAAATGAAAGGTGTTGGTGTCGCTATGCCACCTCTCTGCAAGTGCTATCAATAGAGCCCTATTGAGGCGAACCTCGGGCATATCAAGTAATGAAGTCAAACCACAAGCATCAATCACATCTCTATCAGACTGTAATAAATGAGGAATCAATGACCATGTGCTCGGGAAAGTCTCTCGTACCTGCAAGACACCTAGTCTCTCCTGTTCACATACATCATCAAAACAACATCAATATCAAATCATCTTAACGTATCAATCCAAAATGAATCAATCAAATTATTTGTTTTTCATCATCATGGAACGCAAATAATCAACATCAAGTTTCTTTCTAAACAAATTTAGGAGAAAACTTATCTATCCTATTTGTTTTTAACAACTTTAAAAGCAAATTTATCAGCTACTATTTGTTCTCCAACAATTTGGGAAACAAATTTATCATGTGGAACAAAAAGCGCTACAGAACTGATTGTGGGCGCTACAAAATTCCTTATCAGCGCTAAAGAAACTTTTGCGCTACAGAATCAATCAAGAGCGCTACAAAACTTATCATATGCGCTATGAAATATTTTGCGCTACAAGACATATCAAAAGCCCTGTAATAAGTTTCAAGTGCGCTAAGAAATCAATAGCGCTACAATACATATCATATGCGCTACGAAATAGTTCACGGGCGCTACGACATTGTATGCGCTATGGAAAATTTCAAATGCGCTACGATACGCCTTAAAGGCGCTACAATATTAAACGCGCTATGAAAATTATTGATTGCGCTATGAAAAACCTTAAGAGCGCTAAAACTCAAAAATTTCTACATTAAACATTAAAAACGTGCGCAAAAACAAAATTTTCGAAAGACAGGAATTTGCGAGACACATACCGGAGGTCCGTAGTGCGCCGGCCGCTGATGACGTCGGATACGCTCGAAACGGTGCAGGTGAACCGGAAGTGCCATGATTATCAACTCAGAGCTCAATATTTGCAAATTTTACTAGGTTAAAATTGAAAATGACATGGAAAATGACATTTTTAACCTATATAATGGTAAAATTGGAGAATTTTTATCATATTTCACAAACCAGGGCAATTTCTTCATCAAATTTTCATTTCATATCTGCACGTCAATTTCTTTCATATCATAAGCTCAACGCTTCGAATCGACATCTTTAAAATCTCATAAAAATTCAAAATTAAAAAATTCCACAAAAATCTAAAAAAATTCAAAAATTCAAACATCGATTCATCGTTCGCGGGGGCATATATCTATCAACAAATCAAAAATCAATATTTGGGGCAAAATTTCAAAAATTCTTTGAAGTAATGCGTAAAACACATCACTTCAAAGAGGGGAAAAATGTATACACTTAAAAATGGTCATATCACATTGTCTGGTAATTAATTAAATATTTTTAATATTTAATTAAAATCTTTTGATTCTATCTACGTATAAATAAATTTAAATAATTTATTTATATTGTTCATGATTGCATTTCGATTAAATATTTAATCACCTTTTCATATTCATTTCTTAATTAATTAAATAAATGTTACAATTTATTTATATTAATTATCATATAATCTTAGTTTGAATATTTTATTCAAATAAAGATTAAAATATTATAATTATTCTAAATATCATTTGTGATTAAATATTCTAAAATATTTGATTATTTCCTCTAATCCAATATTCATTTTTAAATCATTTCAAAATTCCTCCAATTCAATTAAAAAAATCTATTCATAATTAAATATTTCCAAAAATATTTAATTAAATATTTTAATATTTCAAAAATCTTCTAAAGTCATATCACAATTAAATATTCCAAAAATATTTAATTAATTCTTCTATAGTTTTCAAAAATCAAATATCAAAAGCAATAAATGAAATTAAATAAATTTAAATATTTATTTAATTTGAGATTTATCTTCAACTCCCGGGAAACAAACTGCCAAAACAGAAAATTAAATTTCTCTGTTCCTGTGCAGGTTTGTTCCCATGGGTTGAAGACAAGCTTCCATTCTTCTCTCCAACCTCTCAACCTCCCCCATTTTCTTCTCCAACCTCTCAATCTCTCACCATTCAAACTTACCAGACAATTCATAGCCATAGATTCTTGCCAGCAAGGATGAAGCCTGCAAAAATCTATAAATACAGCTGCCGGGAGCTCCAAAAGATATAGAATTTTAAGCAAGTAAATTATAGGCAAATTGCAAGTAGCATTAGCATTCATAGAGCATTTTCATAGCAATAGCATAGCATCATAGCATAATAGCAGTAGAATCATGATACATCTCACTCACAGCCCCTGTGCATAATCACAACCCCTGTCCATATCCGTATCAATAATTTCACTTTCATCAACATATAGAATAGTTTTCCTTTGCATACTCATTCTGCAGCAGCCATTTGGAGAAGCTTACACAATCTGAGAGCCAAAAGCTTCAAAAGAATCTCTGTGGATAGAGAAAAATGGGACGGCACTGAAGAAGGATTTTGTTTTCATTTAGTTCAATTTCTTTAGTTTAAGGTTTCATTTAGTGTTTTATGTTTTGTTTTACATTTCAATTAAACATTATACACAACTTCCATTACACTTAATTAATTTATTATATTACTATTATCTACGTATTTTATTTTATTATAAATTTATATTATATTCAATATAATAATTAACTTTCAATATTCTATTTTATTTACTTCTATTAATAGTGTAATTTTATTCTTTCTTAACCTCTAATTATATTAAACCATTTATTTAATTATTTATTTTCTTTTAATTATCCACAATACCTTTTTAACTTTATAATCCTATTTAAATGTCGTAATTTGATCAAAACATTTATCAACCAGAATAAATCAAATGCACTCAAAGCCAACAATACCTGACCTCACCACGAGTTGAAATGCATTACAAAGACAACGCAAATGGAGGGCACTACATCCTCCCCCCCTAGACTTCGACTTACTCCTGGAAGTTGAACTCAAGCAAAAAGACGGTAACATAACAATATCAATGACCATAAACACATCAATACCATATTTTAAATCATCAATTAAATGTCACCAAGTAAGCAATGAAAATTAAACACAAAAATAAATGATACCAAAACAAAAATGGTGACGGGGTTGCATCCAGACCAATTTGTCAAACCCTAGGACAGAAGACGAACTAGGTTGGGGAAACTTTCTTGTCAGTTCCTATTTTCCACGTCCATCCCATTGGGTGGTTATGGTGCTCGCCCTGTCCTGACCATGCAGGTGGAATCGAGACTTAATTCCTGCAATCCTGCATGCAAACAAACGTTGTGCACAATACATATATATCACAAATACATTGTGAGAGGAATTCCCAGCATAGTAGGGCACTCGCGAGCGAGTGATACCACACTGTCCCTCCCACCAAACCACACATAATAGTCAAAACAATTCTAGTAACTCGTAAATAGTTTGCTTCTTATTAGTTAGGCAATATTCGCATAAAGATGCTAACCATAAACCTAATTCATCTACTATAACAAAATAAATTACTATTTGAAATTATAAGTATATATACCTACATATTACAATTGCTTTACCTTCATCACTACATTTCTGAAGCCAAGTTCCTGTAAATCAAAAGCTACCATAGAACATTGCACATTAGTACCAGTAATTCAAGTTGCATCTTAACCTCAAGATACCATATTCTCCTAAAAATCATAGAATAATTATCCTCAAAACCTCACATCTTCGTTAAAACTCATAATTTTCACACAAAGAACTTCACTTTAACCACTATTCAACACCAAATCTCACATCAAAAGGGTAAAATTTTACACCTTCACAGATTCAAGAAAACATAATTCACCATTCAAGGACAACAAAATCGCAAATTCCGCCCAACTTGACATGTTCACACACATAAAACACTTCACCAAGAAACACATCACACTAAAACTCAAGGGTCCATAGAGCATCCCTAACGGAAAGAATACCAGTGCATTGCGCACTACACCGAGGGTCCTATCCTTTCCCATCAGTTTCCTCCATCATCGACCCGACACAATCTAATAGAAGAAATTGAAGTTCACAACAATGACAACAGAAAAGTGAAACTCAAGACTCACGGGTCTAAGCGCAAGGTTACATAGTGAGCACATAGTGCCCAGTGTATGAACCTATGCTCTGATACCAATGTTGTAACGCCCCGCCATGCGAACCCCAAAGGACATTAACATAATAATTTTAGCACAATTTTTTTTTTTAAATACACATAACATACATGTAATAATACATTGTCATAACATGAATTCTATTTAAGAAAATTCACCAACACATACATCCTTTGGGGGTACAATTAAGAGTCATTACGAACTTAGATCCATACAACAACAATAAGGAATCCAGAGATATAATCCATCACTAAGAAAACATTAACAAATGTAACACACATGAAAATTTCATTGATAAGAAACCATTTGTGTACATAAATAACACATATGCAAGATTAACTTAACGCATTGAATAACAACTGCCATAGCCAATATCCACACCAAGTTAACATTACATTACATTACATTACAGTACAATGTTTAAGAAGTACAATGATACAAAAGTGTTCCAAATATGAGTGAAACCATCACCAGATAGCATGATACAAATGAATAGATGAATACAAAGTATCATAACTGGCTCCAAGACAAATACAACTCTGGAGTCACTGCAACAGCGCCAATCCGCACCTCTCGATCCTCGACTGGGGACCCAATGGGGTGCTTAGCACGTTCCACCCGACCATGTGAGTCCAAAGACCCACCCCCCGTGCTAGGAGCTAACAAGAAAGAGACCTCAACCAAGAACATACAACAGGGAACCACAAGACTCAACGACATACAAAAGTATCATAACACTCAGGAATTACAATGACATAATCAACCACATCCATGAGTCATCAATCTCATCCCATAAATCAAAGCAATGACCAGTAAACAAATAACCAAAGGATGATTATGAAACACTTCCAAAACATAATACAATTCCAAATTGCAATTAACCAACACAAAAACATCATATCACAGTACCATAAGAGTACAAGGTCATAAGTCAAATATCAATGAGATCATTCAAGACCACAAAGTACACCAAAGATAAAATAGGGTAAAACATAAATCATTTCAAACAACTGTGTTTCATCAATTCAAGACAAAGAACCACTTCCAGAGGATTTCCAAAGAAGCAACGTAAGAAGGAGTGTTAGAGGAGAGTGCCATCGCATGGCTTAAGATGGATTCTCCAGGCTACCACTATCGCATACCAGCCCGCCTACCACGACTATCCAGAACTCACGCTTAGGAGCCTCCATCTATGGTTATCCAGTTTCCTATCTCTGCACCGGGCCTCCATAGAGTTGCTCATGAACCAAGAACCTTTCATGAAGACAAGGCAACCATCTTGCCAACCACACGGCCTTCCTCAATCCCCTTTAGTCTGTAGCACTCAGCTGATGAGGCATCACTATCTTTTTAATGTGATTCTACCCACCCCCTAGTTAATTATTTAAATTATCACTTATTAATTTCACTCTAACGAGGGCTATCCTGGCGCCCCTTTGTGCGCCGACCACCCACTTAGAGCCACTCTCTCTCTCTAGACACTCAAAACACAAAAACCAAAATCCAAGGGTTGTACCACATAACATGAACATTAGATCACAATAGAGAACATGCGAGGCATTACCCATCTCGCTAACAAGTACAACATCAGAGTCTCACAAAGTATCGAACAAATCCCGTACAACCCTTTTAAAATCATGAAACCAAAACACTTGCCACCACAAGGGCACATAAAAAGGAAGAACATTAACCAACAATAAAAATAGACCTCTGGAAGATTCCCATAAAGTTTACACTAGGGTTTCCCATCAAAGAACTGACAACAATAATTGCAAGACCTCAAGAACTAATTTTCAAATCAAATATAATGAGTGTATAAACCAGAATAATATTAACAACTCCATCCGGACGACACAATCAACTTCGATACGAAATATAATGGAAATTCAAGAAGATCAACTATAAACAAAACTCGAGTTCCCAATTATATTGCAACACAAATTAAATGACAAGGAATTTCATGAACCAAAAATTTAGTCTCCAAAAATATTCTGACTGACACGAAACCATCCAGAACAATCCTTCAATAACAAAGGCAAAAGCATGCAACCAGGCATCCAAGGGAGACCTCAACAACGATATAATTTAATATTTCACCAAAATAATAAAAGTGAGAAGACTACATTCAGTGAGAAGCATAAACTTATCCCAACCAAACATTACATTAGTTTCCAAAATACTCCACCACAAGATCAATTAATAAGACCCCCACAACTCAAAACAAACCAAGAGTTGACCATGTAAGGTTACACGAATATCAACACAATTTAACTTAAGGAAGATCCCCAACTCATGTCAACTCAAGAAAAGTCATAATGAAAGAGCATGTCAAATCACTCATAAAATGACATGAACCCAAAGGAATGAAATTACTTCTGAAACCAAGTGATTCCAACAAGGACACCACAAATCAATTTACCCCTAAACTTACAATAACCACTCAAATATCGTTTATCCATTTGTTTAACAAGAAGAATTAATTTAAAGTAATTAAAGGAACTCTATAACCACATATTGTAATTATCTCAAGGCACATTTTATCATTTCATAATATTCCTTATTATTAATCTCATAATTAACTCAAAAGATTATTTCCCTCGAATAACAATATTTGAGACAATCTTAATACAATTTCCTAGTTATTTAGCTTACACACTAATCTTACCATGCTACTCTAAAGGTTATAAAATAACAATAGTCACCTACGAATTAACAAAGAATAAACCATATTAATTATGGTAATAATAATTTCCTAAAACTCTTAAATGACAACAATCTCCATTCCTAATTCTATCACTTTCTTATTTGTCAAGATTATTTAATTCCTTTATATAAAACAAGTTAATAATAATGTACCACCTTCAAATATTAAATCAATCTAAATAACTTTACACACATAAATACATTCTAAAACCTCTTTTATATATTTTAATTCTTTTGAGGAGGGAATGCAAAAAAAGAGAATAGATATTTTCTGAGAATCCCTAATCTTAAAAATCTCTATACCCTAATCTATCTTATAGGAATATATTCCACTCTCTTAATCATAAAGTGTATGCTAATTAAAAGGTCTTTTTAAGTAATAGAATGCCTTTTTATGGGGAATATACGTGGCCCCCTAAAAGAAAGCTCCTATTATGCTAAATTTGTCTCCCCTATGTTTTTCTTATGTTTTGGAAAGGAAAGTGATAACAGTTTTTCTAAATTATAAACAAGCAATTAGAAGATTCCTTACCTAAGCCAACTAACATCACGCCTAAAAGCATACGGTGGAGATTTTGAAGATTTATTTGAATGGTATTTTGTTCTCAACTTAAACTTCAATCAACACCAAATTCCAAGAAAAAAGCATGATAAAGGCATCCCTAGGAGCAATGAAGGCATCGAATTCTATAGGCAACTTTCCAATCGAATACAACATGAAGGTATGCTACCATTAAAAATCATAAACAAACAAATACTCCAAATACAGTGTATGCATAGACAACCCTAGACACAAACGGTTGATTACAATGGAGATAACGGTAACATTCAAATCAAATTTTCAACATGTAAAGCCGTGACCTTACAGCAACCCCTAATATAATGGTAAGGCAGCGAAATGATCAAGGAAAGACTCGAATATAAAAAGAAAGAACAGCTAGCGAATGAATTGAACATCCAAGTATGGGATACCAAGGCTATCAAATGAAAACCGCCACTATACTCTTTTCCAAGTTTGTTGCAAGAGAAATTGTTTTGAGAGATGTGAACCATTTCCATCAATATACAGATCCGATGTTTCAGAGAAGAATATTGATGATGAGAAACGAAACAATCTGAAGATTAGGCTTGCACAATAGAATGTGCGCTACTGTGACAGGTTACCACTGAAACCAGTGAGATTAATTTAATTTACCATACCTTTGCAAGTCTAACGTTGCAACTGTGATGGTTTTGCCTATGGTTTCAGGGAGATTTTAAAAATTTAGATTACCAGACTATGTGAAGGAGCTCATCTAAGCACTGTATCCAATAACATCAATTTCTCTCAGCTTCGACTGAACGGAGGTAACTGGCAAGGCTTGAAACATTGCGCAGACCAAGAGAATTAAATAATCTGCTCATTGGTCCTCAATTTATTCACTTGAACAATCTGCTCATGGACGGCATCAGAGAAGACACACGAACCAAGCTTCCTCCAAGTTTGAGATGGTTACGGTTGCAAAAATGTGAGAAGCCATTTATATTAGAAAGTGAATTTTGAAATTTGGAAATATCGCCATCCACTTGCATTATTATGAAATCCCGAATGTTCTCCTCAAGACTAAAGAAAAGGAAGCAGGTGAGGTACAACTACGCGGCTTAAGAGAAGGATGATTTTTCCAGATATTGATTGCAAGTGCTCTAGTGGATATGAAAGCAAAAATCAGGACATTTTCTTGTGGAATAGTTGATTGCGATAACACTTGTTTCAACTGACCGTCATCTTATAAATTTCTCTTTCTTTTTACAATCTTGCATGGTTTTATCATAGTAAAGTGATTATGATGCTGTGCCCGCTACTCAAGGCATCAGTCAAAAGAGAACCAGAAACTGAGGATTTTGCGCTGCCATGCATAGGGCTAGGAAGGTTCAAATGAAGCTGGGAGGTCTTATAAGTTCAGAATACCCATACAAGCAGTTAGTTCGAATCTCTATCATATATGAATATAGATTGAGTATTTCCAACGGTGTTGCCTTATCTATGTTTGTCAGATATTATAAACTCTAGCTTTCTATGGTTGCAAATAGGGAAAAGAAAATTTCATTGTTCAGGCTCATATAGTGATGACAGGAGAAAAATTCAATTGCCTGCTATGAATGCAACAATTGCATAATACTAGTAAAGATTTTGAAGACATAAGCTGAAGAGACGGCGCGCAGAGGAGTTAAATAAAAACATAAATTTTAGAAACTTTCAAGCTGATACGAATTGCAGGTGTATCTGATCGATATCCCAAGGAATGCGATAACGTTTAACCAAAAAGTTATGCTGTTATCTTGTTAAATAAAGGGCATCATTTCAGAGGGTTTGTCTATTAATGTTTAATCTAAACTGCTATTTGAGGATTATAAAAAAAAACAACAAATTTCAGACGCCAATCCTTGGGTTTCAGCCATGAATTAATTTACTAGAAGACAAGAACAACTAGCGCCCACTAAAATGAAAGCTATTTCCCCTACAACATCTGCGCAACAACGAGACTTCTTTTAAGTTATGAATGTGAAATATGAACAGGGATTAGCCTTCAAGTTACAGATTGGAGCAGAGAGTATCAAATGTAAGGTATAGAAAGGAGGATGCACAGAGGTTAGACGCACTGAGAGAGAGTAGAGGAACAAATCCTTTTAAAATAGATGAAGAAAAACTTCTCTGAATTTACAATAACAGATTCCAACATTTACTCTGTTGTTTTAAGCAAGGGAAGAGAGAGTTCAAAAGCATGACCTGTACAAATGCTTCCGTTGCTTCAGCATGTCCCCCAAGATGTATATGCCCCCACCTCCTTTAGTGACTCATCCCCCCGTTCCCAAGGGTTTTGCTCCCTCTTATTTTCTTTCTTGGTTAGTTACCAATCCAGAACGAATTCCCAACCGAACATCTTTTCACCTTCCCAACCGAATCTTCAATTTGAAAAAACATTTCTTTGCGGGATTATTATTTTATTTCACACAGAAGTAATAATAAAATCTTATTTTATCACATTGTTCAATTACTCATACTTCTTTTAGTTATTATTTTATTTAATACCTCAAAACATAAACTGAATAAATTGAACCAATTCAAATCATGCCAATCTAGTAAAATATATTGGCAATAATATTTACCCTTTACGTCATTGGGATAATTACCTTTGAATCAACTAATATATTATTAATTATTATCAAATATCATTAAAAGAACAATTAATTAATTAATTTATTAATAATTCTTTACTTAATATTTTATAAAACTAATTTATTTAATTATTTATTTTCTTTTAATTAACCACTATACCTTTTAACTTTATAATCCTATTTAAATGTCATAATTTGATCAAAAACATTTATCAACCAGAATAAATCAAATGCACTCAAAGTCCAACAATACTTGACCTCACAACGAGTTGAAATGCATTACAAAGCCAACGCAAATGGAGGGCACTACATCCTCCCCCCCTTAGGCTTCGACTTACTCCTGGAAGTCGAACTCAAGCATAAACATGCTACATAACAATATCAATTATCATAAGCACATCAACACCATAAATTAAAACATCAATTAAACATCATCAAGTAAGCAACGAAAATTAAACAAACCAAAATAAGGAAATGATACCAAAATGATAATAGTGACGATGTTGCAACCAAACTAATTTTCCAAACACTAGGACAAACGATGAACTAGGTTGGGGAAACTTTCTTGTTAGTTCCTATTTTTCCACGTCAATCCCATTGGGTGTATATAATGCTCACCCTGTCTTGACAAAGCAGGTGGAATCGAGACTTAATTCCACCGCAATCCACGCATTGCAAAACAAACGTTGTGCACAATACATATATCAAAGAAATGCATCCACGAGAGGAACTCCCTACCATGGTAAGGGCGCACAGACAGAGTATTTTCCCTGCTTTGTCTTACTAAACCACACATAATAGTCAAAACAATTCTAGTAACTCATAAATAGTTTGCTTCTTATTAGTTAAGCAATATTCGCATAAGGATGCTAACCATAAACCTAACTCATCTACTATATCAAATTGAATTACTGCCGACGTATAAATTATCTATACCTACATATTACAATTACATTAGCTTCGTCACTGTGCTTTCTGAAGCCATCTCCCTATAAATCAAAAGCTACTATAGAACATTGCACATTAGTACCAATAATTGAAGTTGCATCTTAACCTCAGGACACTATTTTCTACTAAAAATCTTAGAATAATTATCCACAAAACCTCATATTTTCATTAAAACTCATAATTTTCACAAAAAGAGTTCCACTTTAACCATTATTCAACACCAAATCTCACATCAATTTCAATAAAAAGGGAAAAAATTTAGTATACCTTCCACTTGATTCAAGAAAACATAAAATTCACCATTCAAGGACAACAAAATTGCAAATTCACCCAACTTGACGTATTCCACCGCCAAAACACTTCACCAAGAAACACATCACACTAAAACTCAAGAGTCCATAGAGCATCCCTGACAGGAAGGATATTGGTGCATTGCACACTACACCACGGGTCCTATCCTTTCCCAGCAGTTTCCTACACCATCAACCCAACACCGGATAACAGAAGAAACTTAGGTTCACAACGATCACAAAAGAAAAGTGAAACTCAAGACGCACGGGTCTAAGCGCCAGGTTACATAGTGAGCACACATAGTGCCCAGTGTATGAACCTATGCTCTGATACCAATGTTGTAACGCCCTGCCGTGCGAACCCCAAAGGACAATCACACAATAATTACCGCACAATTTTTTTTTTTAAAAAAAGTAAACATAACATACATGTAATACATATTAAGTCATAACATGAATTTCATTTAAATAGATTCATTAACAAATACATCCCTTGGGGTACACGAGGAGTCATTACATGACTTAGATCCATACAACAACCATAAAGAATAAAATCTAAAGATATAAAGTAAGCATTAACAAATATAACACATACATGATGATCAATGATAAGAAACCATCTGAATACGCAAATACATCATATGCATGATCATTCTAACACATTGAATAACAACTGTCATAGCCAATATACACAACAGTTTTAACATTTCATCACAGTACAATGTTTAAGAAGTACAATGATACAAAAGTGTTCCAAATATGAGTGAAACCATCACCAGATAGCATGATACCAATGAATAGATAAATACAAGAATCATAACTGGCTCCAAGACAAATACACTCTGGAGTCACTACAATAACACCAATCTGCACCTCTCAATCCTTGACTGGGGACCCAATGGGGTGCTTAGCACGTTCCACCCGACCATGTGAGACCCACCCCATGCAGGAGCCCCAACAAGAAGGGCCTCAGCCAGGGCATCCAGCAGGGAGACCACAAGACTCAACGTCATACAAAAGTATCATAACACTTAGAAATTACTATGACACAATCCAACCACATCCAAGAGTCATAAATCTCATCACATAATTCAAGGCAATAGCCAATAAACAAGGAACCAAAGGAAGATCATAAAACACTTCCAAATCAAGCCGAATTAATAAACATAATACAATTCCAAATTGTAGTTAACTAATCCAATAACATCATATCATAGGACCATAAGGGTACAAGGTCATAAATCAAATATCAATGAGATCATACAAGACCACAAAGTACACCCAAGACAAAATAGGGTAAAACCATAAATCACTTCAAACAACTATGTTCCATCAATTCAAGACAAAGAACCACTTCCAGAGGATTTCCAAAGAAGCAACATAGGAAGGAGTGTTAGAGGAGAGTGTCATCGCATGGCTTAACATGGATTCTCCAGGCTACCTATTGCAAGGTACCACCTCCATCTACTGACGGATTATCCAGGCAACCAAGCACTAGGAACCGCCTCCATCTATGGTTATCCAGGCTACCTATTTCAAGGAACCGCCCCATAGGGTTGCTCATGCGGAACCGTTACCTTTCGCGAAGACAAGGCAACGATCATGCCAACCACGGCCTTCTCAATCCCCTTTAGTCTGTGGTAGCACTAAAAGGCGGATGAGGCATCAATTATCTTTTTAATGTGATTCTACCCACCCCCTAGTTAATTATTTAAATTATCACTTATTAATTTCACTCTAACGAGGGCTATCCTGGCGCCCCTTTGTGCGCCGACCACCCACTTAGAGCCACTCTCTCTCTCTAGACACTCAAAACACAAAAACCAAAATCCAAGGGTTGTACCACATAACATGAACATTAGATCACAATAGAGAACATGCGAGGCATTACCCATCTCGCTAACAAGTACAACATCAGAGTCTCACAAAGTATCGAACAAATCCCGTACAACCCTTTTAAAATCATGAAACCAAAACACTTGCCACCACAAGGGCACATAAAAAGGAAGAACATTAACCAACAATAAAAATAGACCTCTGGAAGATTCCCATAAAGTTTACACTAGGGTTTCCCATCAAAGAACTGACAACAATAATTGCAAGACCTCAAGAACTAATTTTCAAATCAAATATAATGAGTGTATAAACCAGAATAATATTAACAACTCCATCCGGACGACACAATCAACTTCGATACGAAATATAATGGAAATTCAAGAAGATCAACTATAAACAAAACTCGAGTTCCCAATTATATTGCAACACAAATTAAATGACAAGGAATTTCATGAACCAAAAATTTAGTCTCCAAAAATATTCTGACTGACACGAAACCATCCAGAACAATCCTTCAATAACAAAGGCAAAATCATGCAACCAGGCATCCAAGGGAGACCTCAACAACAATATAATTTAATATTTCACCAAAATAATAAAAGTGAGAAGACTACATTCAGTGAGAAGCATAAACTTATCACAACCAAACATTACATTAGTTTCCAAAATACTCCACCACAAGATCAATTAATAAGACCCCCACAACTCAAAACAAACCAAGAGTTCACCATGTAAGGTTACACGAATATCAACACAATTTAACTTAAGGAAGATCCCCAACTCATGTCAACTCAAGAAAAGTCATAATGAAAGAGCATGTCAAATCACTCATAAAATGACATGAACCCAAAGGAATGAAATTACTTCTGAAACCAAGTGATTCCAACAAGGACACCACAAATCAATTTACCCCTAAACTTACAATAACCACTCAAATATCGTTTATCCATTCGTTTAACAAGAAGAATTAATTTAAAGTAATTAAAGGAACTCTATAACCACATATTGTAATTATCTCAAGGCACATTTTATCATTTCATAATATTCCTTATTATTAATCTCATAATTAACTCAAAAGATTATTTCCCTCGAATAACAATATTTGAGACAATCTTAATACAATTTCCTAGTTATTTAGCTTACACACTAATCTTACCATGCTACTCTAAAGGTTATAAAATAACAATAGTCACCTACGAATTAACAAAGAATAAACCATATTAATTATGGTAATAATAATTTCCTAAAACTCTTAAATGACAACAATCTCCATTCCTAATTCTATCACTTTCTTATTTGTCAAGATTATTTAATTCCTTTATATAAAACAAGTTAATAATAATGTACCACCTTCAAATATTAAATCAATCTAAATAACTTTACACACATAAATACATTCTAAAACCTCTTTTATATATTTTAATTCTTTTGAGGAGGGAATGCAAAAAAAGAGAATAGATATTTTCTGAGAATCCCTAATCTTAAAAATCTCTATACCCTAATCTATCTTATAGGAATATATTCCACTCTCTTAATCATAAAGTGTATGCTAATTAAAAGGTCTTTTTAAGTAATAGAATGCCTTTTTATGGGGAATATACGTGGCCCCCTAAAAGAAAGCTCCTATTATGCTAAATTTGTCTCCCCTATGTTTTTCTTATGTTTTGGAAAGGAAAGTGATAACAGTTTTCTAAATTATAAACAAGCAATTAGAAGATTCCTTACCTAAGCCAACTAACATCACGCCTAAAAGCATACGGTGGAGATTTTGAAGATTTATTTTAATGGTATTTTGTTCTCAACTTAAACTTCAATCAACACCAAATTCCAAGCAAAAAGCATGATAAAGGCATCTCTAGGAGCAATGAAGGCATCGAATTCTATAGGCAACTTTCCAATCGAATACAACATGAAGGTATGCTACCATTAAAAATCATAAACAAACAAATACTCCAAATACAGTGTATGCATAGACAACCCTAGACACAAACGGTTGATTACAATGGAGATAACGGTAACATTCAAATCAAATTTTCAACATGTAAAGCCGTGACCTTATAGCAACCCCTAATATAATGGTAAGGCAGCGAAATGATCAAGGAAAGACTCGAATATAAAAAGAAAGAACAGCTAGCGAATGAATTGAACATCCAAGTATGGGATACCAAGGCTATCAAATGAAAACCGCCACTATACTCTTTTCCAAGTTTGTTGCAAGAGAAATTGTTTTGAGAGATGTGAACCATTTCCATCAATATACAGATCCGATGTTTCAGAGAAGAATATTGATGATGAGAAATGAAACAATCTAAAGATTAGGCTTGCACAATAGAATGTGCGCTACTGTGACAGGTTACCACTGAAACCAGTGAGATTAATTTAATTTACCATACCTTTGCAAGTTGAAAAGTTGCAGTTATGACGGTTTTCCAATGGTTTCAGGGAAACTATTTAACTCTGTACAATGTTTCAACTCTAATTGCTGTGACAGTGACAGGCTGCCAAGGGTTTCAGAGGAACTATTTAATTTACTACACTTTTGCAAGTCTAACGTTGCAGCTGTGATGGTTTTGCCTATGGTTTCAGGGAGATTTTAAAAATTTAGATTACCAGACTATGTGAAGGAGCTCATCTAAGCACTGTATCCAATAACATCAATTTCTCTCAGCTTTGACTGAACGGAGGTAACTGGCAAGGGCTTGAAACATTGCGCAGACCAAGAGAATTAAATAATCTGCTCATTGGTCCTCAATTTCTTCACTTGAACAATCTGCTCATGGACGGCATCAGAGAAGACACACGAACCAAGCTTCCTCCAAGTTTGAGATGGTTACGGTTGCAAAAATGTGAGAAGCCATTTATATTAGAAAGTGAATTTTGAAATTTGGAAATATCGCCATCCACTTGCATTATTATGAAATCCCGAATGTTCTCCTCAAGACCAAAGAAAAGGAGGCAGGTGAGGTGCAACTACACGGCTTAAGAGAAGGATGATTTTTCCAGATATTGTGATTGCAAGTGCTCTAGTGGATATGAAAGCAAAAATCAGGACATTTTCCTGTGGAATAGTTGACTGCGATAACACTTGTTTCAACTGACCACCGTCTTATAAATTTCTCTTTCTTTTTACAATCTTGCATGGTTTTATCATAGTAAAGTGATTATGATGCTGTGCCCGCTACTCAAGGCATCAGTCAAAAGAGAACCAGAAACTAGGATTTTGTGCCATGCATAGGGCTAGGAAGGTTCAAATGAAGCTGGAGGTCTTATAAGTTCAGAATACCCATACAAGCAGTTAGTTCGAATCTCTATCATATATGAATATAGATTGAGTATTTCCAACGGTGTTGCCTTATCTATGTTTGTCAGATATTATAAACTCTAGCTTTCTATGGTTGCAAACAGGGAAAAGCAAATTTCATTGTTCAGGCTCATATAGTGATGACAGGAGAAAAATTCAATTGCCTGCTATGAATGCAACAATTGCATAATACTAGTAAAGATTTTGAAGACATAAGCTGAAGAGAGGGCGCGCAGAGGAGTTAAATAAAAACATAAATTTTAGAAACTTTCAAGCTGATACGAATGGCAGGTGTATCTGATCGATATCCCAAGGAATGCGATAATGTTTAACCAAAAAGTTATGCTGTTATCTTGTTAAATAAAGGGCATCATTTCAGAGGGTTTGTCTATTAATGTTTAATCTAAACTGCTATTTGAGGATTATAAAACAAAACAACAAATTTCAGACGCCAATCCTTGGGTTTCAGCCACGAATTAATTTACTAGAAGACAAGAACAACTAGCGCCCACTAAAATGAAAGCTATTTCCCCTACAACGTCTACGCAGCAACGAGACTTCTTTTAAGTTATGAATGTGAAATATGAACAGGGATTAGCCTTCAAGTTACAGATTGGAGCAGAGAGTATCAAATGTAAGGTATAGAAAGGAGGATGCACAGAGGTTAGACGCACTGAGAGAGAGTAGAGGAACAAATCCTTTTAAAATAGATGAAGAAAAACTTCTCTGAATTTACAATAACAGATTCCAACATTTACTCTTGTTGTTTTAAGCAAGGGAAGAGAGAGTTCAAAAGCATGACCTGTACAAATGCTTCCGTTGCTTCAGCATGTCCCCCAAGATGTATATGCCCCCACCTCCTTTAGTGACTCATCCCCCCGTTCCCAAGGGTTTTGCTCCCTCTTATTTTCTTTCTTGGTTAGTTACCAATCCAGAACGAATTCCCAACCGAACATCTTTTCACCTTCCCAACCGAATCTTCAATTTGAAAAAATATTTCTTTGCGGGATTATTATTTTATTTCACACAGAAGTAATAATAAAATCTTATTTTATCACATTGTTCAATTACTCATACTTCTTTTAGTTATTATTTTATTTAATACCTCAAAACATAAACTGAATAAATTGAACCAATTCAAATCATGCCAATCTAGTAAAATATATTGGCAATAATATTTACCCTTTACGTCATTGGGATAATTACCTTTGAATCAACTAATATATTATTAATTATTATCAAATATCATTAAAAGAACAATTAATTAATTAATTTATTAATAATTCTTTACTTAATATTTTATAAAACTAATTTATTTAATTATTTATTTTCTTTTAATTAACCACTATACCTTTTAACTTTATAATCCTATTTAAATGTCGTAATTTGATCAAGAACATTTATCGACTAGAATAAATCAAATGCACTCAAAGTCCAACAATACCTGACCTCACAACGAGTTGAAATGCATTTCAAAGACAATGCAAATGGAGGGCACTACACGAGGATTTCAATTCCAATAGAATTTAACAGAGGATGTCAATTTAATCCAACAGAGGTATCTTAATTTCACAAAATATCTTCTATAGGAATTATTTAAAACATTTTTATAGAGGTTTCAATTTGCTTTGTTTAACCAGAGGATTTCATTTGCAACCTATAGAGGTTTTCTATTGTTTTCTTTTGAAATTTTCTATTGTTTACAATGATTTTCTATGAGGCTCTTTGATTTCACTATAAAGTTTTCTATAGAGGCACAAAATATTCATGGTAAATTTTACACATAGAGGCTATCAACAAGTTTTCTACAAGAATGTTTTCAACAAATTTTTCTACAGAGAAGCTTTCATTATATTTTTCTACAGAAGCTTTAATCAAATCTTATTCTATAGGAAATCTTTTAATTTAACAAATTTTACAAAACTTCTACTAAATTGAATTTTTGTACAGGCAATCTTTTCAAATCAACAAAATAAATAAATAAATAACAAAGGAACCTATTTTTCTGAAGCTTGAAGAAATGAAGGTTGGAGCAAAGCTTGCCTTCAAAGTTCAATTTCCAAAGCCCTTTCCAAAAACTCCACTTCCAGAAAGATGCAAAATACTAAGCCAAAAATATTCCCGAGAACCTCTTCCAATTTTTTTAACCAAAACAATTTCCCAGCCAATTTCCTCTTTTTTTCTTTTCAGCCATGAAGTGACTTCTTGCCTTTCACAGTTATGGCAAATATTCTCTCCGAGAATAATTTTTCAACAAGAGTTTTGCATTCAATTTTACTCACACACATGGCTATTCTAAAATATCTTTTAACTAACTTTCAGATATTTTCTTCTGATAATTATCAAGAATTTATGCTATTTTATTAATTTAAAAATTCAAAAATTAATATCATTTACTTTATGCAAATTTAAAATTCTAATTCACATAATAGCATCTAAACTATATTTAATCTATTCACTTAATAAATAAATTTAATCAATTAATTATTTACTTAATAAAATAAATTTAATCACAAGGAATAAATTATTTTACCAAATAAATTAATTTAATTAATTAAATAAAATAAAAAGCTTTTAACAACATTATTTAAAATTAATTAAATAAGCACTGAATCATTAAGAACATTAATCTAACATTAATTTTCATAGAATAAACCTTGCATAATTAAATAATAATTAAAGAGGAAAACATAAATATGACAACCAAACATATCGAACATAGATTGATGACACATTGTGACTAGGTTTGTGGCTAGACTAGGTAAAACCTCATTACTATCTCCGAATCAACAATATCATTGGGAAATGGACACACTCAGACCTGTGAAGCCAGGTGGAGATGATGTCCTGTACCTACAATCTTGCAACCAAGACGAATGTCGTACATATATACAAATCATAATAGTCACATCGTGAAGAGAAATCACGGAATTACAAAGCGTTCACAAGCGAGTGATGTAATCCTGTCCTCTTCACCAATACAGTCACATCAAGACTGAAAAAATAAAACATCAATAATCAACATATGAGCATATTCAATATTAACTCACATAATAGCTATGCTAATCAAAAGCATAACATAAAACAATAAACATCCACATAGTGTATCATCTCATCATAAAATAAATCCATCATCGCTCCACTATCAACGATCAAATATAACAACATAGTAACAAGATCTATCAAAGTAAAAACATACTATCTGGAAACATAAGCAAAACGGAGGGGTACTACATTGGTACTGATCCCTTGTAAAAATCACCTTAATTGGTGTTTTATAATTGAGAATTAGCATTCTCCATGGTTTTTACCTTCTTTGGGTTTCCACATAAATTCTGGTGTTCTTTGTGCATGGTGTTGTTGTGTAATTTCATATTCATATTAATCTCTATTTGATTAATTTCTAATTGGTATAGGTCTTCTCGAGATTAATTAAAGTGAAGAAAATTGTTTGAGGATAACTAATTCACCCCCCCTCTCAATTATCTAGACCGTTCAACAATTGGTATCAAAGCTTGGTCGCTTGCAGATAGAGCTTAACCACTTAAGGGAGATCTTGTCAATTTGAACAAACGGAAAGAGATTATCACTTAAGGAAGAATTGAAATAATGTTAGATGATATGGAAAGCATAAAATCTGAAAATGAAGAGTTGAAAGAAAATCTTAAGGAAGCAAATACTTGTATCTCAAAGCTAAGGGAGAAAATCTGGAAATTCAAAGAAAGACATAGAGAGGTAAGCCAGGAATTAAAGGAGTCAAAGGAAAGCATTGTGGATTTAAAGCAACAACTGGATGAATGCAAAAAGACTAAAGAAAATATCAAAGGTACCATCAAACAAAAATCATAAGAAAATGAGAAGTTAGATCAAGAATTAAGAAGGCTGAAAACATAATCAAGAGTATGTGAAAGCAGCATAATTTTAGATCAAATTTTGTCCCTACAAAAATGTCACAAGGATAAAGGAGGACTTGGATTCACCGGTGAAAATTAAAATCAGAACACTATGAGTGAAGATAAAGTAGTTGAAGCTAAAGCAAGATCAGTTGTAACAAGCAAGATCCAGAACTCTAATGCACCTACAAAAAGACCTCCAGTCAGGAAACCAAATGCTCAAAGGTACTTATCATTCAATGGTCACTATTTTCTATGCAAAAAGTTTGGACATAAGGCTGTAGAATATAGAAGCAAGATGGAATCAAATACTCAATGATTTAATTGTTACAAGTTTGGTCATAAAGCAAGTCATTGTAGAAATAAATTATCTAATCTGGAAAGAAGGAATGGAATGAACAATTTATTTCATGGTTATTTCTATTTATGCTATGGTTATGGTCGCAATACTAATTAGTGTAGGCCTAGGCTTCACTCAGCTAAGTCAGAAAAAAGATGTTACAAGTACAGTCAACCCGGACATTATGCTAACACATGTATATATGTTGCTTTGAAAAAGCCTAAGAACAAAAAGAAGGTTGCATATTCAAATGAATCCAACAAGAAGATAGTCACAACTTGGAGGAAAAAGGGAACAAGTGTGGAGAACACTTCCATGGTATCAGATCCTTGTACATGCCCTACCGGTATCTGAGCCAATCTTCCTTGGCTCAAGGGGATTTTTGCATTGCATATCCTATCGGTTCCCCCTCTCCGAAGTAATATTGATGTGATTTTCAACATAATTAAGTTTGATCTGGTTGATGATAAATGATGAAGCTTAATCCAGCTGATTGAAAAATGAAGTACAATTGTTGGCATCATCAATGTGTGTTTTTGGTGGTGAAATCATTATGAGTAATTAAGAATAAAAGGTGGGAGTTTTCAAAATCATTACTCACAGTTTGCAAAAAAAAAAACAAAGAAGTTTCATTGGGTGATAAAGTGTTTGAAGAAGATAAGTGCGACGATGGAATATGTTAATAGAGGATTGAGTGGAAGTATTCCACTAAGGCTGAAGGGAGTTGAGTTGGATGAGTTTGATCATCAGAAGATGAAGGAAATGGAACTAGGGTTGAAGACGGATGAATTATAGAATGTAAATACTCTAGGTATGGATTTATGGGGAGAATTTCCCTGGTTTGCATACAAAGAATCTATCTTGTTCCTGATAAGTTGATTCAAGGATGACAATGTTGTTTTGGAAGAACCCTATCCAATCACGAAGGAATCCATTGAAGCTATCACTGATTTGTGCAGTATTGGTGACCTCCCTGGAAAGAAAATGGTGAAATACAGAGATGTGGAGGAACTTACTAGTATCGACAAAGACCCATGGGCTCTATTGATAAATACCATTGTCGATCATGTAGTAAGGTATGTTTCTTATGACATCTCTTATAAACTCTATTTCAAAAATCATAAATGTTCTACTTCTGCTATTGTTGTATATCTTGTACACATGATGGTGAAAGAAAATAAGTAGTTTGATTTGTGTAGCCTAATAATGGAAAACCTAATTGAAAATGCTAGAATGTCTTTGGTTGAGAGTTATCCTTTTCGGTTTGGGTCTCTGCTCATATGTTTGGTATTTTACTTTCTGAGTTCACTACTAACAAAGGAGAATGTTAAATGGAAGTCTCGCATCCCTGTCAGAAAGCAAGTTTATAGGTATCTGGAATTTATGGAAGATAAAGCAAGTGCATGAAAAGTCTATTTATAATCCTTGTAGATGAATCTATGCTCCGATGTGATAGTGTCCAGTCATTTTGAGGTGGGTTCCTTCTCCAATAAGAAGGAGTTGGAAGTTGTTATTGGTGGTTCCCTTCTAGAACCTAAAAAGAGGAAAGTTAACACAAAATATGTCATCACTATCTCAGACGAAAAGGAGAACGAATAAGAGTCTCTTCCTAGATCTATTTTTTTTGATCCAGATGATATTTTGGTTGATGTTAGATGAAGGTGATATGAAGAAGGTTGGTGAAATGTGGTGTGCCAGCTCTTCGATCAAAAGGATAAAAATTGATGGTGCTTTGATTGATTATCTGCTCAAAAAGGGTATTACTATTTCAAATGTTTCTGACTTGTTACCAAATAATCTAGTATATGTTATTGAAGAAAGGATGTTGTTGGAAGGACCTGAAGGACATAAGTTTGAAGCTATGATTAAGAGAAGTTGTGTCAAAGCTAAACAAAAGTTATCCAAACACATTGGTGAGACAAAAGAATTCATTAAGGAGATGTCTCACATCTATAGGTATTGTCTCCGGTGGCCTGCTGTTGTTGATAATTTTAGAAGAAAAATTGAAGCTATTGAATCTGAGATGAATAATATTGGAAAAAGTTTTGATTTCTTCAAAGACAAAGATGGAAAACAGAGAATAAGAGTTGGTGAGTTGCAAGTGGAGTTATTGATTACTTAGAGAAAGAGGGAAGACTTGGTTAGAACTTTCTGGTTGGTCAAGGAAATTATTGAGGTATGGTTGGATCATCTCTCCATGATACTTTCTGATGTAGAAGATTGTGAATGATAGTGCCTGTCTCAAGACTGGTCATCCTCATTTATGTTGTTGACTATGTTGGATAGTGTGTGTATGTAAATAGAGTGAATAAGCAAATAAAACCTATACAAAACATTAATGAAACATTATATCAAGGAATTCAAATAACAATCAAATTAAAACAACAATTCCTCAATGGCATCTCATTGTCCTCTATCTCTAAGGATTCTTTAAGTCATTTTTCTCTAAGATTGTTCATGCACATGACTTTCTAGATGACAACTTGAAGAATGAGAGATGCTGGAAATGCAAGAGAGTTTTCCTACATTACATGATTGATAAACTAGTTGTAGATGATATGCAAAGATAATAATGTTGCTAAGATGTTGCTAATGAAAATGATGTGATGAAAATATTGTAATTAAGATGCTGCTAATGAAAATCCCATGATTAAACTACTTGATGCTAAAATTCTAATATTAAAATGCTCACTAAAATGACAATGCTAATTAAAATGCTGCAAAGTATAATTGCTACAAATGCTCAACTCTCTCTCTTTTTTGCTGTAAATGAGGGCCTATTAATAGATTTTCCAAGGCATGAGTCTAGGTGGTAGAAATCAACAATCTAGATTCGATCTGGAAAATGGATGGTTGAAGATGAAGAGGTTAGAGAGAAAAGGGGAAGTGTGTTCCCTTCATAAGAACAAACTACCAAGTGTGAAGAGGAATAAAATGGAGATGAAGGCCAAGTGTCCCAAATTAGTTAGAATTTGTTGATGATAAATGTCAAATTAAATATTAGAAATATTTAATTTCTTGAGATACATGATGAGGTGGAAGCTGGGAAGAAGTTAGTAGAAATGTGCTTAAATTCGAATTTAAAATTCAAATGTAATGAGAGGAGGTTAATTAAATAAAAAAACTAGTTAAATTTGTTCATTTAATTAAGATATGAAGAAAATGATTTAGGATAGGAAGAATTAGAGAAAATGAACTGTATAAATAGATTTTTCAATTTATTTATAAGTAGAAGAATTAAAGATTATTAATTAAATAACTTGTATTTAATTAATCCTCCAGACCAAATTTGAGTGTATACATTTTTCCCCTCTTTGAAGTGACATGTTTGCGACATGTTGCTTCAAAGAAAAAATTGCCAATAGTGCTGATAGAAATTTTTTGATATGCCCCAAATGCTAATTTTTGAGTGATGATGCGTGTATGCCCCCTCGAGAGATAAATCGGGGAAAACTTTGAATTTTTAGGAATTTTGAATTTTTGAAATTTTTATGATTTTATGAGGATTTTCAATTTTTTTAGGATTTTGAGACGATTTATTTCCCGATAAAGAAGAATAACCCTACCAATTGATTAATTGATGCCCTTTTGAAAATAAAAATAATCCCACTTAAATACCTTCCATTTACTCCTTTAAAAGGTAAAATGGTGAAAAAGGAGTTCATTTGAATTCATTTGCAAGTGAGTGATTGAGTTGATTGAGTGATTTAGCAAAATGGTGATCCCATACCATACCCATCGATTCGAGTGAGTTTGACGACACCACTACCCTGTCGCATATGGACCTCTAGTACGTACCTCAAGAAACCACCTTTTGAAATTGGAATTTGTTTTTCATATTTTTTCATGTTTTTAAAATCTGTGAATTACGTATTAGCACGTTTAGGATCCGAAATAGTGCATAGGTTCCCTGTTGTAGCCCGTATAGGGATTTAGCGCATTTATTCCCTGATATAGCACATCAATTGAGTGTTTTAGTGCATTTAGGTTTTTGGTGCATTTATGTTGCCAAGTAGCACATCCATTGTTCCAACACATGGATGGTCTATTTTGGCGCATTGACACCAGAATTGATGAAATGTTGATTTTTTCTCCTTGCTTTTGATGCTTGATGATCGCGTTAGCCATTGTTTTGGTGATGTTTGATAGGATAGATGATGATTCACCTCATGATGGATGAGATTCAATGATAGACGCTCCACGAGATTTGATCAAAATCTCATTAGAGCTAATTAGATTGATTGATAAAATGATGATTTGTGATATGTCATGATTATAGAATAATTTAAGAGTTCTTCTATCTTGGGAGCGCTACTCGAAAACTTGGGATATGATTATGCATCTCGTGCAGGAAGATTTGGATGTCATTGAGCGATGTGGTTTATCTTCCTTGCTTGATATGCCCCAGTATAGGATAAATAGGGGACTATTGACTGCATTATCTGAGAGATGGCATAGCAACCACAACACGTTCCATCTGGCTATGAGTGAGATGACAGTTACCTCAAAGGATGTGTATCATATATTAAGGATTCATGTGGTTGGAGAGTTAGTCATATATGATCACACAGAGCAGGGAGGTACCGAGGTGTTGAGGAGGATTCTTGATGATGATGGGATTAGCGGTTACGAGATCCCATGGCAAGATATGATTGATTCTTATGAGCCATTACCATATGTTCTAGCTAGGTTTGTTGGAGGTTTCTTATGTCCCAACCATAGGTCGAAGAGACTTTCGGTTGGTTGGGATAGGATATTGGAGAGGATGATCACTTAGGGGATCCGTTATGCATGGGTTTCTTGTATGTTAGCTCATTTATATCATGATCCACATCAGGTAGTGTATCTTGGAGCTGCTAGTTTATTATCTAGAGTGACACTGCTTCAGATTTGGGCTTGGAAGCATATAGTCGTTACTCATCCTTTAGCGAAGAGAGATCGTCTGGTTGGCAGGGAATATGTCTTTGGGTACATAGGTGAGATTTTCTAGTGCAAGCTGGGAAAATTGGAGTATTGGCAGCGAGTTCTTGATGATTTGGAGACCATCACATGGCGATCATACTTAGATTGTGAGAAGTGGCCCGAGGATGATCTTGAGATGCCATATATTTACACTTTGAGGTATTTGATTGGAAGGACTCAATTTATTATTGAGAGATTCATTCTCATGAGGGTGCTTCATCAGTATGGACAAGTTTAGGGGATGCCCTAGGGAGTTGTGTTATATGCTCGAAGACAACAGGATATTCTAGAGTGGGGAACCACCATATCTTATGATACAACTTGCGAGGAGTATTTTGGATTGTAGGCACATGTATGGGATTACTACCTGAAGATCGTAGCTGGTGTGATGACAAATGAGTATGCTGAGCATTTTTTCACACATGTCATACTGAGGATGTCTAGTCCTAATGAGCCAGTACAATCATTTGATGATGATGAGAGAGCACCACAACACACACCAAGATGGAGGGACGGGTGAGATGGTAATGATGAGGAGGGAGATGGTGGGGACAAAGGGGATGCAGGTGGTAGACATATATTGGACTTTAGAGTACCTAGAGGAGGAGATCTATGGTTCCCTTGGGACAACAATAGGTAGGACCATCCCAGATTTAGATTTATGTGCCTCCACATTAGTACAAACATAAATAGATGCCTTATAGTTACAAGTGGAGGGTTTACAAGGATAGCTAGCATAGGCATAGGAGTAGATTGTCTCTCTGATAGTAGAGAGAGATGTCACGAGATAGAGATATGAGCATGCAAAGGCCCTAGCCAAGAGATTATAGAGAGTGTATGAGGGGACTACTGTAGGGGATATGCTTAGAGAGGTTTGACATTCATCCCGGGAGACTGAGTACTATAGATCATTTTATTATCAGGTGGTTCTTGTAGAGCGGCGTGCCCCTAGTTATGCATAGTCTGTTAGTGTTAGGTTAGGTCAGAGTCAGTCACAGACTACGAGCAGGGGTGTGACTGGGCCACTTCCTAGAGATTGATCAGACAGAGATCCAGGTGCAGGTCCATCTGGTGGTGCAACAATAGGCACAACAAGGCCTATAGCGTATGGGGGGAGAAACATGTAGCTTTTGTGCTCACATTTGATGCACTGATACTTGATTTATTCACTTATTTCGTCAAGGACTTTATGATTTCCTATCATTTTGTTGATGTATCTCTCCATATTTTGTGATATCATTATACACTTGACATTGATTATTTTGAGATTATATGAGATGCAGCAGAGATTATTGATCTCTATGTTGTCTACATGCTTTTATGATGAATACATTTGATTTCTACTCTATATGCTATGTGATGTTTATATGATTATGCCATGGTTTTGTATGGATGCAATAATGAGATAATGATGCATGGATTACAATTCTATATGGATTTATGGATGATACTTTATGATAAATGTGATGGATTTGGTCATGTAGATAAGATGTGATGCACCTTATTTTTTTGTATTTTTCTAATGCAAATATATGATCTAATGCATGGATGGATGACCTACAAAAATTCTTTTTAATGTATGTATGATATGATAATGATTATGTAACTACATGTGAATGATTTTTTTTTTTGTTTATGTCAAATGCACTCAATCCTTTAATGAGAGAGATTAAATCATTTTGAAATTTTCTAGCCTTGGAAAACCTAAAATGCACATGCAAAAACTAATATGGAAGCAATCTATCTTAACCATGCAAATCTAAATATGCAATGTTGTCATCTTGTTAGTCGATTTGTTGTGCTTGTTATCATTATTGAGATTTTGATATGTTGAAAGTTAGTACAAACATCGATGGTATAATTAAACCATGATGACTTGAGTACAACTTCCATTGATTTTGATATTGCAAGGTAATACAAGAATCTAGGTATAATTGAACAGAGATGACCTAAGTATTGCTTGCATAAAACAAACAAGAGTTAATCATTTTCCTATGTAAATTTGGAATGTCATCAATGATACTTTTTAGATCATGTCCTGTGACAAATTTACATAGTAGTAATTATCAACATATAGACAACAAACAAAGAAAAATATCATACTCCATCGTAGCTTCTCTAGTCCATGACATCCTTGAGTTTCTCTAGAGAAATGATAACAAAAATAAATATACAATAGTTGAAAATTTATGCTAAAGTGATTAAAACATGATTCAGAAGAACATCATCCAGTGAGATTTGGTTTTGATTGATCTTGTTATTGATTTGGATGGTTGGTTTTCTAAAAATTGTGATTGATGTTCAATGTTGAGTTTCATTGTGATCGTTATGTTTTCTATGTTGTCCTACTATTTCTTGTTTGTTGTTTTAAGCTCAAAGTAGATTGCCCCTAGTGAGTTCAAGATTTTTCCCCCAGTGAGAAACAAACCATTTATTGTGAAAGCATACAATGATTGCCAAGCCAGGGTGAGACATGACCGCAACGCCTGGATATGTACATGAGGTTTTATGATTGACATGCATAATGATGGTGAAAAGCGGATGACCAAAACATGTTCCAATAGATGGAAAATACAATCGATCACAAATAGCACCTGTTGCTAGGTTTTCACTACTTTTTTTTATTGCACTTTTTTTTATTTTATGATTGTTTTGATTTTATTTTTGCTTTTTTTTTTTTGGATTTTTCTGATTTTTTGTTTTTTTTTGGTTTTTTTCTGCTTTTTAAACTATGCACTAGATGAGTTATGTATAAAAATTCTTGAGATGAATGTTGTTGAAAGGTTCTTCAAATAGGCCCCCTTTGAGTGTAGATAACTGATATGCTCCAGATCCATATACTAATATAATGACAAAAGGACCTAGCCAATTAGGTTCAAATTTTTCCTTCTTTTCCTGATCTTGTTGATTGCGAGGATTCTCTTTTAGTACCAAGTCGCCAACCTAAAATGTTCTTGGTCTTACCTTGTGATTATAGCTACTTGAAATTCTTTTTTGATAAGCTTTTAGATGATCAACATCATGCTGACGACATCCATCTAGCAATTCCAACTCATGTAGTCTGGATACTTGATAGTCATCCTCTGAAATGATTCCTTTCAATGATACTCAAAGTGAAGGTAACTCAACCTCAATGGGTAAGATGGCTTCTGATCTATACACAAGGGAATATGGTGTGGCTCCTGTAAGGGTGCAGATGCTAGTACGATATGCCCACAAGGCAAGGTTTAGTTGAACATGCCAGTCACGTCTAGAATTATTGACAGTTTTCTTCAAGATTTTCAAAATGGTCTTATTTGAGGCTTCTACTTGACCATTCCCTTGAGGGTAATAGGGTGTGGAAAATCGGTGTTGGATATGAAATTTTTCACAAATTTATTATACATCTTGGTTTTTGAAGGGTCTACCATTGCCAATGACAATGGAGCTAGGGATGCCATACCGATAGACAATGTAGTTCAGGATGAATGAGGCAATTTGTTTACCAGTGATCGTGGTTAATGAGATGGATTAAATCCACTTTGTGGAATACTCAAGGGTTGTGATTATGAATTTATGTCCATTAGAGGAAGATGGATGAATCTTACCCACAAGATCAAGTCCCCATTGAAAAAAATTTCAGGTTGCTGTGAATGGTTGTAGCTCTTGCGCCAGTGCATGTATGAGATTTCCATGGAATTGACACTTCTTGCACTTCTTAACAAATTGAAAAGATTCTTTCTCCATGTTCGACCAATAATATCCCAAATGTAGGAGTTTGTTAGCTAGAGTAAGACCACTTGAATGAGTACCAAAAATACCTTCATGAACTTCTCGTAAGGCAATTTTAGATTCTTCACGTTCAAGACATCGGAGGAGAGTACCATCGAGACCTCATCGATAAAGTGTATTAACTATCAAGGTGTATTGGGCTTCTTGACGGATAAAGTTGCATTTTTGGTTCTAGGATAGATTAGGTGGAAGGGTATTGTCTCTTAGATAGGTATAAATCTTCCCATAGATTGAAGAATCAACATCAACTAGATGGCACACGACTTGGGATTCAGGATTGCCATATGCGGGAGTAAACAATTGTTCCACCATGAATTCATAATGACTTCATTTTTTTGTTATTTGTAAAAGAGAAGCAATGGTTACCATGGCATTTGTAACTTTGTTGTCTACTCTTGGAAATTTTTCAAACTTTATCTCAACAAAGCATTTCTTGAAGTCATCTATCATTCTCTTGTATGCCATTAGCTTGTCATCTTTTTTTTGATAGTCATCATTAACCTGATTGATGACTAATTGAGAATCTCCATAAACTTGTAATTATATGATTTTCCATTCCATTGCTACCTTGATACCAATGATTAGTGCTTCATATTCAACCATGTTGCTTGTGCAAGGGAACATCAACCTGTAAGATTTTTGGATAGTGTGTGCTTGAGGAGTAACAAATAAGATTCTAGCACCCAATCCATGTTGAGTGTAAGACCCATCAAAGTATAATATCCAATGTTGTGTGGTCATTGTAAGGACATATGCATCTGGGAATTCAATGTGCATAGGATAGTCATTTTGCAATGGTGCTTCAACTAACTGATCTGCTATTACTTGGCCCTTGATTTCTCTTCTATATACATATTGAATGTCAAATTCACTCAATATCATCACCCACTTTCCTAATCTTCCTATTAGAGTGGCTTTGTTGAGTAGATATTTTAATGGATCTATCTTGGCTATTAGTTTGATGGTATGTGTTAACATATAGTGTCGCAATTGTTGAGTAGCAAACACCATTGCTAAACAAGCTTTTTCATCAAATGTATAGTTAATTCCATAGACACTCAGTGTTCTGTTGATGTAGTAGATGGCCCTTTCTTTTCCTATAGAGTCTTCTTGTGCTCGCAGAGCTCCCAAAGATACCTCAGTAGATGCTATGTAGAGTAGAAGTGGTTTTCCCTCTATTGGTGGTACCAATATAGGTGGATTCATTAGATATTGTTTCAATTGATTAAAGGAAGCTTCACATCTTTCATCCCATATAAAAGAAACATTCTTGTGTAAAAAATGAGTAAAAGGATGACTTGTGTCCACCAGTTGTGTGATGAATCTTCTGATGGATTAGAATCTTCCTTGTAGAGATCTTAGTTGGCTAATTTTCTTAGGAGGTTGCATTTCCATGATTTCTTGAACTTTTGTTGGATCTACTTCGATGCCTTTAGCTAAGACAATGTATCCTAAGATTTTGGTTGATGTTACTCCAAATACATGCTTCTTTGGATATAAGTGCACATTGAACTTTTCCAATCGATTAAAGATTTTGTCCAAGATTTCTAGATGTCCTTCCCTGGTGAATGATTTTTCTAGTAGGTCATCCACATAGTCCTCCATGAATGTGTGCATCATGTCATGAAAGATTGTTGTCATTGCACGTTGATAGGTGGCTCCTGCATTCTTTAATCCAAAAGGAATGACATTCCAACAAAATGTACCCCATGGGCATGTGAAAGTTGTTTTATCTTGATCTTCTGGTGCAATCTTGATCTAATTATAGCCTGAAAAACCATCCATGAGTGTTAGCATATCATGTCCTGCTATTAAATCCATAATAATGTCTATATTGGGAAAAGGAAAGTAATCCTTTGGACAAGCCTTGTTAAGATCCTTAAAATATGTGCATATTTTGATGTTGTTGTCTAGTTTGGAGACTGGCACAACATTTGAAATCCATTCTGTATAGTCGATTGGTCAGATGAACCTTGCATCTAATAATTTTTTAATTCTGCTTTCACTAGTAGGGTGATGTGTGGATGCTTTTTTCTCAATTTCTACTTTATTGGATTCACTTTAGGGGCTATGGATAAATGATGCATTATTAGATATGGATCTATTCCTGGTATGTCAGCATAGGACCAATAAAAATTTATTTGTATTTCTTCAAAGAATTTGGTGAAATTTGGCTTTTCTTGCTCTGTCATTGATGTTGCTAGGTGTATGGTCTTTGTTGTTTCTGTAGTACTGATGTTTATGGATTGCATAGGATCAACCAATACTGAAGATATTTCTTGATAATGCTCAGGAAGAGTGTCAAATCTCTTATCCTTTGGTGCCTTAGAAAGGTTTTCACCATTGGATACACTCTTTCTTTTTACTTTTTCATGATCTAATACTGCCATTGCATGGTTTTCACCATTAGATCAATTTTTTGTATTCTTTATTTTATAGCTAAGAGACTTGGCACTCCCCTGGTTCGAAGCTTCGTTATGAAATACATTGGTGGAACTTATTTATGGATTTTTGGAACAAAGGAAATTGACAATGGCATTATCATCTGAAAAGGTAGGGATATCAAGAGGCTCGGTTTGTTCCTAGTCAATGGGTTCAAGATGTATCAAAGGTAATGAATCATCAGATTGGTCAAGATTAAAGGAGGTGAATGTCATGATGGAAATTTTTTTGAGGTGTTCTCTAGCAACGTCAAGGTCTATAATGTTACTCTCCTCGGAATGATCTATCTCACTCGATGTATGATTGTCCTCACTAGAGTCATCAATATGTAGTGATCCAAATTCAAGTGGTCTAGACCCTGAACTTTGTCCCTCCATACATATGGGTGCATACTTCTTTATCACATTGATTTATTTTTCTTCACAAGATTCTTGAGATAGTGAATCCCATTCATATTCATTTGAGTCTATTTCAGAACTAGCTTGTAGTTGGAGGATTTGTTCAAAAGTATTCTGAGTGGCTTCTTCTTTTGTCTCTTCTTTGTATCCTAATCATGTCTTGTCTTTTGCATTGATTATGATAGGCTGAATTGATTCCACTATACCTTCTTTTCATTTTCCAATAGGACCTTTTCCTTCATATCCCATCTTTTCTAAGATTGTGAACCCTTTACCATATTGCTCTATTGGTATATTGGAAGTTGCTGATTGGTATTCTTCTTCATCTTTGTAAAGCCACTTTAGAATGTCTTTTTCCTTAGATTTATCAACTAGAGTACTTGCTTTTACAAATGTACCATCAAAGATCGTGATGGGTTGTGAAGATTATTATCTAGATGTTGATGGTTGTCCATATGATTTTGGAGAAGGTAGTAGCTGTGAGACACATAAGGACTACTCAAAAGAATAATCACTCATGCCTTTATCTTTCAACTGAATCTTTTCTCAAATTATTTTGGCAAAGAATTGAGTTGGATTTCATTACTCGAGGAAATGAAATCAATGATGCCTTTATCTTTCAATTGAACCTTTTTCTCAAACTGTTTTAACAAAGAATTGAGTTGGCTTTCAGTACTTGAGGAAATAGAAGTGAGAGCTTCTTTATTGTGTGGTACAAAAAAATCATGGACTGTCTTGAGAGTGTTGTAGTATTGGGGATTACTAGAATCTTTTGAAATTGTGATCTCTTGTCCATTGTAAGGTAATTTCAAGCATTGATGGTATGTTGATGGTACTACTTGCATTTCATGGATCCAAGGTCGACCCAAGAGTATGTTGTAGGTCAAATCCCTGTGTAAAACTTGGCAGATTATGTCCTTTTGAACTAGTCCCACTTGAATTGGCAATATTATTAGTCCTTGAGAGGATCTTTCTTCATCATCATAAGCTTTTATAGTAATATTTCTTCTAGCATCTATTGCATTTTATGAAAATACCAATGCATGGATAAGCTTTAAGGTGCATATATTTAGACCAACTCCTCCATCTATTAAAATGTGTTTGACCTGATGTTTTTGGATTAAAACCTCAATATGGAGTGGAACATTGTGTGGATGAGTGAGGGATGCATCATCCTTTTCTAAGAATGATAAAAAGTTGGGTGCAGTCAAATGTCCCACCATGGCTTGAAATTGAAAAAATTCCAAATTAGTTGGTACTGTGGTGTCCACTAAAGCTTTTTCAAAATATCCTTATGGGTTGGTGAAATTTTAAGAAGTTCTAGTATGGATATCTGTGCTGGAATCTTTTGCAATTGATCTACTATATTGTATTGATTTGAAGGAGCGGTAAGTGTTTTAGATGTACTTCCTTTCAATACAAACTTGGACTGTCCCCTTGTGGTCACATTTACTAGTAGGTTGTCCTTTTTATCCTTGATTTTAATGACATTGATTTGATTATCAGCTGCACAAATGTGATTGATGGTAGTATCATAGACATAATTCACATTCTTCCCTTTGTTGTTTGTCAAGAGGATTCTCATTTTTCATAGTTGGGTAGAGGGTTTTTAAATGCTCCATGATCATTATTAGTTTTATGTCCTTCTATCGATATTTCACCTCTATCTATCAAGTCTTGCACCAAATGTTTTAATTGCATACAATCATTTGTTTTATGACATTTGTTTATATGAAAATCATAGTAATATGCATCATTCCACCATGATGGTTTAACTCTTGGTTCAAAATCTCATGCATCTAGTAATGTTATGAGTTTGTGTGCAAGAAGCTCTTTTAATGTTTATTCAAGTAATTGCCCCAAAGGTGTAAATTTTCTTCGATATGGTGGTGGAGTTGGTTTAGATTCACTATTGTTTTGATTATTTTTGGGTGTAGTACCTAATAAATTGAAGACTGGTTTTACATTATGTGTGTCAACTACAACATCATTACCAACATTCTTATTTCTTTTCTAGAATTTGAATTTTTCATTGTCGTTATGATGGTTAGAAGAGTTAGTAGAGTTTGTTCCTTCGTTATAGATTTTCAATACTCCTCTTTTAACTAAGGCTTCCTCAATCTTAAGTCCATTTTCAATCAGCTTTTCAAAACTAGGTGGACACTACAATTGGATTCTATAACTCATCTCACTGTTGAGATTATCGATGAAGATATCCATCTTTTCTTTCTCAGGTATAGGACGGGCATATCTAGAAAATAATCATCTCCATCTTTGTAAGAATGTAAGAAATGGCTCACCATTTTTCTATTTTGTGTTACAAAGATCTTTCATGGTTATTTCATGTTGGATGTTGTATGAATATTGGGAGATAAATTTATCTACAAGATCCTCAAAAGATCTAATACCTGGTGGGAGTTTTGAAAACCACTCCATGCATTGACCACCCAAACTTCTTGGAAATAATCTCATTAGATAGGTTTCTTCATGTGAAAATTCCAAACTCATGGTGTAGAATTCTCTTACATGATCTTGAGGATCAGTTTTTCCATTGTATTTTTCATATTTTGGAAGTTCACAATTTGGTGGAAAAGGTATCATGTTCATAGTCCTATCAAATATATAAGGACATATGTCTTGCAACAAATATATCTTTGTTGTTCCCCTTTGCATGTCTAGGATTTGTTGTTGAAGATTTTGCATTTGCTGAGTTAAGCATTCAACGGATCTGTGATTCATGAGCTAGCTTCTATTTTCTTGGGAGCTCCCTTTAATTGGTTGACATCAAAATCATTAGGTAGTTTTACACCTTGATTTTCCAGCATCAGAAAGTATTTTTGTCCATCCTTTTCTATAATTTTTTCCATGAACTTGTGAAATTTAGGGTCTTGTTAAGCTTGTTGAATGTCCTCATCAGTTATCTCATCTATTTCAGGTTGATGAAATATGTGAAACGGATTTTCTTCTCCTTCTGCCATGATGGTTTGGGTTTCTATTTCTTTTTCTTTGAGTTTTTTTTTTTGAGCCCTTGTTAAAATGGTCATGCAAGTGATAGAGTTTTTCTATACTTTGATCTTTGTTTTGGGAGTGCCATTGAATTACCTAAGTCAAATAGGATGATGGGTCTTATTGATGAGACTAGGCTAAATCTAATGTACAATGTTTGTTTCATGATAAAGGGTGATAGAACCTAGTTGTGAAACTCGGCTAACAATCAGAGATGAGATTGGTGATTGGGCACTTAAAGTTGTTTGATCCAAGTTTAGTTAAAGGGATTGCACTTGCAAAAGCCAATTTCTTCAAGTTTAACCAATGTTTTAATGAGGAATGATCTCTACTTTGAAAAGGGTCCCTAAATATGATTCTAGTTGTTGGACAAAAGTTCAATTTAGCTCTCTATTTGAGTATCAAATGAATGCGCTAAAACAGATTGTATATGCATTGAAAGATGGTATAAATGTGCTAAAATAGACCCTATATGTGCTAGACTGTCAGTTAAATATGCTAGAATAGAAAGTTGATGCATTGAAAGATAAGGTAAATGCGCTATAATAGACCCTATATGCATTGAAAGATGTGGTGAATGCACTATAATAGACCATATATGCACTAGACTATGAAATCAATGCATTGAAATAGGAAGTTTATGTGCTAAACTAGAAATGTGACCATTTTGAAAGTTTGCCTAGTTTTCTTGTTTTTGAATTAGTGAATTGAGTGTTTTTGATGGACAATCTTCTGAGCAAATGATTTCAAACATAGAAGCAAGTAGTAAAACAATTGTTTCATCCTATGATCTAAACATCAAGTGTATGTTCTAGGATCTGGTCTGATCCATTTGATTTCCATTGGTATTGAGCAATAGCAAACATATCTATTAGACTCTTCTAATTTCAAGGGTCATTAATAACATCACAACCCATATCTTAGAACTACGTCAGCTCACACAGCCCTGTCACCCCTAGAGGGCACCCGTGTTTTTTCTTTTTCTGAGTCTTAACCAAAGTCAAATCCTCCACTTTTGGCCATAAATCCCTAGTAGTTATATGGTGAGTATCTTGGGGGAAGATTCTTCCCTCCCCTTGCACTATGAATATTATAATGTTTGGGATTTGACTCATCTTGGCTACTACACTTAAAGTTTTTAGAAAGGGTTTCCGTTCAGTGCGGAAAATGATAAACTCCCTCAGGAGTCCCAACCTTTGGAACAAAGGATTTACATATCTCAAGGATACCATGGGAGGGATATCAATGCACACAACCATTGAATGTGATTTTCATCACAATTCAGGTTTGATTATAGTGGGTTGGAATGCTTGGCTTTAGTTGTTCCCACTTAGGTCGTTCCCTTAGGGTGAGTACTTTTTCCCACTAAGGAAGGCCTACTAAAGGTGCTATTGCAATAAAACAAAAGAGCAAGTCTGGTGTTTTGGTCACCCAGTAAATGGGAGAGCATAGGCCTATCACTTTGCAAACACAACATGCATGGTGTTCTTCAACCTTGTAATTAAACTAGATGCTTAATTTAATCAAATGAAAATAAATCCAGCCCCTACAAACATCGTTAGTAGTCTTAGATATGTCTTTGATAGCATATAGAGCACCTGCAAAATAGAAAGATATAGATCAGTCCCTATAATTTCAAATTTCTACAAATAAAGGTGTATGTGCAAAAATGTTCAGTATATGTGCTATTAAACACACTCAATGCTCTATTCTAGAAAATAGAAAAGGGAAGTATATGTGCTAGAAGAGGAAGTATATGCACTATTCTACGCTGCGTATGCACTATAATAGAGCTTGGATGTGCCAAAAGTCACTGCCTACATGCTGAAATAGGCCGCAGATGCACTACATAGAAATTCACGAACATACATGTCGACGAAAACTTGCAAGAAAATATTAAAAATGAGGCTAAGCCCCATGGTGGGCACCAATTTATGTGTGTATGTAAATAACATGAATAAGCAAATAAAACCTATACAACACACGAATGAAACATTATATCAAGGAATTCAAATAATAATCAAATTAAAACAACAATTCCTCAATGGTGTCTCATTGTCCTCTATCTCCAAGGATTCTTTAAGTCATTTTTCCCT